>OX101812.2:27962782-28350282 GCA_944452925.2 Chrysolina oricalcia | reverse complement strand
ATATCAGTGTTTTTGCTTAGGATTATTGGACTGAATTATTTAGTTCACACTTTTCTGTTTAGGATATATTGCTTGAAACATTACAGGTGTTGCTTTGAATAAGAACAATCATTATGTGATAATCAGTATTATTCGTCATGAGTCTTTCGGCACACTGTCTTGAGCAAGGAGACTAAAATTTAACAAGGAAGGTTTAATAAGCTCCAGCCAATCAGAAACTTGTAGCATCAACGTGTCATAGTGACGTACATGGATATGAGTACAGAGTCGAACTCGAGCCAAGCAACAAAACTGTCAGCAGTAACTCTCATATACCAAGAGCTAGTCCGTCACTGTCTATAGAGAACGGCGGCCATGACACGTCCTACTACGTCACATTTCGTCACGAATGTTATTTCATCTCTTTCTACTAGTGTCCCCATTGTCTTATGGGAATCAAACACTCCTTGTTAAATTTTAGTCTCCTTGTGTCTTGAGTACCGCCGTTGTTTTCTGAAAGGCACACCACCTCTCGCGCGCAAACATCGGGCCTCATCGTGCCGGGTACGAAGTTTCTTCTAACGGCCGACTGAACAGATCCGGTGTCCAGTGGTGGAGAAAACACAGCGGCGTAGCAAAATAGTTCTCAACAATCAGATTTCCAGTAATTCCAAGTGACCAAAACTTGGCAATGGCGCATTTCCGCAATACAAAAATAGTACTATCACAATAGGTTGAGGGTCTATAATCGAGAGGTTCCACTGATTTTATTATATCAGATTTCCAGTAATCCGAAGAGACAACTTGGCAACAGGGCATTTCCGCAAAACAAAAATTACAATTGGCTGAGGGCCCACAATCGCGACGCTCAATTTTATTTTTTTTTTTATGTCAGATTTCCAGTAAACCATATTTTTACCGAAGGATTCCTTGTTATACCATGATGTAACGTTGACAACGGTACGTAGTTGTTTTCCTCGTATAAATAGGTCACAAGGTGAAATTTCCAAACATTTGTCATTCGATCACCACATGTAATAAGTTTCCTAGTAGTGGCAATAATGAAAGGAAATATTTTTTCTCATTAAAATCAATGTTGGAGAGGACGGAAGTGTTTGAAACACCATTAGTCCATTTCTGACCTGGTAACGCAGAAGCTCGTTGGAGGTTGAATTTGAGTTTATTCAATTTTGGCAACCTACCTAATATTGCTAGACCACACAAATGAGAGGTGAATATTTTAGTTATGTAGAGGTCTATTAAAGGTTACTCGCTTCACGAGATTTAAACATATAAACATTTTTTTGTAAAAGCACGCCTTAAAATTTCCTTTTCTTTTTGCCATAGCTATGCCAGGAATTCACCAAAGATTGTAAGAGATAATTTACCAAAGACATTAAGTCATAATTTACGATAGACTTTAGACAGTATATGGACTAATCGGCCAATTGAAATTTAAAGGCCAATTCAACAAAGTAAAATAAGCTCACATGGCTTTGTAAAGCTATGATGGTACTGTAAAGCCTGTGATGGTATTGTAAAGCCGGTGATGGTCTTGTGAAGCTATGATGGTATTGTAAAGCCTATGATGGTATTGTAAAGCCTGCCATGGTACTGTAAAGACGAAGAGAATATTGGAGCAGACCCATCGCTAGAGATTTCCGTGGAATCATCAATTTATGGAGACCAAAAGGGAGCAACAAAACCAAAAGGGAGCAACAAAACCAAAGTCGTGATTCCTTAGTAATTGTCTAATTGTGTAAGGTTTGAATGCATTCGGACTAGGTAAGAAAACTGATATAATTTCTTAAATCGCGACTTGGAGAACCCATTCTTTTGGTTGGTAACTTATCAAGATTCTATTATTATTATTGTAATAGACAACTATTAAAATTATTGAATATTTATATTTTAATGTGTCTTTTGTTTGAAGTTGGGGTTGAATCTTACTTTCAGCATAGTTAAGGTCTTTCTACAGAGATTGGCCTGGGAATAAGTTTTTGAAATCATTTATCACTGTAGATGGCGTCCAATAAACACCATAGTTAATAAGAAACTTATTCTCTGTGCCACAAATTGGACCTGATGAAAATCATCGAGTGACGTCGACTTACGCCATTGCCTCCGAAAATCAAAAAGCTAGCCTGGCCAAATGTGTACCTAAGTTAAGGTTAAATATAAAAATGGTGCCCAAAATGGCCCCACGTTGGGCGCCATTTTTTTTTAATTGACTTTTCATTAATATTATTAACTAGTCAGACCCAAAATAGGGCTTGAGTTTTGATACATGCCATGTACCCAGTGGCCTATCATCAAGATCACTCAACTCATAAGTCACTTTCGATAATACCTTTTTTATTTTACATAAAATATATCGAAGAGCTAATTTACTAGAAAACGCATTAGCAGCATCCGATAATGTAAAATTTTGCTTCCAGACTTTTTCACCTACTCGAAAGACATGTTCACGCCTTCTCAGATTGTAATACTTTGCATTCTTCGTATAAGAATCAGAAAGTATTTGCTGGACTTTCTTATAAATTGAAGGAAGTTTTTACAACTCCTCAGAATAAACTTTTCTGGCTTCTTCATTATTATTGAGCTCAAAGTCTAATTCCGTTCCATAGTAATCTCCTGAGACAGGAGTTACCCTTCCAATTCATAGCATGCTGAATTTGCGAAAGTTTATTATCCCATTTCTTGTGAGATTCTTTTATAAAACACCTAATTGCGGTTCCAATGGTACGATTGTTTCCTTCTGTTGGATTATTTTGTGGAAAGTATCTACAATTGTACCAGATCTTGGGTATTTTATGTTTGTCAACAAATTCTTTGAAAACTGTCCCTGTATGAGCTGAGGCATTATCTAATAACAAAATTTGAGGAAAGCCAAAAGTTAAAAATAATTCTTCTAAGAAATATGTAATCACCTGTGCAGTTGCATTTCTTACAGGTTTCATCACAACATATTTTGAAAAATAGTCTGAAGCTACTACGAGAAATTTATTACCTTCATTACTTCGTGGAAATGGACCCATAACATCTGTACTTACTAATTGAAAAGGCAAGCTCACCCTTTTCTCTGCACCCATTAATCCAAAACGTCTAGCATTTAAAGCTTTTTGACTACAACATACTTGACATTGCCTTACATATTTCAGAACATCTTTTCTCATTTGAGGCCAGTAAAATTTTTCTGCAATTCTTCTTAAAGTTTTAAAATACCCTAGATGACTTGCAGTGGGTAAGTCATGTGAATCAGAAATAACTTTCTTTCTTTCTGCAGATGGAACTAACAATTTCCATTCCGAAATGTTAGTTTTCAATGCAATTTTACTGGAGGTATGCTTGAAAATTTGTTCATCTTTAATCATCCACTGACAATATTTCTCAGGATTTTAAGTTATCCTATCTTTAAATTTCAGGTACCAAGGTTCAAGAACTTCTAATGAAACTCCAAAAACATTTATTTCTTCAGGAAGAGGAGCTCGAGACAAAGCATCCGGAGTAATATGGAGTTTTCCTTTTCGATGAATGACTTCAAAATCAAATACAGAAAGCCTCATTGCCCATCGGCTGAGTCTACCTGAACTACTTGACATTTTTGTCACATATTTCAAACTTGCGTGGTCTGTTAAAATTTTGAAGTGAACTCCTTCAATATAGGGTCTAAATTTCTCCAATGAAAATATTAGAGCTAAACACTCACGCTCTGTGGTGGAATAATTTCGCTCTGCTCTACTAAGACTTCGACTTGCATACGCAATGACCTTCTCCTCGCCATTTTGAATTTGGGTAAGTAAATCGCCTAATCCTGTATCACTGGCGTCCGCTTGAATAGTGAATTCTAAAGAAAAATTTGGAGCTGATAATATTGGGGATGAAACTAATTTTTGTTTTATTCCAATGAAAGATTTTTCTGCTGAGTCATTCCAAATAACTACCTGTTTTTTACCTTTACCTTTTGATAAATCATTGAGTGGACTGATTAAAGTACTAAAATGAGGAATAAAACGCATGTACCAGGAACACATTCCCACAAAACGTTTTACTTCTGTTGAAGTCTAGGATATTCAACCATGGCTTTAACATTATCAGGAGAGGTTCGTAGTCCTCTGTGATCAACTACAAAACCTAAATACAGCAAAGATTCTCTAAAAAATTGACATTTTTCAGATTGACCGTTAAATTTGCATCTAACAAACGTCTATGGACTTCTTTCAATAAAGCTATGTGTTCAGAAAAGTTTGAACAACACATTACTATATCATCTAAATAAACAAATACTTTTGATTGTAGCTCTGGACCTAGTATCCTATCCATTAATCTCTGCATAAGGGCAGCAGAATTTGACAAACCGAACGGAAGGCGTTTATGGTGGAATAAACCACGCCCTGGAATTGAAAGGGCTGTTTTTTCTTTACTTTCATCGTCCAATGGGATTTGCCAAAAACCAGACCTAAGATCTAGTGTCGATATAAATTTTGCATTGTTTAGCATGTTGAGAATATCATCAACTAATGGAAGAGGGTAAGAATCTTTTTTTGTTATCTCATTCAGAGCTTTACCATCAAAACAAAACCTAGGTTTCTTTACTAACAATACTGGAGAACTCCAAGGGCTGAATGAGGGTTCCACTATATCCAAAGCAAGCATTTTATCCAACTCTCTATTTAGATGTTCTAACATATATGAAGACATTCTGTATTGTCTTTTTATAAATGGAGGATGATCTCCTGTTTCAATATGAGCTGTTATTTTATCTGGTAAACCTATAGGATCTTCAGAAGAAATAGACTTAAATAAATCTATTACTTTATCCATCTCTAATTGTTGTTCATCTGAAAGATCTTTGCAAATTCCTTCGCTAAGACCGACTTCTCTAAGAGGTTCTGATAAAACACTAATTTCCATTCCTAGATTACTGTTGACGTTCCAAACTTTATTTCTAAAATCCATTGTGAGTCAAAACAACTTGCAAAAATCACTTCCTAAAATAAGCCCGCATTGAAGGGAAGGTATAACAGATACCTTTACTATTTTGCAAATATTTCCTAAACATAAGGGTAACTCACAAATGCCTCTTACAGTCTGTTTCTTACCATCAGCAGTAGTGACAGACCTTTTTATAGTTCTATCAAGTTTGACTTTATACTTTTTCAATAAATCTAAGCAATGTTTACCTAAACAACTCACATTGGCTCCACTATCAAGTAAAGAGATTATTTGTTTACTATACAGTTCAACTGAAATATATGGTCCATTGTCATTCGGTTTAAATGGCCATTTTTTATATGTCACCTTAACTTAGGTACACATTTGACCAGGCTAGCTTTTTGATTTTCGGAGGCAAGGGCGTAAGTCGACGTCACTCGATGATTTACAAAAGGTCCAATTTGTGGCACAGAGAATAAGTTTCTTATTAATTAAGGTGTTTATTGGACGCCATCTACAGTGATAAATGATTTCAAAAACTTATGCCCAGGCCAATCTCTGTAGATAGACCTTAACTATGCTGAAAGAAAGATTCAACCCCAACTGCAAACAAAAGACACATTAAAATATAAATATTTAATAATTTTAATAGTTGCCTCTTATAATAATAATAATAGAATCTTGATAAGTTACCAACCAAAAGAATGGGTTCTCCAAGTCGCGATTTAAGAAATTATATTTGTTTTCTTACCTAGTCCGAATGCATTCAAACCTTACACAATTAGACAATTACTAACGAATCACGACTTTGGTTTTGTTGCTCCCTTTTGGTCTCCATAAATTGATGATTCCACGGATATCTCTAGCGATGGTTCTGCTCCAATATTCTCTTCGTCTTTACAGTACCATGGCAGGCTTTACAATACCATTACAAGTTGTATGTAACATACATTACAGGGTTTACAGTACCATCACAGGCTTTACAATGCCATCATAGCTTCACAAGACCATCACCGGCTTTACAATACCATCACAGGCTTTACAGTACCATCATAGCTTTACAAAGCTATGTGAGCTTATTTTACTTTGTTGAATTGGCCTTTAAATTTCAATTAGCCGATTAGTCCATATACTGTCTAAGGTCTTTCGTAAATTATGACTTAATGTCTTTGGTAAATTATCTCTTACAATCTTTGGTAAATTCCTGGCATAGCTCTCATGCTCTACCGACTGAGCTAGCCGGGTAAATGGTGACTTCAATATTGATATTAATAATATAAATTTGACTTGTACAAGGGATTTCAGGGACCTAATGGAATCGTTTGATCTCCAATTTTCTCTAGAAACACCACCTTGCATATCGAAATAGAATGGAACTTGTATTGAAAATTCAATAACAAATATAACTGACAGCATACTCAGGTGCGTAACCAATTTTGATCTTCAATAACTCTTTTATTTTCAGTCCGATTTTGATAATTTTTTCAAAAATGGTTGCAAATTCATCCTATATTAATTCTCATCTAACATATTCCCTAATAAGGTCAGAATTATACATATTATACGAGGGAAAATATTATGTTTCTATCGTCTAAGTTTAAGACACCCTGTGGTGAAATACAGCTTTTGGATGAAACTCAAAACCATCCTGTAGCAAGCTTGGTTCATTCCTTATCCATTTCTCTTTCATTCATGTTGATATCACGATTCTTCTCAAAATTATGAATTATTGAATAAAGCATTGCATTTTCTCTACATATTCGTCATATTCAATGATCACGATTGGCATGAAAACAATTGTTCCACTTTGTTTATCGTTTGACAGTGTTATTGTCATAACGTCAGTTTGAGAAAACTTATAATCGTTCTAACAATGGTTTTGAGTGAAGAAAACTGTGCTGAAGCCATAACTCTTTTAGAAGAGGAACGAAATTATCAATATCCACACTTTAGAGACATAAACTTTCTTCTTCCGCCAAGTGTGTTACAGAATATCCAATTGAAGTTGAGATACATAAATTAAATTGGCCAGCATGCTCCCCTGATGCAAATCCTATTGAGCATGTCTGGGACTATCTAGGTAGATGTATGGGAAGTCGCAAAAGACCACCTACGAATAAAAATGAACTTCGTGTTGCGCTCATAGAGGATAGGAATAACATGCCCCAGGAGAATATTCGAACGCTAATTCGTGGAATGCCTCGGATAATGGAAGCTATTGTCCAAGCTAGAGGATGCAATATCCGATATTAAAAAATTGGTAAAACGTTTTCTTTTCAACCGTTCGCTGCTTATGTTATCGTTTAGTTGGTAATTTTTCCATATTGAAGAATAAAGATCACGCAAAGAAAATGTACTGTTTTATTCAACAACTCATAAATTTGAAACGAATCGTGATGTCAAAATGAATGAAGTGGCCATGTATAGGGAATGAACCAAGCTTGCATACAGGATGGTTTTGACTGTCATCCAAAAGCTGCATTTCACCACAAGGTTTCTTAAACTTAAATGACTGAAACAAAACTCATGTCTGAGAGAGGAGTACAGCAAGGTGATCCTTTAGGTCCAGCTCTCTTTTGTTTGAGTATTGATAATTTAACAAAATCCATTAACACTGATTTCAATTGCTGGTATCTGGATGATGGATCTATAATGTGGTACCGCAGAGTCTGTTTTAGAAAATTTCAAGAAAATTATATATTTCTCCGAAGAAATTGGACTCGAGCTAAATTTTACTAAATGTGAGATCCTGTCTATAGATCCTAATCCTATGAATATCATTGAAAAAGTCACCATTTGTGTTCCTGGTATTGAAATTATGGATAGATCGAAATGGATATTGCTTGGTACACCATTACCTGTAGATTCTTTATCTCGATGTATCATTGAGAAAACGGATTCCTTGATCTTGATGTCATCCCGCTTCGGTAGTATTCCAACACATGTTGCATATTTTCTCCTCAAAAACTGTCTTGCAATTCCAAAACTATTATACACTTCGAGATGCAGCCCGACTTGGCGTTTTGAACATGGATTGACACACTTCGATTTAGTTTTGCGGATGATTTTGGAAAAAATAACTAACAATAACTTCGACAATGTCAAATGGCTTCAGGCAACACTTCCTGTTAACTTTGGTGGTTTGGGAATCCGCCAAGCATCATGTCTTGCTCTTCAAGCTTTTCTCTCTTCTTATAATAGCAGTCGTCACTCAATAGTTTCAGAGTTACCAAATTATTTCACAGACATTACCGATTCATTCTACATGGAGTGTGAAAGTATGTGGTGCTCAAAGACGAAGATATCTGTTCCCGAAAATGAAAATATTCAGAAAGCCTGGGATCTTCCTTTAATTCATATGTTATCCAAGCAACTCTTTGACTCGGCTGCAAATTCTAAATTTGAAATGGCTCGTCTCAAAGCAGTAACTACCAAAGAGCCTGGTGCATGGCTTAATGCGCTTCCAGTTTCTTCTCTTGGATTATTATTGGATGACGAAACGTTCCGAATTTCGGTTGGGCTCCGTTTGGGATGCAGAATATGTGTTTCTCATGAGTGTAGATGCGGCTCTATCGTCGATGAAAAAGGTACCCATAGTCTGAGTTGCAAGTTTAGTTCTGGAAGATTTTCTAGGCATGCTGCCATTAATGATCTCATAAAACGTGCTTTATCAACAGCTGAAATTCCTTCTGTTCTGGAACCTCTGGGAATTAGCCGCGATGATGGAAAACGTCCAGATGGAATGTCTCTTATTCCTTGGAGTCATGGAAAACCTTTAGTGTGGGATTTTACCTGCGTGGACACTGTTGCTTTATCACACATCATGACGACTTCCAAAGTATCAGGTAGAGCTGCAGATTACGCGGTAAAAGCAAAGATTAAAAAATATTCCACTTTGAAGGACTACTATCTATTTTTTCCAGTAGCTATCGAAACTTACGGAGTTTTTGGTTCTTACGCTTCAGACTTGATAAATCAAATTGGGAAAAAAATTTCAAGAATATCAGATGATTCCAGAGCGACAAAATTTTTGATTCAAAGAATCAGTATTGCGTTACAAAGGGGAAATGCTGCATCTGTTCTAGGTTCTATTCCTACCTCCAAACGCCTAGATGAAATATTCATTTATCCCCAATATTCATATTCACCTTCTTCAAAAATCACTAATTCTATTATGTCTTCATCAAAATCCATATGCAGCAGCCCGATTGTAAGTTCATTTGCATTCAGTTCCACTGACAAAGAAAATTTCAAACAATTTGAGAACGATTTGGATAATCTACTACAAGAAGATTCATTGACTACTCCAAAACTCACATGTTATGAACAAATTATGTCCAGCAACCTTAACTCAGGTTCGTTATCACGCCACAGTAACAGACACAACCACTTCATTACAGACCACTCAGAAGAAGATGCTTGTGGTTTAAGCAGCGAGAATAGGCCTGTGGTACATGGTACTACCAAAACATTCGGCCTGAATGGATTGAAAAATATTGGTAACACTTGCTATATGAACAGTGTTATCCAGTATTTGTCGAATACTGAATGGTTGCTGGAATATCTGAAGAAGGATGCTTATATATGAGATATTAACACCACATTATCAATAATGAAGGAAGCTTTGATCAAAGCATTTGCGGAAGTGATAAAGGAACTGTGGTCAGAAGATGCGTCGGATCGAGTTGTTAATACAGTCTCTTTGAAAAGTGAAATTCGAAGATTTGCACCACGTTTCTTCAGTTATGACCAACAAGATGCCCAGGAGTTTTTACGATATCTACTGGAGGGACTACACGAAGACGTGAATGCAATAACGGATATGCCCAACTTCATTTCGGCCAAGATTGTCCCTGAATTTAACACTTTTGATTTGTCCAGAGAGTCATGGTCTAGATACTTGGGAATGGACAACTCCAAGAAGTAGATAACTTTGTTGGACAGCTGAAATCAACATTGAAATGTACACATTGCTGTCACTGTTCAGTCACTTTCGAAACATTCTGGGACCTTTCTCTTCCGATATCAAAAAGAACAGGCCACCTTCAATTTCAATTTCTATTTCAGTTCCAATTTCGATTTCGTTTTCGATTTCGATTTCGATTTCGATTTCGATTTCGATTTCGATTTCGATTTCGATTTCGATTTCGATTTCGATTTAGATTTCGATTTCGATTTCGATTTCGATTTCGATTTCGATTTCGATTTCGATTTCGATTTCGATTTCGATTTCGATTTCGATTTCGATTTCGATTTCGATTTCGATTTCGATTTCGATTTCGATTTCGATTTCGATTTCGATTTCGATTTCGATTTCGATTTCGATTTCGATTTCGATTTCGATTTCGATTTCGATTTCGATTTCGATTTCGATTTCGATTTCGATTTCGATTTCGATTTCGATTTCGATTTCGATTTCGATTTCGATTTCGATTTCGATTTCGATTTCGATTTCGATTTCGATTTCGATTTCGATTTCGATTTCGATTTCGATTTCGATTTCGATTTCGATTTCGATTTCGATTTCGATTTCGATTTCGATTTCGATTTCGATTTCGATTTCGATTTCGATTTCGATTTCGATTTCGATTTCGATTTCGATTTCGATTTCGATTTCGATTTCGATTTCGATTTCGATTTCGATTTCGATTTCGATTTCGATTTCGATTTCGATTTCGATTTCGATTTCGATTTCGATTTCGATTTCGATTTCGATTTCGATTTCGATTTCGATTTCGATTTCGATTTCGATTTCGATTTCGATTTCGATCCATATTGAAGAATAAAGATCACGCAGAGAAAATGTACTGTTTTATTCAACAACTCATAAATTTGAAACGAATCGTGATGTCAAAATGAATGAAGTGGCCATGTATAGGGAATGAACCAAGCTTGCATACAGGATGGTTTTGAGTGTCATCCAAAAGCTGCATTTCACCACAAGGTTTCTTAAACTTAAATGACAAAAACAAAACTCATGAAGTTATCATGTCTGAGAGAGGAGTACAGCAAGGTGATCCTTTAGGTCCAGCTCTCTTTTGTTTCAGTATTGATAATTTAACAAAATCCATTAACACTGATTTCAATTGCTGGTATCTGGATGATGGATCTATAAGGTGGTACCGCAGAGTCTGTTTTAGAAAATTTCAAGAAAATTATATATTTCTCCGAAGAAATTGGACTCGAGCTTAATTTTACTAAATGTGAGATCCTGTCTATAGATCCTAATCCTATGAATATCAACACATATTGCATATTTTCTCCTCAAAAACTGTCTTGCAATTCCAAAACTATTATACACTTCGAGATGCAGCCCGACTTGGCGTTGTGAACATGAATTGGCACACTTCGATTCAGTTTTGCGGATGATTTTGGAAAAAATAACTAACAATATGTTCGACAATGTCAAATGGCTTCAGGCGACACTTCCTGTGAACTTTGGTGGTTTGGAAATCCGCCAAGCATCATGTCTTGCTCTTCAAGCTTTTCTCTCTTCTTATAATAGCAGTCGTCACTCAATAGTTTCAGAGTTATCAAATTATTTCACAGACATTCCCGATTCATTCTACATGGAGTGTGAAAGTATGTGGTGCTCAAAGACGAAGATATCTGTTCCCGAAAATGAAAATATTCAGAAAGCCTGGGATCTTCCTTTAATTCATATGTTATCCAAGCAACTCTTTGACTCGGCTGCAAATTCTAAATTTGAAATGGCTCGTCTCAAAGCAGTAACTACCAAAGAGCCTGGTGCATGGCTTAATGCGCTTCCAGTTTCTTCTCTTGGATTATTATTGGATGACGAAACGTTCCGAATTTCGGTTGGGCTCCGTTTGGGATGCAGAATATGTGTTTCTCATGAGTGTAGATGCGGCTCTATCGTCGATGAAAAAGGTACCCATAGTCTGAGTTGCAAGTTTAGTTCTGGAAGATTTTCTAGGCATGCTGCCATTAATGATCTCATAAAACGTGCTTTATCAACAGCTGAAATTCCTTCTTTGAAGGACTACTATCTATTTTTTCCAGTAGCTATCGAAACTTACGGAGTTTTTGGTTCTTACGCTTCAGACTTGATAAATCAAATTGGGAAAAAAATTTCAAGAATATCAGATGATTCCAGAGCGACAAAATTTTTGATTCAAAGAATCAGTATTGCGTTACAAAGGGGAAATGCTGCATCTGTTCTAGGTTCTATTCCTACCTCCAAACGCCTAGATGAAATATTCATTTATCCCCAATATTCATATTCACCTTCTTCAAAAATCACTAATTCTATTATGTCTTCATCAAAATCTATATGCAGCAGCCCGATTGTAAGTTCATTTGCACTCAGTTCCACTGACAAAGAAAATTTCAAACAATTTGAGAACGATTTGGATAATCTACTACAAGAAGATTCATTGACTACTCCAAAACTCACATGTTATGAACAAATTATGTCCTGCAACCTTAACTCAGGTTCGTTATCACGCCACAGTAACAGAGACAACCACTTCATTACAGACCACTCAGAAGAAGATGCTTGTGGTTTAAGCAGCGAGAATAGGCCTGTGGTACATGGTACTACCAAAACATTCGGCCTGAATGGATTGAAAAATATTGGTAACACTTGCTATATGAACAGAGTTATCCAGTATTTGTCGAATACTGAATGGTTGCTGGAATATCTGAAGAAGGATGCTTATATATGAGATATTAACACCACATTATCAATTATCACGCCACAGTAACAGAGACAACCACTTCATTAAAGACCACTCAGAAGAAGATGCTTGTGGTTTAAGCAGCGAGAATAGGCCTGTGGTACATGGTACTACCAAAATATTCTGCCTGAATGGATTGAAAAATATTGGTAACACTTGCTATATGAACAGTGTTATCCAGTATTTGTCGAATACTGAATGGTTGCTGGAATATCTGAAGAAGGATGCTTATATATGAGATATTAACACCACATTATCAAAAATGAAGGAAGCTTTGATCAAAGCATTTGCGGAAGTGATAAAGGAACTGTGGTCAGAAGATGCGTCGGATCGAGTTGTTAATACAGTCTCTTTGAAAAGTGAAATTCAAAGATTTGCACCACGTTTCTTCAGTTATGACCAACAAGATGCCCAGGAGTTTTTACGATATCTACTGGAGGGACTACACGAAGACGTGAATGCAATAACGGATATGCCCAACTTCATTTCGGCCAAGATTGTCCCTAAAAACACTTGTGATTTATCCAGAGAGTCATGGTCTAGAAACTTGGGAATGGACAACTCCAAGAAGTAGATAACTTTGTTGGACAGCTGAAATCAACATTGAAATGTACACATTGCGGTCACTGTTCAGTCACTTTCGATACATTCTGGGACCTTTCTCTTCCGATATCAAAAAGAACAGGCCAACCTTCAATTTCAATTTCAATTCCAATTTCGATTTCGATTTCGATTTCGATTTCGATTTCGATTTCGATTTCGATTTCGATTTCGATTTCGATTTCGATTTCGATTTAGATTTAGATTTAGATTTAGATTTAGATTTAGATTTAGATTTAGATTTAGATTTAGATTTAGATTTAGATTTAGATTTAGATTTAGATTTAGATTTAGATTTAGATTTAGATTTAGATTTAGATTTAGATTTAGATTTAGATTTAGATTTAGATTTAGATTTAGATTTAGATTTAGATTTAGATTTAGATTTAGATTTAGATTTAGATTTAGATTTAGATTTAGATTTAGATTTAGATTTAGATTTAGATTTAGATTTAGATTTAGATTTAGATTTAGATTTAGATTTAGATTTAGATTTAGATTTAGATTTAGATTTAGATTTAGATTTAGATTTAGATTTAGATTTAGATTTAGATTTAGATTTAGATTTAGATTTAGATTTAGATTTAGATTTAGATTTAGATTTAGATTTAGATTTAGATTTAGATTTAGATTTAGATTTAGATTTAGATTTAGATTTAGATTTAGATTTAGATTTAGATTTAGATTTAGATTTAGATTTAGATTTAGATTTAGATTTAGATTTAGATTTAGATTTAGATTTAGATTTAGATTTAGATTTAGATTTAGATTTAGATTTAGATTTAGATTTAGATTTAGATTTAGATTTAGATTTAGATTTAGATTTAGATTTAGATTTAGATTTAGATTTAGATTTAGATTTAGATTTAGATTTAGATTTAGATTTAGATTTAGATTTAGATTTAGATTTAGATTTAGATTTAGATTTAGATTTAGATTTAGATTTAGATTTAGATTTAGATTTAGATTTAGATTTAGATTTAGATTTAGATTTAGATTTAGATTTAGATTTAGATTTAGATTTAGATTTAGATTTAGATTTAGATTTAGATTTAGATTTAGATTTAGATTTAGATTTAGATTTAGATTTAGATTTAGATTTAGATTTAGATTTAGATTTAGATTTAGATTTAGATTTAGATTTAGATTTAGATTTAGATTTAGATTTAGATTTAGATTTAGATTTAGATTTAGATTTAGATTTAGATTTAGATTTAGATTTAGATTTAGATTTAGATTTAGATTTAGATTTAGATTTAGATTTAGATTTAGATTTAGATTTAGATTTAGATTTAGATTTAGATTTAGATTTAGATTTAGATTTAGATTTAGATTTAGATTTAGATTTAGATTTAGATTTAGATTTAGATTTAGATTTAGATTTAGATTTAGATTTAGATTTAGATTTAGATTTAGATTTAGATTTAGATTTAGATTTAGATTTAGATTTAGATTTAGATTTAGATTTAGATTTAGATTTAGATTTAGATTTAGATTTAGATTTAGATTTAGATTTAGATTTAGATTTAGATTTAGATTTAGATTTAGATTTAGATTTAGATTTAGATTTAGATTTAGATTTAGATTTAGATTTAGATTTAGATTTAGATTTAGATTTAGATTTAGATTTAGATTTAGATTTAGATTTAGATTTAGATTTAGATTTAGATTTAGATTTAGATTTAGATTTAGATTTAGATTTAGATTTAGATTTAGATTTAGATTTAGATTTAGATTTAGATTTAGATTCAGATTAAGATTCAGATTCAGATTTAGATTTAGATTTAGATTTAGATTTAGATTTAGATTTAGATTTAGATTTAGATTCAGATTAAGATTTAGATTTAGATTTAGATTTAGATTTAGATTTAGATTTAGATTTAGATTTAGATTTAGATTTAGATTTAGATTTAGATTTAGATTTAGATTTAGATTTAGATTTAGATTTAGATTTAGATTTAGATTTAGATTTAGATTTAGATTTAGATTTAGATTTAGATTTAGATTTAGATTTAGATTTAGATTTAGATTTAGATTTAGATTTAGATTTAGA
Organism: Chrysolina oricalcia; assembly: GCA_944452925.2. NCBI lineage: Eukaryota > Metazoa > Arthropoda > Insecta > Coleoptera > Chrysomelidae > Chrysolina > Chrysolina oricalcia. The sequence continues at coordinate 28,335,015 of OX101812.2, read as the reverse complement.
TTTAGATTTAGATTTAGATTTAGATTTAGATTTAGATTTAGATTTAGATTTAGATTTAGATTTAGATTTAGATTTAGATTTAGATTTAGATTTAGATTTAGATTTAGATTTAGATTTAGATTTAGATTTAGATTTAGATTTAGATTTAGATTTAGATTTAGATTTAGATTTAGATTTAGATTTAGATTTAGATTTAGATTTAGATTTAGATTTAGATTTAGATTTAGATTTAGATTTAGATTTAGATTTAGATTTAGATTTAGATTTAGATTTAGATTTAGATTTAGATTTAGATTTAGATTTAGATTTAGATTTAGATTTAGATTTAGATTTAGATTTAGATTTAGATTTAGATTTAGATTTAGATTTAGATTTAGATTTAGATTTAGATTTAGATTTAGATTTAGATTTAGATTTAGATTTAGATTTAGATTTAGATTTAGATTTAGATTTAGATTTAGATTTAGATTTAGATTTAGATTTAGATTTAGATTTAGATTTAGATTTAGATTTAGATTTAGATTTAGATTTAGATTTAGATTTAGATTTAGATTTAGATTTAGATTTAGATTTAGATTTAGATTTAGATTTAGATTTAGATTTAGATTTAGATTTAGATTTAGATTCAGATTCAGATTCAGATTCAGATTCAGATTCAGATTCAGATTCAGATTCAGATTCAGATTCAGATTCAGATTCAGATTCAGATTCAGATTCAGATTCAGATTCAGATTCAGATTCAGATTCAGATTCAGATTCAGATTCAGATTCAGATTCAGATTCAGATTCAGATTCAGATTCAGATTCAGATTCAGATTCAGATTCAGATTCAGATTCAGATTCAGATTCAGATTCAGATTCAGATTCAGATTCAGATTCAGATTCAGATTCAGATTCAGATTCAGATTCAGATTCAGATTCAGATTCAGATTCAGATTCAGATTCAGATTCAGATTCAGATTTCGATTTCGATTTCGATTTCGATTTCGATTTCGATTTCGATTTAGATTAGATTTAGATTTAGATTTAGATTTCGATTTCGATTTCGATTTCGATTTCGATTTCGATTTCGATTTCAATTTCATACGATTCCATACATGCTCCATCGGATTCATATCCGGAGAGAAAAGCGGCCAGTCCATTCGTTCAATACCATGATCCCCCAAAAACTTGTTGACAATGTGAGCCCTATGCGATCTCGCATTGTCATCAACGAGAAGAAAGTTGTCGCCAATATTTGCAGCGTAAAAGATGTCTCTCACACACAGATCTCTTCACCTCTCACCGTTCATACTATCTCCTCTCAGAATCGCCAATTCACTCCTCCCATTCATCGATATCCCACCCCACACAGTCATTTCTCCACCTCCAAAAGCCACCATTGCCTCCATATTCCCTTCCAAAAACCTTTGATTGCTCCCTCTGCATACCAACACACGCCCATCCTTTCGAAAAAAGTTGAACCTACTCTCATCCTTAAACATACACCTATTTCACTCTGTTAAGACTTGTTCATACCCTCGCGAATTTCGCAATTTTTGCGAATAAAATGGCTGCCGACATTGGTCTACATCAACGATTGGTCCGGCATGACTGGCAGCCATTTTATTCGCAGAAAAATTGTGAAATTCGAGAGGGTATGACCAAGTCTTTATTCTCCAGTCTTGATTTCCTTCCCTCTGTAATCGCCTTTTTGCTCGACAAACAAGTTTTGGTAAGGGGCAGGCTGCTGGTCTCCTTGCGTGTAATCCAAGATCGTGGATCAGGCGTCGGATTGTCTGACTTTAAACCTGAATTTCAGTAGCATCGATCAATTCACGACGAATTTTGGGGTTGGTTGAAGTCCGGGTTGAGCGGGAGTTCTTCTTCTTTTTCCCCTTCTTGATCCCCTAGGTTGTCACTGAATATCTCCAGCGTTAGCTCGGGGGTGGGCTCTTTGGACGGATCTAACTGTTGTTCCAAGCAGATTGACAATTTGGAGGGTGGATAATCCTCGTTACATTATTCGTGGAATCAGTTTCAGCTGGTCGGGCGTTAGATGCTGCATCGATATTAGCAATTTTTTTTCACACGAATAAAAATTGATGCCTAACCTAGCTTGTCAGTCTCTCATTGTAATTCTTGTTACTTTGGTTACGGGCCATGCATTTCAGGCGAACAATGGGCTGATCTCATTTCATTTTTTCAAAAACATACCATTTCAATTGGATTTTCCCACGCGCAATTCTTGACTACTGAAAGCAAGAAAGATCTGGACGTATCCATAATGAATTATCATTCCAAAAACAAGTTTATTTTCATTTAATTTTCCGCCCAACCAGGATTAAGAAGGTGTTTCAGATTTTGGTCATCCCTGAAGAAACCCCTCTAATATTTTTCTTGAGTCAATCCTGATCTTCATATCTCTTCATATAAAGTTTCAGCTCCAAAATGAGCCTGAGATTTTGAAAATCGGTTGACGAGGAAAAATGTTATGACTGCAAAACCGAAAAGTTAATTTTTTGAGATCACTCTGTATACAAAAGATATGAGAAGACAATTCGGAGAGCGTCTCAACGTGATGAGATCATCTTCATGCCTCTGCTGTCAATTTTGAAAAAAAAAGTTTTTCTCCATTTGGGATACTTTTGAACACGCTGTAGCAATTTTATATGGAGAACATTATGTTTTGAAAAAGTACGCTGTTATTGCTGAAGGACTGGGCTAGCGAACAGTGTGAACAGAATTCAAATTTTTCGAAGCAGAAAAAAGTTATTCAGATTTGAATAAGGGCAAAATTCTAACGAAATTGGAGTAGAGTAGTTTAGGTATTACCTAAATATATAATACATATATCTACACATATTATGAAATACTTCATTGAACACATACATATCGCCTGGTAAATTCTCAAGAGGCACAAGTGTGTCTTGAACATGTTGAAAACGTGAAAACAGGAAGAAGAGATACAAGCCTCTCTTGATACAATAGTACTGTTCTGTTGTTAGCAGGTAATTATGAGATAAAGAAACAAACCTTAAGACGATTGTGTTTTTTCCACATCAACATTAATGAAGAAGAAGAAACGTTGTGTCCGACACTTACTCCTCTAGTATTGTTCAGTAACGCCCAAAGAAAAAAGGGATCAAGAGACCTAACTTGTGGGTTATGCCGTTTGTATTGTGCACTGCACGCTAAACAAATCCAAGATGAATCGTCACAATTTCATGTTGATTCCTTTTGATTGTAATGATCAAATCATTTGATAACGTGATTAATAGATTTTAGTTGCCTTTGCGCGTTTTTCTAAACGTCTCAGCAGAAGCTGATATAAACAGACATTAGATACGCCTTTGTCTCTTTGATTTTGCGTTTCGTTGAATGTATGCTTAGTATCAAGAAACCTAACGTGTTTGTACGCCGTTTTGATTTTACAAACAAGTAGCTATTGTGCCGGTACTCGGAGTATCAAGTGTCAAATTTTGCTGTATATTTTGATTTTGTCTTAGTTTTCTCTTCTGAATATCAGTTTTTTTGTTCAGAGTCTAAAAGTATCGAAATCGTTCAACGTTAATAAGGATTAAAACTTTTAATACGTTTTATATTAGATATAGAACCAGGGAAAACTCATTCTTCAACTTGCTAACCAACAAAATGCGTTCAGCGAAGCAAAACTGAATTTTGAAAACAGTAAGACGCCTGAAAATACAGACGAAGATTTTCTTACCCCAGTCAGGGACGCGCCAAGTATTTTCGGCGCCGTCGTGCGGAATAATGATAGGCGCCTTTCACCAATATTATAATATTGAGCAAAAATTGCCACCCTTCCCTCATAGTTTACTGTCGAAATTTTTGAAGAAAACTCTATACTTTTTAGTACTCATGTCTATATTTATTTGTGACAAACGAAAAGTACACAAAAAATATTAGAATATAGAAAATGAAACAACGCAGTAATAAAAAAAAACAGTATTAAAGTTACAAACTATTGAAAAAATGTAGAAATAAAATAACGATTGTTTTAAGACAGATATCTAATATATGATCATGATACATGATGGAGAGGATTTACAAAAATTGGACTTTTCTAGCTTTACTTTTTGCAAATTCATTTACAAGATCTTCCATTTCATGTTTCTTTAAAAAGTCAGATTCTATAGAAATAATAGCAAGATTTTCCAACCGCTCTTGTCTCATTCTAGATCGTAAATAATTTTTAATCAACTTTAGTTTAGAGAATGACCTCTCGGCTGTAGCTACAGAAACTGGAATGGTTAAAAATATGTGCAATGCAATCATAATGTTTGGAAATGAGTGAGTTAGGTTATTTATTGCAATGTAATTAAGTGTTTCTACTACAGACGTCGCCTTTTTGTCGCCATTTTGCAGAAATTGTAATTCGTGTAAAAGTTCTGTTCCGTCTATATCTTTCTCGTTTCGATCTTTGTCAGTTAAGGTTTCTTCCAGTTTTTTTACAAAAATTAAATTGATCTTGGTCAGAATATTTGCCGAAATCCTCAACATTCCACAAAAAATTGAAAACATCAGAATGGCAGGAGTAGAAAAATTTCACCACTGGTACTGGTCGCAGATCGGCGGTCTGTATTGGCGGATAATGTAACGGACGATGAGCCATACTGTAATATATATTATAGCTTTGTTTCTCCAGACACGAGAAAATCCCTTTGCTATGGTAATAATATTATAGCATCGTGTGCGGCGAATTGTTCTTTTTAATGATGAGCGATATTTTTGTAATATGTGAGATAAAATATATATTACATAAATGTCCGTTGCCGGCTTTAATTGTGTTGAAAATTCAACGTCCGTAGGCGCCTTTAAGACCTTGGCGACGTCGTGCGCCGCACGACCTTGCCCATATGGACGGCGCGTCCCTGACCCCAGTGAAAATTTCTGCCATCCCTACTAGCGAATCTGGTAAGTTATTCTGAATTTAAACGTTATCATTATCAACAATTTAACAGAATGTTGAATATTTTGATTGAGTAAAAGATTTAAAAATTATTTTCAAATCTCTGATATACAGTTTTCAAAATGCAGCTTTTTTTAAAATAGTTTTTCCCTTGTACATGACAAGAATTATTTCTTGTATTAGAAAATATTTCATTTCAGAAGGGTTTTCGGTCCAATCATTCGAATTTGGAAGAGCATTGGCGACTACAGTAGATCACGAAAGATTGCGAGAATATTGTTCCGAAGGTATTTACATACATTCATCGCTTATTTTAATTTTTTTGTTTTAATAAATTGCATGTAAGGGAAATCGTTGATTTCTGTTAGTTATTATTTCACAAAAAATCTATAAAATTTAAATTATTCAATATTTAGATCTTGAAAAAAATATATAAATATAAAACTAACAATTTTTTGAAATTTTCGATCTTAAAGGAACTGTACCGAATGTATTGAGCAAATCTTTGCAATTTGACCAGGATACAACTTCATAAGTAGTTGACATCGAAAATATCAGTTCAGCAGATAGAGCTTCTGGAGAGGAAACTTCCGCTGCAGTTACTTCCTTCAACGGTAAATTCTCAAAACATATGATTGAAATCAGATCCAAATTCGGTTTAAATGATTGAATATGCATTCAAAACAGTAATTTCTGAAATATTCTCAAAAAATATATTTAAAACATTAGTCTTTAGTCTTCCTATTCGTAAGCGTAAGGGCAAAGGTATAGAAAATTGGATTAAACAAGGAAAAGAGTGAGAGGAACGAAGGAAGAGAATATGAGTATGTTGCTTCCGTGAAGACTGGATAAGGAACAGTAAATAAAGTCACTAAAGGTCGCCAAGCCCGTTTTATTCGACCAATAAGCTGTAAATGCATTTATAAGTGCAATGAAACTTTGCTTCATGACGATCGAGTTGCAGTATTTGATAAATACTGGAAACTTGGCAATTTGCAAGCACAGCGAAACTTTCTGGCTGGACTGATCACTTAAGTCAATAAGAAGCGTATGGTTGTGAATGCTAAGGTGAATCGCAAATTCAACATCCTTTACGTCCTTCCTGAGATCGATAGTTCACTTATTCAGGTTTGCAAATCAACATTTCTCGCCACATTTGATGTATCTGTTCGCAAGATGAGAACAGTCATACGCAAGCAACATTCGGGATTGTGTTCACCAGATAAGAGAGTCAGCAATGCTCATCGTATCCCAACTGATATTTTTCAAAAAATTCATACATCCAATCCTTTCCTTGCTTACCAAGTCACTATACTCGTGCTAACAGAATACGCCAATACCTCGAGCCTCATCTCTCAGTTAAGAGAGCGTACGTTGATTTCACTGAATCTCTTCCTGAAAATGATAAACCCTGCAGCCTTCAGACATATCAAAACATTTTCAACACCGAGTACAATCTTGGCTTCCGTCATCCAAAAAAAGATCGATTTGACTTTTACGTCAAATATGAAGAGTATTCTGTAGGAATAGAGAAAGAGAACATGACTTTTGAATATGACGCCCACATCAAGGCAAAAAATCAAGCCAGACAGAAAATGCTTGAAGATAGTTATAAGTCTAAAAATGATAGGATGATCAAGTGTTTTACATTTGACCTACAGCAAGTTTTTCTGGCACCATATTCCATTATCAAAAGATTTCACTACAAAAAAAAGATGTGTCTACAATTTGACGATTTAAAATCATGGCACAGGTAAAGGCTACTGCTACGTGTATGGGACGGAACGATTGCACAACGTAGTAGCTGCGATATTGCTTCATGTTTAGTTCAACATATTGGTACTCAATGTTCTGGAGCTGAGCACATTTCTCTCTACAGTGATGGCTGCGGCGGTCAAAATAAGAATCGTTTCGTATACCATGCGAGAGTCCTCAAATCTAAAATCAATTGAAATAACGTTCTTAGTCTCTGGTCATACTCAAATGGTTTGCGATTCAGTTCATGGGACTATCGAAATGGCAAAAAAGGAAAAAAATCTATGTTCCACAGGATTGGTTTCGAATGATCGAAAAGGCCAAAGTTCACGGAGTTAGACTATGCTGTGTCTATGAATCAGAAATCCTCCATTGATTTGAAAGCTGTGAATGAAAAGCTATTCGACATAAAACTCGATTGAAAGACTGTTGATGGCAATAAGGTTAATTAAATGTATAAGTTTATTTTAGCTTATCTCATGCTCATCACCCTTCCTGTAAAAAATTCAAATTAAATTTTATAAATCTTCATTCTTCTTTTGTTTTAGGCCAAGTGGAGCAAGATTGTTTCATGTCGATTCGAGAAAGATTCAGGGAATCAACTGAATATAAAATATGGGTATGATGATGAAGAACATACCATTGTCCAACTGGAAAAAACAGCAACTGATGTTGAAATTGCTCAAGAGTTACCTAAACTCTATTCTTTAATTCTGCCAATTTCTTTTGCGAAAAAGAATGATTTGATCACTATATCAAATTCCGTCACCTTTCGATATAAGTTAACATTTTGGTAATTTACTTTAGTCTCAGTATTCTAGAACAATTATTCCTTTTTTCGATTTTTCTAACTCTTTAATAGTTTCAAAATCAACTAGTGTATTAATAAAGGCGAATAATGACCAAGAACATTTTCGATATCATCAATTGCATTTTGATGTAAGAGTTGATTACAATATTTTTCCGTCTACCTTACTCTTATTGAAATAAAATAATTCAATTTTTTTTCTGTCAATAAAATTAAAGATGCTACTTTAGCAGTTTCCGTGAATCGTTCATTAATAGAAGTCATCATTGGTCGATTTCATATGCATTGAAGAATATTCAGAAGAACATATTATTACGAGGTATGCGGAAAAATTTATTATATAATTCAAATAAAGAAAATGTATTAAGAAAAGTAATTGGTGGTAATTAAGTTTTGTAGAAACCTTGAGGTCAATCGAGGAAAGAGTGGGGATGGAGATGAATCGTTTCCTATGCGACATGATCAGTCAGCTCATTATGCAGATGCTGATGATGATCAGGAAACGAACCTGGTACCACCTCCATGTCTAGAAGATACTTACTTCAAGTCTAGTAAAAGAAGAAATCAACCACCAAAGAGAAAAAACGCAAAGCACGAGGAAGTAAAGCGAGCCATAAAATTGTAACTCAACTGAACTGAACTTTTTTCGATGGTAATTTTTAATGTGCATATCAATGTAAAAAAAAATTATTATTCATAATAAAATCGATAGTTTTATTTGACCATTTTGATCAAAAACGTTTTCAATTAAATTTAGATTTAAAAAATTATTATGTTCTAGTTTGTCACTGAGAATAAATCATGTCATTTACTCAATAATACAGGTAGATTAATTTAATATCAAGCTATATTTTACTAGTAACAACTATTGGAATTTCGCAAAATACAAACGACATAGTGGATACTCAAAACTATTCATCGCGTTTTAAGGAAGATATAGTGTAACAATACTAATGGCATTTTGCATATTTAGGATCATTCATGCCATTTGAAAAATTATAATTTGCAAAAATACAAACGCTCATTGATACCGTTTCCATTCCTGATTGCCAACACAATCAAACAGACATTTCCTTGTATTATGTCCATTTGACATATAACAGAAAACATAATTATAGAAAAGTACAAACGGCATAACCATAAACGGACTTCATTCATGGCGTTCTGCACTTCAAGAAGAGAGGAAATACAAACGCCATTTCATAGACTTATGCCGTTTGGTACTGTACAATTTCTGAGTTTGAGCTACAATAATTTAGGCTTCAGTTGTGCTTAGCTCCACTTATCCTATTGTTGATACGACACTATCTCTCAATACTAAAGTCACAAGAGTGCGTTAGGATCGTTGATATTGTTTCAATTTAACATTGCACGCATTTCAAGAAGGTTATTAAATGCAGATGTGTCTCTAGTTCTTGGATTTGCAATAATGCAGTTTTGAAGGTACACTTATGCCCCTTGAGAATTCACCAGGCGATATGTGCAACAGCAAAAAACAATTATAATGATGTAATGATAATACTCGTCAGGGTGCATGTGGTTACAATTACAATTATTACTCATCAGTGCCTGATTCTTTCAGAACTCCCAAAGTAAAAGCATTGGAATTATCCACTGTGGGCTTGTAATTAGTTATTGATTACCAGAAACCAATATACTTTTCATGAGTTTATATATCTTCGATTTTGGTAGTGACTTGATATGGTCTTTTCATATCATAAATATCTGGTCGTATTTTTCATGAATCTGGTGAAATTTATTGTTTTAATTTCATCAGAGTAGAAGATCGCAATGTGACATTCGATAGTTTTTCTGTTATTAAATCAATTCACAAGTGTCTGAATTCTATAAGGTGATACTATTGTCAGTAAAATAACCATCTACGCTGCCAAGTCCCATAACTTTTATGGGACACATCGACGGGATAGAGTTGATCAAGCAAAATGATCGTGGTGTTAGAGCGTTTGACTTCCCAGACGAGTTCGATTCACCGTCTGCTAGGGAGCTGAAGTGCTTCAGAATCCACTTTTACGTATGCTGTAGGTCCCAGATCTTCGTTGCTTGCACAAGCTCTGATTTTGAGGAGTTTCATCCTAGAAACATGGATATTCAAAACATTTTTTTGAATACATTTTGGTTTGGGTGGCTTCTCATTGCATAATTGCAAATACTTTTGAAGTTTTCTTTCTCAAAAAATTTTCACAGTTCTGTTCAATTTGTGAAATAAATACTAGTGCTGATTTATGGCATACAAAATTCATGACAGAGAATGGTCTACCATCATGAGGTTATTCATTCAGGAACTACACGATACAATTTTTGTCTGGCTTACCTATAGGTATCAACTCCTCTAAATTTACAGAAAGACCGCCACTTTTTACTTCATTCCATTTTTTTTACTGTGACTTCCAAGTAGGAATAACTATCATGCCTCTTGCCCACTCCCGTTTTTTTTAAAAACATTTGATATAACAGGAGGCAATGCATGATGAAAGAATTCTGTGCTCTACTTTATGGCAACAATGATTATGGAACCTGCATCAGGTTTCCACAAAACATAAACTAGACATTTTGTATAAATCTATTTATGACAGGACATGCTGCTCCTCAATATTGGTAAAGTATTTTTCTGACAATTCATATCATTTCGATGGAAGAGCAACGGAATCCTGTATCTACAACATTATTGCGCTTTGTAACTGATGTATAAAGAATGTATCCAAATATTTTCATTCACAAACCATTCCCATATTTTCCTAGCCGAGGTTAAAAAATTTGCAAGAGATCTATTACCCATTGTATTCCCAAAGCCGCAACCCTCTTGGAAAAGAGACCGTCTCATGTTTCTGAGGACCTAACTGAGCTAAAGAATATACAGGAGGATAAAGAAAAGAAAGTTACAGGTTAGGTTGGGTAAATTCTCGGTAAACATTCAACTTTACAATTATTATGAGTCAGATGATGGTATTTATCAGATGTCTCATGCATTATGTCGAATGAACTTAACCGATATGTACTTCAAAAATCGACCATACCCATGACTATATGGTATACCAAAAATTAACCCATTATACGTCAAATGTTCGCCATTAAACATTTCAATTATGTTGCATTTTTTATCAAATTATTCGATAAATACTCGTTGATCATGGATATATCAATTGAATGATGAAATGATATTTTCTATATACTTTTTCAAATACTGTCTCTTCAATGAATTGCAGAATTAATATAAATATGAAAATTACACATTATTTAAATATAAAGTTTACTATTGACATATTTCAATAGAAAAATAACTAGAATTGTTCTTCAGAAAATAAGCATCTGAGAAACTAATTCATACGTACGCCACTGTCTGAATCAAAATTCCATATCTGTAAAAATGTATGAATTACAGAGATGGAGTTGAAATAATATCAGTACTACTGGAATGAGAAAAAACAAGCTATCTAGCGATATCAAACATGACATATGGTTCCATTTAAAAAAATTGCCGATGACGTCACTTCTCCACAAAAAGCACATCATATTTGGAATTATAGAAAAGTGCAGAGTATGATACCCTTCAACTTTTATCCAAACTTGTTTTCGATAACCCTCATATTAACTGAGAAAAATGGGCGGTTCCATACACTTGACTTACTCTGTGTATGTTTCCAAACATTCTCTTCCGAAAGTTTTTCTGGTATTAGACAAAATATGAATATTTTTCTTTTTCCCAATGCAGTAATAAAAATGTTTCATATAGATTAATAAATCTCATGACCAAATAACCATTTATTCTTGCATTCTTTTCCTAAATACCTAAAGAAAAATGTTCACTTACTGATCAAAATAATAAATAAAAACCATTTTATCATGAATATAGCCTTGAACATTGTCCTCTAAAGTTTTGCTGGCATCAGGCAAAATATGAATATTGTTGCAGAAACTCAATATTTTGGGAGAGTTTCATTTGATTTATAACTTGAAACTTTAAGTTTAATTTAATTCATCGCGTGAAAACAGAGTACTAGGATTTTTACTTCCACCCTGTTAGTCTATTCAGGGTCATATAGATGCAAAATATCATCGGCCTTGAACTGATAAGACTAAGTGGCCAGTGTGTTGAAAAAGGGCTTTTAAAAATAGCAGAAATAAAAAATTGTCTGCTCCGCTAGTCGTGCCAACTGATTTTTGTTACATGATTCAATTATTAGTTTTCATCTTTTCCTCTTTATGTGTGTGACTGTGTGTGCTGAACACTACGGTGAATGAAGAATTTATTCACACCATCTCAGAAGTCTCCAGAAAGAGCCCTTCCGTCTCCGATAAAGAAGACCTTCCGACCTCCAAGGAAACCACTCATTTATTTTTTTTACATATCAAAATTCAGCCCGCTAGTAAAAATAGCGGGATAAAAAGTCCATTTCATCTCTGCAGAATTTTGAGTCTATCGATCTGCAACATTGGTCCTTCGAGCCGGATTTGTTCTCGTAATTTTTATATTTTTGAAAACTCAAATTGTGGAAAAAATAAGCTTGAAACTATACCGAGTACACACGTGTAAGGATTGACTGTTTTCGTGTTCTCCTAGGATAAATAATTTTGATAAATGAATTATCAAATGCACTGAAAAATAAATCATATGATTCAATTATAATTATTGAAATATTTTTAATTAATTCGCTACCGCATTTGCAAGATCGCTGTAAAACAAAAAAGAAAGGGTTTCGTGAAAAAACACAACTTTTTATAAGCAGGCCGCTTTATCGTACGTTGGGAACATATTATTGGAATACTGCAAAAACGAGTGTCGGATAAGAAATTTATTCTTGAAATTTGAACAAGCTTCATTAGATTTTTTTGCTACTTTGCTGTTCTCAGGTTATAACCGCTTTCGTTTTTTTTTTATTTAGGCGGCGATTGATGTGGTATTAATTACAGCTGAGCTGAACATACTTAAAAAAGTGACTTGATAGACATACTAATAACGAAAAAACTTCCAGTAGTGGCAAATAGTGAAGTTCTAACAAAATTCTTCGCAAATTCTCCCAATAATACTTGTGAATGTGGAAGTATTCGTGCCGAGGGAAACTTAACCTCAAATAGTGATGGTGCAAACAGTGCAACTTCATTGCAAGTACAGAAGCTTCAAGAAGAATCAAACTGTCTACAAAAACTCACGTATAATCTTGAAAAACGCATCAAAGACCAAGAAGATCTAATTATGATATTGAAACAAATTAGCAAATTCAGTGAGTTCGAGAAGCCAGGGACATCTGCTGAGGCAAACACAAACCAGATCAACAAAGCGAATGCGACAAAAGAATCGAAACCCGACAGTCTTTTGTGCGCACAAACTCAAAAAACCCCAGAAAGAAATGAACGGACAGATAAACATCAAACAACACAAAAACCATACGTAAGTGAGCCCCAAGTCAGTGCAGCCGTACACAGGGCAGTGACGTTCCAAAAAATAAACAAATACTCCAATATTGTGATTGGAAATAATAGTACGAGTACACATGTGAAAACTATCCCGAGACAAGGGCACCTACATGTCTGTAGGATCGATCCAAATACGAAGGTAGATGAAATGGAAAAGGTTTTGAAGGAAACTGCACCCGACATTGCGAAGAATGGAATAAAAATGACAAATATGTGTCATTTAGAATTTCTTTTCCAATGGAACATGTCCAAAAAGTCTACGACCCCAATATATGGCCAAAAGGAGCTGCAGTTCAGCGATTCAAATTCAAAAGCACAAATTTTCACAAAACAACAAACCACAACCAGACATAATTCAGAATCAAGTGTTACTATCAGCTTCAGAACTTGATAAGGTTGACGCAAATGATAAACATTTCAAGATAATTACAGTAAACGTACAATGCCTGACAAATAAACTACTTAACCTAGAAGTTTTCACCAACAAAGAACAACCTGACATTATATGCATTCAAGATCATTGGTGCAACCGTACTAATATAAACTTTATGCAACTCACTGGATACCAGTTGATATCCAGTTACTGCAGAACAAAAAAGGATCACGGAGGAAGCTTGATCTACGTCAAATCACAAAGAAACTTCACGACAACAGTTGTTGATTGCAGTGCCTTTTCAGAAGAGACGATTCTAGAGTGCAGTGCTGTGAAAGTAGCTGTGGAAAACATGAAGTTTGTAGTTGCAAGTATCTACAGAGTTCCGAATACCAACCTGGACATATTCATCTCAAGAAGCTTTGAAATATTAGCAGCTTTTTACGATAAGTACAAAACCATATATCTATGTGGTGACCTGAATATTGACTATTTAAAACAGTCTACAGAAAAACAATCACTAAATACCCTTTTTACTTGCTTTAATCTCAGGGCTAGTGTTCCCCATGAACCCACTCGTATTGCTATAACCAAAAATAATTCATCAAAAACTAAAATTGATTATATTTCAACTAATTCACAATTTGATAACGAATCGTATGTAGTTCAACCAAATCTAGGAGATCACTTAGCTGTTGTGCATACCATTAAATTTGAATCACTCATTCAAGAAATAGAAAAACATTTCACACAATTTAGATGTATGTCTGATTTTCATTTAAATATGATGAAACAACACCTAGTGAACCTAGGATTCACAGAGATTTATAACAGAAACCTGAACATTAATGAGGCATATGATGAATTCATGTCAATAATTAATTATGCTCTGAATTCTAACTGTCCAATAAAATCGAAAAAGGTAGGTATCAATAGAAAAGGGAACTGGGTTAATGAAAATATTCGTGAAGAAAGTAACAGGTTAAAACATATGTACAGCAAATTAAAACATGACAGAGATTCCGAACACTGGTGTTCATATAAGAAACAAAAACAAAAATACAATAAAGAGCTGATAAAAACAAAAAGAGAGTACAACTCCAAAATTATAAAAAATAGTGAAAATAAACAAAAAACAATCTGGAGTATTGTCAACCAAAATTTAGGAAGGAAACAGCATAAATCAAATATTGAACTGACCTTAAATGACAAAAAAATATCTGAACCAAAAGAAGTAGCGAATAGTTTTGCATCGCATTTTGAAAATATGTGTAAAAAAAATAACAAAACACCAGGATATGAGGCATATGAATGCGCAAGATCAAAGCGTGATATATGCCAAAGTTTCTACTTCAATCAAGTGACAGAACATGAAATACTAGATATCATCTCTAACCTAAAAAATAAAAAAAGTGTAGGTGAGGACCAAATAAATATAAAAATTATCAAAGCAATTAAGGACATTATTGCAAAACCATTAGCTCATCTGATAAACTTATCTGTGGAAACAGGAAGTTTTCCTGATGAATTGAAGATAGGTAAAATCATCCTCATTCATACAACACAAGACCGTGATAACCCCAAAACTACAGGCAAATAACTGTGTTGAATGTAATTTCAAAAATCTCCTATGTCCAGATCAATTCGGTTTTCGATCAGGGAGGTCAACAGAAGGAGCAGTATATGAGTTTTTTGACCATGTCTACAAATACCTAGATTTGGGAAAGTACGTTTCAGGACTATTTTTCGATCTGACACGTGCCTTCGATAGTCTGCAAATCAATTTTATTATGGAAAAACTTTATACCTATGGAATAAGGGGCAAAATATTTGAAGTTTTGAAATCTTATCTCTCCATGAGGAAAAATTATGTACAAATTGGGTATGAAAAGTCAGATTTTTTTGATATTGATGTAGGTGTTCCTCAGGGCTCCGTGTTGGGGCCATTACTATTCATAATATTCATTAATGATTTACCCGAGCACTTGAAAAATTGCTCAGTAATAATGTTCGCAGATGATTCTTCAGTAGTGCTCTCAGCAAGGTCCCCCGAGGAACTGCAAGCAGTATCCTCCGATATAATACAAACTTTCAAAGAATGGTGCACAAAAAATGAGCTTATTTTGAATCTCGATAAAAGTACTTATATGAATTTCAAATGTAGGCAAAACAGTCCTACCGTATATATAGATGATATCGAACACAGTAATCACACAATATTTTTGGGCGTTCATCTAGATCAACACGTTTCTTGGGAAAACCATGTAGAACATGTCTCTAAGAAAATGAATTCAGCTTACTATGCAATTTCGCAACTGAAGAAAACACTAGAAAGAAGCGTCCTTATAGATGTCTACTACTCTCTAGTATACTGTCACCTTACTTATAATGTAGTTCTTTGGGGAGATTCGGTGCACTCAAAGAAATTATTCATTCAACAAAAACGAGTGATGAGGTTAATATTTGGTATGAATTACGGAGACAGCTGTAAAACGCACAAAAGCACAAAATATTAACATTGCTTTGTATTTATATATACAAAACCTTGATTTACGTTAAATGCAACATAAATCAGTTTGAGAGAAATTCAGATCAACATAAATACCCAACTAGGAACGCCAACTCTTTGTCAGTACTAAAACACAACCTGAGTAAATATGAAAAATCTCCTAGATTTGCCAGTATAAAGTTCTTCAACAAACTCCCTGAACACATACGAAATATGGATCTCAGACAATTCAAAACGACAGTGAAAAAAATTTTGATAGAAAATTGTTATTACTCAGTTGAGGAATTTACCGCTGATAACGTTACTGTGTAATTTCATTAATGTGTTAATATCCATAATATGTTATATATGTTGCAAAATTGTATTTTACCTCACTTCAATTCATTTACATACTGTATGAATTGTATGTTCTTAATTCTGTATTCCTGAGTGTTAATATTTCTTTAGAATAGGTAACTAATCGTTAAGATGAATTACTACAAAAAACCCTATGTTCCATTGATTTTTAAATTGATTTTTAAATTTTTTAATTCTTATCATGCCACCGCTGTTGAATGTATCAGATTAATTTTAAGTATTTTAATTCAACTTATCAGTGTTTTCTGTCTCATCAAACTCTTTTAATAATTTGTGTGAATTGAAAGTTCTCTAATCTGTATTCCTGGGTGTTATTGTTTTTATTTTCATTGAATTTAAAAAAAACTTTTTTCATGCAACCATTGCGGAATGTATCAGGATAATTTTAAGCATTTTAACTTTGCACATCTGTGCTTTCTGACGTGTACATCCATCAACCGATGGCTCCAAATGGAAGTACAAATAAAGCTCTTTGTCTCTTTGTCTTTGTCTTTGTCTATCAACTTTTTTCCTCGTACGTACCGATACCTTCTTGGTACATCGTAAAAATGGACAAGGTTAAGAAATGTAAACATTATCGTGACACTACCATAGGTGATATGACCGCTCTTGTCAATTTGGCTGACCAAGCTAAAAAAGATGAAACACGAAAAACGCTCTTTAAGGTCAGGTACGCTGATATTTCGAATATATATGATGAATTTGTGAAACAACACGGAAATTTAATTTCTGCATTATTGTCGGCCGATGGTGCGACAGATATAGAAGCTGAAAATGTAATTCGACAAGGATTTTTTGATGACTATTATTCCGTAAAAGCAATTTTAAGTGAGTTGTTTGATGATGTGCATAATAGTACTATGTTTTCACCCGCTAATACCGCGATTAGTTCAAATATTAGACTACTACGAATCGAACTTTGGATCAGTTCAATGCAATGGTACATGACAACGTATCTTTGAGTAACATAGAAAAATTTAACTATTTATTGTCTTCATTGAAAGGCTCTCCCGCGTCTCTTGTTCGAACACTTCCGCTATCTTCGGATAATTATACAATCGCTTACGACACATTGGCCAAGAGATATTCCAATAATAGGCTAAGAGCACAAGCTCATTGGTCAGAAATAGAAAATTGCTTGAAAATTAATAGGGATAATTCGGCTTCGTTACGCAAACTTTTAGATACTTTTTCGGAAAATTTTGCTGCCCTAAAAGTGTTGAATTATCCCGTTGACCAATTGGATTTTATTATCACAATGATGCTTTTGAAAAGGTTAGATAATGCCACTGTGACTCGTTTTGAAATGGAACATAGATCGAATGACATGCCTACTTATGATAAATTGATAATTCTTTTGAAAAATGAATATATGGCATTGGACACGCTTCAGTCAAGCCCTGTGAATAATCGTACTGTTCGAATGGGAACTCAAAAACCGCTATCAGGATCACCTCGCACCACTACTTTGTTCGTCAATAAACTACCCACTCGTTCGCCCACTTATACTTGTATTTATTGTAATGATGATCATTCGCTGTATTCCTGCACCACCTTTGCTTCTGAACCGCCAAGTGAACGCTATAATTTTTGCAAAATTCGCTACTTATGTTTCAATTGCATGAGCAGTTCACATGATTTGAAATCATGTCGCTCCACATACAAATGTAAAAAATGCCCATAACGTTTTCATCATACACTTCTATGCGCAAAAGTTGATGGTTCTAGGAGGACAGTTGAATCTGGCACAGGGAATGCTAGAGCAGCCCCTGCTACTTCTCCTTCAGACTCGATTAGGAATTACTATTTCCAAAATTCGAATAGTAACAACTCCCTACTTGCAGCTACAGGAGTTATCATTCTCAGAAAAAATAATGTATTGTTGTCAACCGCTTGGATTGATATTTGCGATAGTCGCGGAAATTATCAGCCCTTTAGGTGTTCATTAGATTCAGGAAGTATGATTTCGTTTGTTACTCAGAAGGTTATATCAAAGTAAGGATTAAAAAAATCTTCCATTTCTATTGAAGTGAAAGGGCTCGATTCGATGCAATTTACTGTCAATAATGGACTAGTTCAACTTGTTTTAAAACCCTTAAAACAAGACTCTCCGCTTATGTTTACTGATGCAATCGTTTTAAATAAAATTATTGATCATTTACCCGCTACTAGTCTTTCATACAATAGTTAGAGACATATTTAGAATTTAGAACTAGCTGATCCCACTTTCTATAAACCAGGCCTTTTCAATGGTTCCATTCCTGGAAATGCTGATGATCCCATAGCTATCAAAACCATTTTAGGTTACACTTCAATGGGAAGGATAAATGTTCATAATTCACCATCAGTTTCTTCATTTTTTTGTAATGCAATTGAAGAAAGTTCACTTGAAACCGCTATCAAAAAATTCTGGGAGATTGAAAGTGTGCCAAACACTGATTTTCAGGACCCCGAAAATGTAGTGTGTGAACAGATATTTTCCAACACTGTTTTTCGCGACGAAACGGGAAAATATACTGTTTCACTTCCTTTCCGAAAAAATAATCCAGTTTTTCCAGGTATGCGTAATTATGCTTTATCACGATTCTATTCGTTGGAGAGTCGCTTATTGAAGCAACCTGAAATTTATTCCCCAGTATTCCGAATTTATGAACGAGTATATACAGCTTAATCATATGGAACTCATAGAAAAGGGAGATAGTCCTGATTGCTCATATTATTTGGTACACCACTTTGTCCAAATCGAAAGTCTTAGAATGAGTGTCTAATGGCGGGACCCAAAATGCAACAGGACATTTGTCACATTTTATTGAACTTTCGCTTATTTCCTTACGTTTTATGTTCTGACATTACCAAAATGTACAGGATGAAATGGGTGAAAACCGCGCAACAGGACTATCAACGGATTTTGTGGAGATTTTCTCCTCAAGAAGAAGTAAAAGATTACCGCCTGCGCACCCTGACATATCATCTCCCTATTTATCTTTGAAATGTCTCGCATAGTTGTGTCAGGACGAAGGATATGAGTATCATCTAGCGACTAATATTATAAAAAATTGTTCGTACATCAATAATTTTGTTTTTAGTGTCCCCACTTTCGAAGAAGCGTATGGAACTCGAAATCAACTTATTGTTCTAATGCAGAAGGGTGGGTTCGAATTACGAAAGTGGTCCAGCAATGATTCCGCACTCCTAGCTGATCTTCCAGAGTCTTACTTATCCAATAATCCTGTCGCATTCCATATAGTGATTCCAATGAACCTTCATTAAAAGTGCTAGGGCTCCAATGGAATCCATCTCGCGATAAACAAACTTGTACTAAACGGGTGATGTTATCAGAACTTGCCAGAGTATATGACCCTATGGGCTTCATCTCACCGGTTACGTTTTTCACAAAACACCTAATTCAACGATTGTGGACCGCCGGAATAGGGTGGGATGACCTTCCTTCAAACGAAATAGTTTTAATATGGCAACAGTACATGTTACAACTTCCGCTACTATCACAACTTCGCATACCACGATTAGTGATTCCGTTTGACTTGGATAGCTATAAATTACATGGCTTATGTGAAGCCAGCGAAAAAGGGTACGCTTGTATCGTATGTTCGCACTATCCAAAAAAATTATCAAATATCGGTAGATTTTTTAGCTTCAAAATCAAAAGTTGCTTCTCATAAAACAAGATTAACTATTGCGCGACTTGAGTTGTGTGCCATGGTTTTGTTAACAAAACTAATGAGTTTTGTCATTAAAAGTATAGACGGTAAAATTAATTTTCGCGAATTATTCGCATGGTCGGATTCACAGATCGCGTTACACTGTATAAAGAGATCTCCACATCGGTGGAAAATCTTAGTTGCAAATTGGGTGTCTTTCATTCAGGAAACCGTTCCGCTCGTCATATGGCAATATTTAAATACAAAAAACAATCCCTCCGATATTGCATCATGCGGTATGTTACCCTTTGCATTTTTAGCGCACGAATTATGGTTTTCAGGTCCATCTATTCTTTACGAAACTCTTTCACTGATCCCTTCACCATCGTCAAACTCAACTTCTCCGATTGAAGAAGAGAAAAAACTTGTTTTTTCGTTACTTCTCCTATAGAAAATTTTATTAAAAAATTGCTTGATAATTATTCAGCGTTTTTTACTGTTCAACGGATCGTTTCGTACATCTTGTGCTTCATTTCCAATTCAAAAAAATCTACTGTCAAGCGATCAGGTAGTTTGGAAGTCTCAGAGCTTCAATCCGCTTTAGTGTTGTTGGTAAAATTCACCCAGCAAACACATTTTGCTCAAGAATTAGAAAATAAAACATATTCTCGCCCCTTAAGAAAACTAGACGTTTTTCTAGACGACCAAGGAATTCTTCGTGTTGGTGGACGTCTCAAACACGCGAATTTAACTTATAATGCCAAATATCCTTTTCTATTTCCGCGTCAAAGCCGTCTCACAACTTTGCTCATTAAGCATTATCATTCGAAATATTTCCATTGTGGTTTTCGTTCCACGAAGTTTTCAATTTCCCAAACATTTTGGATTCTGTCCTCAAAGCGAGCCATAAACTCAGTTCTGTCAAAGTATATCCGCTGTTGGAAAGAAAATCCTACGAATTATCAGCCCCCCATGCAATCACTACCCGCGTCCCGCATTTTACAAGTTACACCATTTTTACTCTCTGGGGTTGATTTTGGAGGATCTTTCTTGGTTACTCCTAGTCGTCATAGAGGAATAAAAACTAGCAAGTCTTACTTATGCGGTTCATGTGGAACTTGCTAGTGATTTGTCGGCAGAAAAATTTTTATCAGCTTTACAACGATTCATTGCTCGTCGTGGGCGTGTTTCATATCTGTATTGTCATAATGCAACAAATTTTGTCGGAGCCAGCCGAGAGCTCAAATTAATGCAAACCGCGACTCATAAAATTATCACCTTTCAGTTTTCACCCCCGTCGGGAGACTCGCTGAAGCAGGTGTCAAGTCTGTTAAACTTCATTCATCTAAGGTGGTTGGAGACCAAATTCTAACCTATGAGGAATTTTTTACTACTTTGACATTACTTGAATCAATCCTAAATTCACGCCCCTTGAACCCCATTTCATCTGAAATCGAGGATATCAACGCCTTAACGTCAGGTCACTTTCTTACGCTTGAGCCACTTTTTCTTTTCCTACACCTGATTTTACTTCATTATCAAATAGACTATCGAGATGGCAACTGATTCAGCGCCTCCAGCAAGATTTCTGGAAGCGTTGGCAGCGCTAGTACCTTCAGACATTGCAACAACGTGGTAAGTAGATCGATCCAAGTAGGGCCTCCGAAATTGGTACGCTGGTACTAGTAAATGACGATAATCAACCGCCATGCCAATGGACTCTAGGACGAATTAGCACTCTACACTATGGGGATGACAAAATCGCTCGTGTGGCTACAGTAAAAACTTCTTCAGGTGAACTGAATAGGCCACTCGTGAAGCTGTGTCCACTCCCCTCCTGTTAAAGTGCCCTATTTGCATATGCGGGCATAGCAATCGTTATATGTGTATACATGTGTGTTCGGTTTGAGCAAACCTTGGGGTTCCAAGTTTCTTTTACTTTTTCTTTCTTTTTCATTGCTTCATATTATTTTATTTACAAAAAAAATGCAAACTGCATTTTGCTGGGACAGAATGTTGCAGAAACTCAATATTTTGGGAGGGTTTCATTTAATTTATAACTTAGAACTTTAAGTTTAAATTAATTCATCGCGTGAAAACAGTACTAGGATTTTTACTTTCAACGTGTTAGTCTATTCAGGGTCATATAGATGCAAAATATCGTCGGCCTTGAACTGATAAGACTAAGTGGCCAGTGTGTTGAAAAAGGGCTTTTAAAAATAGCAGAAATAAAAAATTGTCTGCTCCGCTAGTCGTATCAACTGATTTTTGTTACATGATTCAATTATTAGTTATCATTTTTTCCGCTTTATGTGTGTGACTGTGTGTGCTGAACACTAAGGTGAATGAAGAAGTTAATCACACCATCTCAGAAGTATCCAGAAAGGGCCCTTTCGTCCCCGATAAAGAAGACCTTCCGAACTCCAAGGAAACCACGCCAAGGTAAGATTCTTAGTGTTGTCGTTTAATGAATTCATTTGTTTTTTTTTACATATCAAAATTCAGACCGCTTGTAAAACTACCGGAATAAAAAGTCCATTTCATCTCTGCAGAATGTTGAGTCTATCGATCTGCAACAAATATTTTACAGATTTCTTAATATAGTAATAAAATGTTAGATATCTCCATTATAATTAAAAAGCTCCACTCTGTAGAAGTTGTTCTTACACACTTTTTTGTATACATTCGCTCGGCACTTGCTGATATGTGGCAGCCAGGCTCGAGCAGTTGATATCCAGACACCAGTGAAAATAAACAAATACTTCTGAATTGTAGAGCTTCATTTCACACTAACTATGCCTACATAACAACTGGCGACGAGGATCAGATAAATAGTGAATCCACAGTGATCACCAAAGTGAGAAATTATTTAACAATATGGCAACGGGACTCTTAGGCACACTATCCAGTTTCGATCCGAAAAACTCTGATTTTTCCGTATTCAAGGAGCGATTGAACCAATTTTTCATCGCAAACGAAATATCAGAGGAGGCCCGAAAGAAAGCAATTTTGTTGAATACATTGAACGAAGAGTGCTACATTCTACTACGAAATTTGTGCGTGCCAGACTTGCCATAACAAAAAAATTACAAAGATATTATTGACATTTTAACAGTGTATTTCTCTCCGGTTAAATCATATTTTTCGGAACGCGTAAAGTTTTATAACGCGAAGAAAAGTCCGAACGAAAGTGTTGCGGAGTGGGAGGCAAAAGTGAAGAGCCTTGCTACGAATTGCAAATTTAGTGATGTGCAGCTGAAAGTGGTATTGCGAGATGTTTTCGTCATTGGAATAAGCAACGAAAAAATTATGTCTCGCTCTTTCGAAGAAGATGCTTCGAGCGATGCAGTGACGTTGGCGACAATGGTTAAACTGGCGCTAGCAAAGGAATCCGCGATAAAAGAACAAGGGGAAGGAAGTGCAAGCGACGGCGGTGGAGGCAGCTAGGGCTCATGTCAAGATTGAGGAAGATGTTCATTTCAGTCGGTCTCTTGGAGGCAGTACGGGACGTCCGAACCCTGTAACAGGTAGGCCATGGTATGGACATCAGCGAAGGGCGCCTTCCTCGGGAAGCGCGTCAATTAAGTGCTTTTTATGCGGTCGACAAAATCATAGGAGTGCTGAGTGTATGTTCAGAAACAATAATTGTCATAGATGCGGTAACAAAGGTCATTTAGCATCGATGTGTAATCGTTCTAATGTTAACCAAAATTTTATGGTGGAAACCACCGAATCCGAAGAAATTGCGGAGGACTTCATGTTCAATTTGCAAAGTATTGAAATCGATGACAAAGTTTATGACAAACCTACTTATATTAAATTAATTATTGACAATATTCCATTTTGTTTTGAAGCAGACTCCGGTTTTGCATTCGCCGCAATTTCTGAAAGGTTGTACCAAAAACATTTCAAAAACAAAGTTCTCCACAAAAATGATTTATTGCTGAAAGACTATGTTGGTATTTCATTCGAACCATTGGGATTTATAGAAGTAAACATTTTGTATGAAAATGAAACACATTTGTTGAAAATTTATATTGTTAAAAACGGTGGTCCACCCTTCATAGGCCGAAACGGGTTAGCCATGTTGAATTTGGGGATAGGCAGAAGAAATAAAGTTGAAAATAATTTGAACAATATAAGTTCCGCTGTCAATTCGGATGATTTAATGATAAAATACAGGACCGCCTTCGAAAAATCGTTCGGCACATTTAATAAATTTAAGGTTTCATTGAAATTGAAACCTGGAGCTACCCCAAAATTTTTTAAAGCACGACCTGTCCCGTTTAGTTTGAAACCGAAGATAGAGGCTGAACTGAAAAGGTTAGTCGATAATGATATTTTAGAACCAGTAGAATTTTCCGAATGGGCAACACCCATTGTTTCGATATTAAAACAAAACGGGGCAGTTCGACTATGTGGAGATTTTAAAATAACTTTGAACCCTCAACTAGAGGTACAAAGATACCCCCTTTCGCGAATTGAATATTTGTTCAACCAATTGCAAGGTGGTGAAAAATTTTCAAATATAGACCTCTCGGAAGGGGCTATTTTCCTTCAAACGCCTACCATATGGAATTCATTGTGCTCCATTAATTTTTCAAAATCTGATGGACAGTTGCTTCACAATTCCTGGGGTGGTGTGTTTCTTAGATGATTCACTCATCACGGGTAGAAATAATGAAGAACATCATCAGAGGTTAAATGAGGTCTTGAAACGTCTTCAAGATTATGGACTGAGGGTTCGAAAAGAAAAATGTGCTTTTTTTCAAGACCCGGTGTTATTTATACATGGGTCACAAAATTGAGAAAACCGGTCTACATAAATTGGACGAGAGGGCCAATGCAATAAAACAATGTCCTAGGCCCAGTAATGTGAATGAATTGAAATCATTCCTCAGAATGGCAAATTATTATTGCAAATTTGTGCAGAACGCTTCTATGATTTTGCAGCCTTTATATAATTTGTTGAAAAAGGGGATGGAGTGGCATTGGACCACAGAATGCCAAAACAGTTTTAAGACTATAAAAAAAATGCTTATGTCACCCACAATTTTGGCACACTATGATCCAAAGGTCCCATTGAAATTAACAGTGGACGCTTAGAATTTTGCCATTGGCGCTGTGATTAGTCATATTTATCAGGGACACACAGAACGTCCTATAGCATTTGCTTCTCGAATGCTATCGTCGGCGGAAGTAAAATATTCTCAAATATAAAAAGAGGGATTAGCCATCATTTTTGGAGTCAACCATTTTTTTCAATATTTATATGGCAGAAATTTCTCCTTTATTCTGACCATAAACCGTTATTGACGATTTTTGGAGAAAATAAAAGTTTGCCCGTTTTCACAGCAAACCGACTGCAGCGTTGGGCCCACATACTATCGGCATTTGAATATGAAATTAGATACCTTCCATCAAATAAAAACACTGCCGATTACCTTCCACGGATACGAATCACAGATTCCAGAAACTGTTGTCAAAAAAAAATATAATGAAGACCTTGATGGTTTATCATACTTGCTTCTTTTACAAAATGAAAACTTTCCGATAAATTTTTCTCAAATCAAACAAGAATCTAGAGTAGATCCGATTTTGAGCAAGGTGATATTTTATATACAAAATGGGTGGCCAAAAGAAGTTTCGAATGAATTGACAATACAACAAGATTGCGTCATGTGGGGTTATCGGATAGTGGTACCAAAGAAATTCAAAACGGATATTTTGAACGAACTCCATACTGGTCATATGGGAATAGTAAAAATGAAAGCCATTGCTCGGTCTTATGTATGGTGGCCTTCAATTGATGCAAACATTGAGGAAGTAGCTCAGAACTGTAAAATTTGTGCAAGATTTTCAAATAGTCCTCCAAAAGTGTCTCTAAAACGCTGATTTCTTTGGTCCGCTTTTCAATAAATATTTTTTTGTGGTAGAAGATGCCACATCCAAGTGGATAGAATGTTTCCATATCAATAATTTGTCAGCTACAGCCACCATAAACATTCTCTACAATATTTTCGCAAGGTTTGGTTTACCTTGAGAACTATGTACCGATAGCGCCCAAACATTTATGTCAGAGGAATTCCAAACTTTTTTGAAAAAGAATGGTGTTAAACACAGTACGGGAGCAAGATATCACCCTCCCACGGATGGGTTAGCAGAATCAGCAGTTAAAATTATGAAAGAAGCCATTTTGAAAGGCAAAGAGGAAGATAGTTCGAGGGATATCAGTTATTTTATTGACTGTTTTTTATTTCAATATAGAAATACAACACACACCACAACAGGTGAAAAACCATCAAAATTACTACTCGGTTGGAAACCGCAGATACGATTTGATTTGATGTTACCGTCGGTTGAGGAGGAAGTTAACAAAAAACTCGATTACCAAAATAAATATTATACATACAAAAATGATGTGATATTTCATGAATCAGAAAAAGTTTGGGTCCGCGACTTCAGACCACGGATGCCCCCGTGGTGTGAAGGGGTTATCATCAAGACAATTGGTAGTAGATCTTATATTGTTGAGGTAGAAGGAGGTCTGAAATGGAAAAGACATAAAAACCAGCTTAAATCGAATAAAAGATCTGAAACTAATTCAAATAGTCAGGTTGTTTGCATCATACCTCGTACTACCGTTATTGTAGAGAAAATGATCAAATGTCTACTGCACTGGGGGCGACTGACGCACCAAATGTATCTCAAGAAACGTCTGTAATCGTGAATAGTGAAAGTGATAGTGACAGTGACAGTGACAGTGACAGGGTCTTGAGGCGCCGTAGTCAGATTCGTCCCCCAGATAGATTAAACTATGACTGATTATGTATTCGGTATGATTTTCTCAAACTTATTATGTATTCTTTTCTTTGAAGTATGGGAAATACATTGTTATAGGATGGAAGATGTAGATATCTCGATAAGAAATTATATTTTTTTTGTATTATGTTCAATAAATTTTTATAGGGGGAAGATGTTAGATATCTCGATTAGAATTAAAAAGCTCCAATCTGTAGAAGTTGTTCTTACACACTTTTTTGTATACATTTGCTCGGCACTTGCTGATATGTGACAGCCGGGATCGAGCAGTTGATATCCGGACACCAGTGAAAATAAACAAATACTTCTGAATTGTAGAGCTTCATTTCATACTAACTATGCCTACATAACATAAAATATAATATTCAATTCGATACAATTACGACCAAACAAGTACGAATTTTTTTATGCTTTTCCTGACGTAAGTTAAATTCCTAAAAAATGTGTTCATTTATTGATCAAAATAATCAATAAAACCAATTTTAACATGAATACATTTTTGAAAATCGAATTAAATCTCATCATTTATATGTTTATCCTTATATATTTTACATTCTCCATAATATAGTAATGGAAACATATTCAATTCGATATGTTTTACGATCAATTCAATATGTATTTCAGCATTCTCTGCCTGACTCAAGTTGAATGCCTAAAAAAATGTGTTCAGTAATTATTGATCAAAATGATCAATATAAACTATTCCATCGTGGATATATCTCCCGGACCCGGGTGATGATAATTTTGGAAATAGAAAATAAAAGTAATATTTATGTAAAGGAAGTAGTCCATCCTCGAAGTGGAGTTTCAGTATATAGAGGCTAAGTAAAACTCGAAGTCGTCTCCACAATATATATTTGACCCCTAAGGTAGGGAAAGGGTCGGCTGTTGTCAACACAGCTTCAGCAAAAAATTGTCAAAAGTGTGGTTGTATCAACATGATACCATCAAAAACATGTTTTCGAGCATAGAAATGCTCATCATCAGTTGAAAATTACAGGTTACAGGTCAAACTGAAATAGCAAATATAAAAATTATAATTTTGAAAATGAGTTTATGAAAAAATTTTAATGGACTTGTAAACCAAAATGGATACTCATATGGCATGGAGGCGTAGTAAAATTTAAATTATTAACAAAACATATTTAAAAAATCCTGAACTAGGCGCAGTAAGGCCTACCACCTATATTAAGGTGGAATGGTGGGTGACCATTCAATTATATGGATAACCCACATTGAAAAGTTTTAAAAAATTAATACAAAATTTGCAACGACAATGTGCTCTGGCAATGGCTGTCGATGAAAAAGAAAGCTGAGCGAGTCTGATTGTTGAAAATCGGAGTATATCGGTAATAAAGAATTGTTGACATTAGGTGCCATCTATCAGTGAAAAACGAAAACAAAAATCAAAATGTAAAGCAATGTTATAGGAATCCAACTATCAGGAGGTTGAACACTAGGATTTCTTATTTTTTTTGCTATTTCAGTTTGACCTGTAACCTGTAATTTTCAATTGAAGATGAGCATTTCTATGCTCGAAAACATGTTTTTGATGGTATCATGTTACAACCACACTTTTGACAATTTTTTGCTGAAGCTGTGTTGACAACAGCCCACCCTTTCCCTACCTTACGGGTCAAATTTATATTGTGGAGACGACTTCAAGTTTTACTTAGCCTCTATAAAAGTATTATTTATATATGTTTCCAAACAGTTTTTAAAAAGTTTTCCTGGTATCAGACAAAATATGCATACTTTTCATTTCTCATAATATAGTAATGAAAATGTTTCAGATTGATACATATTACGACAAAATATCTATTTATTTCTGCATACTTTGCCTGACGTAAAAGAAATCCTATCAAACGATAGGTGCCGCTATTATTGAATTTACGAAGCATCAGTTCAAACTCAGAAACAGTATATGATTACTATCGAACGCTTCTTTGAATTGTCATTGTTTGATCAGTAGTCGAAGAGAGCAGACGTACTTTCAGAAGCTCCCTAGGCTACCTGTTTAAATTACTTTTGTGATAGTGAGTGCAAATTCATTAAGCGGGACAAAGCGATATAGCTACGGCAAGGAAGGGTTATACCTAAACTAGTCAGGGCTAGACTTGAAGGGCTGTGATAAGGTAAGTGGTAATGACTAATCATTAACCTTTTTTCAGGAACACTTGCCAAACCACAGTGATTCAGAGAGATTTTTTCCATTTTACTTGTAAACCACAGCTCTGGCTTCGGCCAGGGGCTCTTTTCAGAGCCGTCTTCGTTTTTGAAAGAATTCGTTTTTGAAAAAAGCGTGGAGCAAGTAGAAAATGGGCAAATCCAAGTCAGGCGACGAATCGTCAAGAAGCCCGAGCTCTCTCGACAGAGAGAATTTTCGGAAATCTTCGACGACGAGGATATAAACAAGAAGGAAGAATCGAGGAGACAGCTGAAGCAGCAACTCCGCGATGCACTGGATCGGGCAACCAAGGCCGAGACCGAGAGGAAGAAGACGGAAGAAAGGCTCACTGCCATGGAAAAGCAGTTGAGCATCCTTTTGACGAAACTTGCCTCTTCTGGAAAGAAGGAGACAAATGAGAGCACGCTACCAGTGCACGTGGCCTCTACCCCCCCAAAACCGACGGATGTGGAGATGGAGATCACCCCCCAACCCGACGCCGAAGGCACCGAAAAAGCGAATGCAAAGAAGAGACAACACGGAGACTCTTCCGAACCCGAAGAAGACTTGGACGGATTCCGAGTGGTGGGCAGACGCATTAAGAAGGCCGTTCGCACGAACGAGTCATCGACTGCACTACCATCAACATCACACGAGAACACCCCCAAGATTACTGTTACGCCAACAGCAGAATCGTCCTCATCAAGCACAGGAGTGTTTGTGCCCGGCAGCACTGAGGATGAAACGAAGGACCCTAAAAAACCTCCCGTGATAATAATCCGAGAGAAGAGCAAGTGGCTGTCGATTTCGACAGCCCTACGAGATAAGAGAATTGGATTCTCGAAAGCCCGATCACGACAAGATGGGATTTATCTTCATACGAACACGGAAGCGGATTGGAGGAACGCTACCAGATTCTTTGAGTCTGATAAGGTGGAGTTTTTCACCTATCAACTCAAACAAAACATACCCCTGCATGTGGTCATCAGGGGTATCCCAGAATCAATCTCGGCGGCAGACGTCCAGCAGGACCTCGTCGAGAGAAACTTCAAGGTCCTAGAATGTCATAGGATGACATCGAGAAGGACAAGAGCGCCCCTACCACTGTTCCTGGTAAAAGTTCCGAGAGAATACAGGGACATCTTCAAACTAACCGAAGTGGCCGACTTGAAAGTCACCGTGGAAGGACAGCGACCCCAAAGAGGCAGTGTGTCTTAATGTCATAACTGCCAGTGGTTCGGACATGCACAGAAGTGCTGCCACTCCACAGCACGTTGTGTCAAGTGCGGCGGTAGCCATGCTACACATGAGTGTAAGAAGGCAAGGGAAGAACCCTCCAAATGCGCTAACTGTGGTGGAAACCACACAGCAAATTACAGGGGATGCCCAAAATTCCCCCAACCAAGGTTGGTGGCAAGACAACCTACCAAGCAGGGACCTCCACCCCCACGGCAGGAGTCAACAATCCCAAGGCGGAGACCAGACCCTCGAACTGGTCCACAACCACAGCCAAAAACCGCACCACCAAAATGGGGTCCTTCGAACAAATCCTCTAGTGCTCAGGGCACAAGCAAGCAGGAGCAACTGTTGCAGACCTTGTCGCAGGTTACCCCAGAGGTACTCGACAAAATCATGGCCGTAATAAACGCCTTAGTGAAACCGTTCAGCCAGTAAAGCCAGCACGAATACCGAAGATCCTGCAGATTTGTTCATGGAACATAAATGGCGAAAAGATGAACTACTGGAACTCATCTCCAGAATCTCGGTAGACGTGGTGGCACTACAAGAGACCAGGCTGAACCAAGGTAAAGTATTTAATATTCCAGGTTTTATAAGTTACAGGAATGACAGGCCAGGACCCCGAGCTCGAGCAGGTGGATCGCTCTTGCTGGTGAAATCAGACCTAGAACACAATGAGGACGCACTTGCGGAACTCTCACTCGGAGAATCGGTAGCGATCAGAGTGAAAGTAGACGGAATAAATCTCCTAAGAATTTCCTCAGTCTACATTCTTCCAGGCCCCAACCTCAGGAAAACGGCTTGGAGAAACTCTTTCCCGACCATCACCCAACGGTGGCTATAGGAGATTTCAACGCGAAATCAAGAGACTGGAACTGCCGCAACACCAACCCTCGAGGCAGAGACCTAGCTGACAACCTACTACCAGACTTCGACGACGTAGCAGTGACAGCAACATACGAACCCACACACTATCCTGGGAGGGAAGACCAACAACCAGACATTTTGGACATAGCCCTCATACAGAGTATTCCAGGCTTGGTGGACATCTCTGTACTAGACGAAGGATCATCAGACCACAATCCAATCCTACTAACAATAGGGGAGGAAGAAGCTGAAATCGTTAACACGACAAAGCGGATAGTGGACTGGTCACGATTTCAAAAGGGTTGTCCATAACGAAATAAACATCCCCAGGATAGACACGACACGCCAGCTAGAGGAGGCGGTGACCGAACTGAGACAATCAGTACTGACATCAATGGAACGGTGCTCTAAAGACATACAGGTCACAAACTTCGATTTCCAAGGAGGGATCCCACCTGAGGTCAAGGAGATGGTCAGGCTGAGACGACGTCTGATAAAACGTTATCAGAGAACACTGGCGCCCGATGACAAGCGGCAGCTCAACTTTGCGTCTCGACGGCTGAGAGAAGGGCTGAAGCTACTCAGAGAGCGACAGTGGTCTGAACGTTTGGACGAACTCGACGCCGAAGACAACTCCTTATGGAGAATGCAGAAAGTCCTCAGACACAGTTGGAGGAAACCGTGCCCTCCCCTTCATGGTGAGATGGGCATCGTTTTCACGGAGATGGACAAGGCAGAAGCTTTTTCGGACTCCTTCGAACTTCAGTGCCGTGAAAAGGAGGTCGATTACACCGACGAAGTCGAGGACACGGAAACGCACGTAGACCAGACGATCAGACGGCTTAGAAGAACTGACGACTCAGTCATTCTTCTAGAGCCGACATCTCCAGAGGAAATCAAGAATATACTTAGACACGCAAAGACCAGGAAAGCACCGGGCCCAGACAACATCCCAGTCAGGGCACTAAAAGCCTTACATAGGAAAGGACTAGCAGCCCTGACTAACATCATAAACGCTGTACTCCTTCCTTCCAGCTGGAAAGAAGCAACGGTCATCATGATTCTGAAGCCCAACAAGAACCACACGTTCCCGCAAAACCACCGCCCCATCAGCCTAACACCTGCCATGAGTAAGGTCGCAGAAAGGGTGATCAGGACTCGACTTGAGACAATGTCTGAAGAATTGAACGTCCTACCAAATGAGCAATTCGGCTTCAGACAGGAACACTCAACAGAACTCCAGGTCACCCGGATAGTGGACGCCACCATCCAGAGCTGGAACCGCACGAGAAAAGGACATCTTTCAGGAGCAGTCTTCCTTGACGTCTCCAAGGCCTTCGATAGAGTTTGGCACGATGGGCTGATCGCAAAACTGGTTGATGCCGGATACTCCACACCAATGGTCAAGCTGATAAACTCCTTCCTAAGAGGTCGACATTACCGATGCAAAGTCGGAAATGCTCTCTCTTCACGAAGGAGGCTAGAAGCAGGAGTACCACAGGGAGCAGTACTGTCGCCACACCTATTTTCGATCTACACTGCAGACATGCCTATGTCGGATAACCCCATGACCAAACTTGCTCTCTATGCAGATGACACGGCAATCTTTGCTGAGTCATCTCATGGGAGAGGAGTAACATCGAAGCTGCAACATCAGATAAACAAGCTGGAACCGTGGTTCAATCGTTGGAAGATCGGAATCAATGCAGACAAAAGCAGGGCCATACTGTTCACGAGGCGACGTAGGACACCCGAGGGCCATGTTACTATGAACGATGAGAGAATTCCATGGGTAGACGAAGCCGTATACCTAGGAGTAACCCTGTATAAGAAACTCACGTTTCAGAAGCACGTCTCCCACAGATTGGCTATAGCGAAAGCCGCGAGGCACAAGCTGTATCCACTCATCTGGCGTAGGAGCAACATGGCACTCGAGTTGAAACTACGCCTCATCAGGACAATCCTTCTGCCAACCATGATGTACGCGTCTACTGCTTGGGGGCAATGCGCGAACAGTTACAGGCAGAGGATGCAGGCCTTCTTCAATGTCTGCCTGAGAATGGCAACAGACGCACCACGATATATGCCAAACAGGTTTATATATCGAGACTTAGACATCCATCTGGACTACATTGACAGACTGATCAGGAATCACGTGGGGACTACTCTAGACAGAGTAGAGACCCACACGAACCCGTTGCTCACGGAGCTCCTCGAGAACAGACGTGAGCAAGACGATAGAGACAGAGACAAATACAGACGACCAGTGAACCAGGGAGACAACGACACCCCTGAAGAAGTAAGACGGAAGCGAAACCTTCGGCGACGCCAACGTCTACTTCAACAGGCTTAAAATTTCGATAATCATGCTTTTATGTTTCAGATTCCAAGAAGAACCGACCAAGTGGTAAACTCAGTAAATTCAATACACAACACTTGGCCCTCAGCCAAGTGTTTTTCAGGCCTTCAGCCAGTTTCAGGGGGGCACCATGCACATTAAGTAAAGTCATTGTTAAATCAAATTAAACTCATGTCAGATATAAGAGAGTTTCAGGCCGAGAATTGGGCGAGCACTCCATATCAAACGATCAGATTTTATTCTGCTGATCGCCAATCATCAGGATGAGGAACCGCTTTAAAAAGCGGGGGTGGTGGATAGTGGGGGTGAGCTTTCGAGTACGTACGAGTGCTGGGGCGTTCATCCTTCCGGGCCTCAACCTTAGGGGGTGCATGGTGTGTGTGTTTGAATTGTCCATTAGTTATTGGACCCCGTGGGTTTTAATGAAAACATGCACAATAGGTCTGATAGGTCGAAGTGTTTGTGAGGCTACATAGCCGGTACAACCCCCACCCGCTACAATCTATCATGATAACCATTTTTAGTCATGTCGACGATCATTTCGATAACCAAAATATGATCAATGATACTTCGTTGATACAACGCTGAAAGTTGGGACTTAGTATTAGGAATATGAGTTTTGAATCAGTTATAATTTCATTACGATATGTTCTTTGGACATTTTTAACGTCATTTTGATAATATAAATATGATATATGAAGAATGTTGATATAACGCTGAAAGTTGAAACTTATCGTATAAGAAAAGACCGTCCCACTGGAAACATAAGTTTTGAATCAGTTACTTGACATACCGGGTGTCAACGAATCTATTAGACAAGTCATTACTTCTAGACCATTAGGTGTATCAAAATGAGCTTTGGTATAGGTAAATGGTATGTGAAGAGGACAGTTTTCACTTATTTTTCACTTTCCGGTCACTTCCGGTTTCACCAGTTCTAAATTTTTAAATGGAAAACCCTGTATATTGTAAAATTTTTGGATTTCTGAGACAATTCTAGATCAGAATGTGATATTTTCGAAAGTTATTATGCCTACTTAATTTTTTCGGAGTCACTTTTGAAATTACATCTAGATGGCCATGATCGGAAGTAAACTAATCTAAGGTCTTCAGGTGATATCAGAATATTACAATCGCGAAGTTTTAGTGACTAGTATGATAGATATGAATAAAACAAGTTGGCAAAATTAAATTTTCATGTCTAACTATTATTTTTCAAATGGCGACCATTTTTTGACAAGCACTTTCCGAAAAAAGGACAGTTTGACGAATCTTACGATACTAATTTCAGCGATGCACTTACATTTTTTTCAATATCCCAATTTCTTAAAATTTTCACTATAGTAAATTTTCAAAGCGCATTCCTCCTTGTTGAAGACACATTTCAGCTCATTCAATTGTTTTTCTCAACACGTTTCGTAACATTTGTGGCGTTATACTTCTAAATGCCTGTAGAATCCTTTCTTCTAAGATTTCGAGAGTGGCTGGGGCTGTTGCATAGTAGACCCTTTCTTTAACATATCCCCAAATGAAGAAATCTAGCACAGTCAGATCCGGTGAGCGGGCAGGCCACCGTACTGGACCATTGGTTGCAATAACTTGATTATTGAAATGCTCTATTAAGTAATCAAGAACGTATTTGGTATTATGAGGGGTGTTCCGTCTTGTTGGAAGTAAATTTGCCGTAAAACTGCTAAAACTGCCCCTACTGACCTTGAAATAATATTGGTCCAATTATTCTGTTTCCAACGATACCAGCCCAGACATTGACGCCAAACCTTTCTTGAAAATTGCCCTCTCTCATTGCATGTTGATTTTGTTGGGCCCCGTACCGAGAATTTGGCTTATTAAACAAGCCATTATTTGTAAATCGTGATTCGTCGGAAAATAGAATAAAGTTGATGAAATTTGGGTTAACTCTATGATTTTGAAGCAACCAATCACAAAACACTACTCGTCTATCGCCATTGTCAGCATACAAATGTTGATGTACCTGATATTTAAATGCTCGATATCCGTGCTTTTTCAATATTTTTCTTGCTGATTCGTGACTTATCTACATTTCTCGACTAATTTTTCTTAGAGAAACCGTTTTGTCAACCTCAACCATAGCAAGAACGTTAATCTCAGTCTCCTCATTTATGATAAACCTCTGTTCTGCCTCTCGATTTCCCTCTTGCCTAAAACGATTCTCAACTTACGGAAAATACTGATGGGATGGATGTTGCCGATTGGGATATCTCTGATTATTTCACTTATGCTAAAATAGCCTGTTATGATTGGTTGAAATTTTTGTGTTGATAAATGAAAACGTCATGTTTTCGATGTTGTAGTTCGGCTCTTGATTGGCTACTGGATATGTATATGATGTGTTTTCGATTTTGTAGTTCGATTCCTGATTGGTTATTATCAAAACACAAACTTACCACTAACAAGCTGCTATAATGACACAACACCAAACTTTGATCAAAACTAAATAAGCACTCACTATTAATTCATATCAACTTCACCATTTTCGACAAATTTTGCATACTCGTTGATTTTTCAAATCACTAAATCAAAATGTTATCAAAACATAACCTCGAGCGAGAAGCAGTGGACCAGACATACAATGACGAAACTACGAATGACGCGCTCTGTCATTGGTAACTGAAATAGAGGGATGTTTGAAATATCAAGTAAATGTTTTTTTAGTTGCATAATTTCAGAACTAAATGCGGGATTAATGTTCCTAGTTAAATTGAATAATAAATAAAAATGGTTTCGATTTTATTCATGAAATAATCTTAACAAATACAACTCGTGTTATCGGCGATTATCGTTAATTCCTTCTCGGTTTCGAATCAAATTATGTTGCCAAGCAACATAATTTGATTCTCAAATTCAAAGGAAATGCTATTTCGATAATCACCGATACACTTGTGGTATTACTTACGAGCATACAACTCAGCAGCATTCCTTGAATTTCTGTGACATTCTCCAAACAATAACAACATATCCACTTTTTCACTTTGAGTAGGTATTCATTATTTTGACGAACAATTGAACTAAAATTTAACGAAAATCAAGAAAATTTTACCTTCTGCTCTTAAAGCTTATGTCACTGTCATAACCTAAGTGAGTGTTTTGTTCTCCAAAGAAGACTTGATCGAAATAACTGCAAAATATTATGCATCATGCCTATCCTCGGAACACTTGACAAAAGTAAATAAATTATTATGAATTATTTTCCTCAGTAATATTTAATTAATGTTCTTATTTGTAATACAATCGCAAATAAATTAGTATCGTTAGATTCGTCAAAATATCCTTTTTCGGAAAGTGCTTACAAAAGTAAATGAATTATTATCCATGGCACACTTGACAAAAGTATATACATTATCATGAAGTATTTTCCTCAGTAATATTTAATTTATGTTCTTATTTGTAATCCAATCGCAAATAAATTAGTATCGTTAGATTAGTCAAAATGTCCTTTTTTCGGAAAGTGCTTGTCAAAAAATGGTCGCCATTTAAAAAATATTTAAAAAATAATAGTTAGACACGAAAATGTAATTTTGCCAACTTGTCTTATTCATATCTATCATACTAGTCACTAAAACTTCGCGATTGTAATATTCTGATATCACCTCAGGTCCTTAGATTAGTTTACTTCCGATCATGGCCACCTGGATGTAATTTCAAAAGTGACTCAGAAAAAAATAAGTAGACATAAAAACTTCCGAAAATGTCTCATTCTGATTTAGAATTGTTTCAGAAATCCAAAAATTTTACAATATACAGGAAGTTCCATTTAAAAATTTAGAATCGGAGCCATTTCCGTTGAAACCGGAAGTGACCGGAAAGTGAAAAAATGTGAAAACTCTCCTCTTCACATACCATTTACCTATACCAAATCTCATTTTGATACACCTAATGGCCTAAAAGTTATGACTTGTCTAATAGATTCTTTGACACCCGGTATATTATTCATCGGACTTTGGACATTTAGAATGATTTTTCATTTTGATAAAAAATATGATCATTGAAGTATGACGTTGATACAACGCTTACAATTGGGATTTATCGCCGCAGAAATAACGTCTAATGGATACGTATTGATGATGTTGACCATCATTTACATAACATAAAGTTTATGTTCCACATATGAAACGAAAAAAAAATTTAACGGGTTACATTTAACTCCATAAACCTCAAAAATGTTTAGCAATAGGTGAATAATGTGATTCGGTATCGAATGCCTTGACCAGATCGAAAGAAAAATGGATAGACAGAAGTGCAACTGACACCCGTATGCATAGTCAATCGCCAGCGACTCGCCAGAGTTTGGCCGTTCGCTACACAAGGATTATAATGCACAGTCGAGCTTCAAAAAAGTAACAACTACGCGATAAGTCACACTTTTGCGAAACGCTGGCGATGTACCACCTTTTTGGAGCTCGACTGTACATTATAGTTCTTGTGTAGTGAGCGGCGAAACTCTGGCGAGTCGCTGGAATTGACTATGCATACGGCTGATAGAGTTTCTTGATGTTTCAAAGTGAATATACTACGGGTGTTCAGAATGTGTATGTGTAGGAGGGCCATAGTTACCTGTTCCTATCAGAAGAAATTGTTATTTGAAATAACTACTTTTTGAGTTTTGCTGAACATTATCTCAGAAAGTAGTTCAAAACGCCACTAAAGGACTCTCAATTTTTTTTTATGAAACTAGGAGGAGCTGGAGAACTGCTTATTGCCTCTTACTTTTCTCATGCACGAAAGAAAATGTAAAAAAGTCGTGAACAATAAAGAAACGGATCAAATTAAGTTGTCCACAAAGATTGGAGTACCATACATTCAAATCTGTTTGGAAAGATGAAAAATGTGCCATAACAACTAAAGAATCATCATACCCTTGGGACTTCGAAATGAAATTACATTATGACTACCTTCATAATACTCTCAGATGTATTAGCTTGCCTCGAGACAAGTATATTCACATTCTGTAACGAATAAACATGTTTTATGTTAAGAAAATATAAGTCAAAGACAACGTGTTTCTCAATACACGCTGGTAGGATTTAACCAGCAAGGTCAATGAGTTTCGATAAAATCCATTTTTTAATTTGGTCTTATTTAAACAATATAATGAGTTCGGTTACGTGATAGGTGCGAAGAGTAAAAAATTCAAATTCGTCAATAAGAAATGTCGGCGAATTCGAGAACCTTTCTGGTTTTTGTGGTTTTGGTGGTTGTTTGTGATTCGCAATTCCAGGATTGGCTCAGAGACTTGAGAAGAGTTTTGAGAATCAGTGACGGAGTTATTGAAGATACCAATCAGTTTTTGGACAATTACGATTTCATCATTATTGGAGCAGGTGTGTTATTCAAATATGCCAAGTAGCGCATGTAGTTTGTTACACTTTCAGTTAATAATTCTGAAGTATGGTCCCGAACTATTCTATTTTTGATTTAAACATACAGTGCGGATTGTTTTGGTATCTCCCCTGTTAACTTTGAAACGGTTCGTTGACAAACATGGGCCGGGGGTCACATCAATTTAAAAATTTCAACTGGCATGGGGGGTCACGTGACACATCGTTGAAAAGAGAATTCAATTATCTTTTCAACCAACTAAATTTTTTAGGATTTCGTAAATATTTGTTCACAATATTATGCACTCGAATATCAAGTGAAAGTGCAGATCCGATGAATGGTACCGTTATCTCTATAAATGACACCGCTCAAACGTAGCCCAAGTAACAATTCAAATGCCATTTGGATTCAAACTAGTTTTATGAAAGTATTATGATGGTCAAGTGATGACTGATTTGATTTAGCCAGGTCAAAAATTATTCCCAATACGCTCCGAGAGCAAATGGATTTATGAATCGGTGTCAAAACACTCCTGAAGGCTATAAGATAAAACCATTCAGCATTTAAGTATATTTGTTTCAATGGAGGTACACGATGAATCTTTAAATGTATACAGAAACTTAGTTTTATCATGTTTTTATAGAACTCCCCAAAGTCCATGCCATGATTCTTTAGTAAAACTTACAATGAGGTTTTTTAAGGTTTTTGGGATATACTCCCGAGAACCGCTTTAAAATCAAATCATAAACTATTTTTACTTAAATGCCAGTAGCTTCATCTAACCGGTAATAAATCAATCAAAATAGTTTCGAAAGCTTTCTGAGATTTAAAATATTCAAACGATCTTTTCTAGGGCTATCATAAAACTGAACGGAGGTGATGAGATGTCAAAAGTCAAAAACTGGCAAATAAAAATAGTGATTAAAGCTTAGACACGAAGTACTGATCACGGGATTATAGACGAGTATCATCTCCGATCGCGTCCTTCACGATATGATACATGTCTGGCAGGATTAACATGATTCTAGATTAGAGGGTTTGTCTGAAGGTTGACAAAATGTACTGGAAATTTGATTAAATAACACTAAACATACTTTTTTTGGGAGAAAATGGTTTATTTTGAGGTGAAAACGTTTTATGAGGGCAATATTTGCGGGCGGGCGTATTCTCCTCACCGAAAACCCATTCCTACCTGTAAAAGCAAGGGTGTTCGATAATTCTATAGGTAATCTCTTTACCAAACTGAAATTGAAGGATCGGGTAATGAAGTAGGTATATTATATTAAATATACTCCTTTTAAGATATATAATTTCCACACACTCGCGTGTGCGCGTCAGGTTAGTTCATTCTGGTTCGATTATACAAATAATTTCTTCTCAAAAAATGTATGTGTATTCAATTTCCACGCATTCAAATGTCTACGTAAGGTTAGGTCGTTCTATTTCGATTATACTGAATAATTTTTCCTCACGAAATGTGTGTATTCAATTTCCACGTACTGAAATGTCCACGTAAGGTTAGTTCGTTCTGTTCTGTTCTGTTCACTTGAAACCTTTCGAGAATGAAAATTTCATGGTACCTAAATAGGTACAAAAAATGAACAAGGACAGATGAGAATTTGATTATGATTGAAAGGTGAAACGAGGAGAACTATTGGAGGTAAAAATGGTTTCTCACAATTTGCAGCGAAAATTAACCTCCTACAAAAAAATGGTAAAAAAAGTTGTTGGCAACGAAAAGATCTACAACTTTTGTAATCAAGATTTTTCCACATAACCTCAAATTTTCCGGAAAAATCGGGAAAACAGTATTAATCTGAATGAAAATTGTACATGTGTACCAAAATGTGGTGGAAATATAGCAAAATATATATTTTTCTCTAACCGCTCTGAAGTACTCGGAAAGGGGGCTTCTCCCAGTTAGGATGGTGCCAAAACGAATTTTTAACACCTAAAATTAGAAAAGAAGTAACGGACAAAGACCAGATGGTTGAAGACGTTCCAACTATGAGAAAAAAAAATATTTAACAAGAAAATACTCAAAAATGGTGAAATTGGGATGCAGTTTATGGGTTGAAAACGTTTTTTTGCAATTTTTGGCGAAAAGTGACTTTTTAGCACAAATTAGTCAAGAAATAAGTTATAGATAATGAAAAAATCAAAAACTTTTGTATTCAACACTTTTCGAAATAACCACAAATTAACCGTCAAACCGCAAAACCGATTTTTCAGTATTTAATTTTTTTCTCGATCATATAATATGATTCAAATTCTGAGAAATCGGTTTTTCGCCATTATGACGGTCAGTTTGAGGTTATGTCGAAAAGTGTTGAATACAAAAGTTTTCAATTTTTCAGTTTTCAACCCCTAAACTGCATCCCAATTTCACCATTTTGAGTGTTTTCGTGTTTAAATAGTTTTTTTTCCAAAAAGTTGGATCCTCTTCAACATTCTACACCTGGTCCTTGCCTGTTAGTTTTTTTCTTATTTTAGGCGTTCAAAATTCCTTTTGGCACCAGCCTAACGCGCTCTGTCATTGGTAACTGAAATAGAGGGATGTTTGAAATATCAAGTAAATGTTTTTTTAGTTGCATAATTTCAGAACTAAATGCAGGATTAATGTTCCTAGTTAAATTGAATAATAAATAAAAATGGTTTCGATTTTATTCATGAAATAATCTTAACAAATACAACTCGTGTTATCGGCGATTATCGTTAATTCCTTCTCGGTTTCGAATCAAATTATGTTGCTTTAGGCAACCACACTCGCGCAAGCGCTCGAGTGGTTGCCAAGCAACATAATTTGATTCTCAAATTCAAAGGAAATGCTATTTCGATAATCACCGATACACTTGTGGTATTACTTACGAGCATACAACTCAGCAGCATTCCTTGAATTTCTGTGACATTCTCCAAACAATAACAACATATCCACTTTCTCACTTTGAGTAGGTATTCATTATTTTGACGAACAATTGAACTAAAATTTAACGAAATTTTTCAGTTTTCAACCCCTAAACTGCATCCCAATTTCACCATTTTGAGTGTTTTCGTGTTTAAATAGTTTTTTTCCAAAAAGTTGGATCCTCTTCAACATTCTACACCTGGTCCTTGCCTGTTAGTTTTTTTCTTATTTTAGGCGTTCAAAATTCTTTTTGGCACCAGCCTAACTAGGAGCCGCCCCCTTTCCGAGTACTTCAAAGAGGTTTGAGAAAAATAAATAGTTCGCTGCAAAACAAAAACGTCCAATTCAGGACATTTTCACTAGATTTTTTCGACAAACATTTTCATACAATTTTCGTACAAAAATAAATTTAAACCAAATTAAAACGGTTTTTCTGATTTTTCCAAAAAACTTGAGATTATGTGGAAGAATTTTGATCGCAAAAGTTGTAGCTCTTTTTATTGGCAACAACTCTATTTTACCTTTTTTTTTTGAAGGAGGTTAATTTTCGCTGCAAATCGTGATACACCATGTTAACCCCCAAAAGTTCACCTCCTTTCGCCCTTCTATCATAATCAAATCCCTACTTATGTCCTTGTTTATTTTTTGTACCTATCAAGGTGGCTTGAAATTTTTATACTCGGAAGGTTTCAACTGTTAATTTCAATAATTTTAATAAATAAATAGGAGTTTAGAGCAATAATTGAAAAAATTGATATTTGAAAATCTGTTTCTCATTTGTTCGCGTTTTCTGGAAAAATTTTTCACAGTAGTGCTAGTCTTTTATTACATAATCTAAAAGTAGACGCTTCAACGAAAAATTTGGAGGCGGCGAACATTTTCGATGAAACTTTTCAGTTGAAAATGAGGTCATTTTTTCGGATTTTTTCGACAAAAAAAGGGAAAAATCTGTATTTCGCCAGAAAAAGTTACAGCTTCTTTCAAAATATATATTATATTTTCACCAAATTTCGTAAAAAAATTATTTTTGCGCGAGAAAAGAATTAAAAACTGAAAAATTAGTTTTTCCGATTTTCTTGGAAAATTTGAGGTAATGTGGAAAATATTTGGAACAGAAGTTGTAGGTCTTTTTATTTTCAACAACTTTGCCATTCAACTTTTTTCGATAGGTCAACTTTTGTTGTCAATCGCGAAAAACCGTGAAATATCACTTTCAACCCCTAAAAATTCACCCCGTTCCACCCTTCTCCATTTTTTCGACTCAATTAATTTTTCCCGTCATTCGAATAATATTCTGCTCCTCTAATAGTCGGTCTCATGCTTTTATATATTTTGTCGTCCATCAGCACTGGTCTATTAGTCAATATTATTGAAATGACATTATTTTTAAACAAATTTGAAGGTTCTGGAGGTTGCGTTGTGGCAAATCGACTCACAGAAAATTCGAACTGGAACGTACTCCTATTGGAAGCTGGCAGAGATGAAACTGTACTCAGCGATGTGCCCCTGACAGCAGCCCTCCAATCTAGCACCGGCTTCAACTGGGGCTACAAGAGTGAAAAACTAAAAACTGCTTGTCTTGGATTACAGAATGGAAGATGTAATATGGCTCGTGGGAAAGCAGTGGGTGGCACTTCTGTAATAAATTTCATGATGTATACTCGTGGAAACAAGTAAGTGCATAAAATACAAAGAACACAAATTACTAATGTTAATTCATAAAATGGCGTAATGCAAGTACCTTCAGATAAACAATACTAATTAATCAGTAGAATCACGGAACCTGCTATGATAATATGTAACGTTCAGGCGTCAATTTGTAACGTTTTCCAATTTATCAACACTTTACTAAACACTAGGGTTGTAAAAAACTACAAAACGTTAAAACCGTTACAAGGGCAAAGAATATCTACAATACTGAACAAGAAGCGACACTCTTGTTGGCGCCTTTGATGTTCGGTGGGTAATTTTTGATGACCTCCGCCATTTTGTTGGGGTGCTAAAGGTCGGGACAGAAAAAAATTCATTATTGAACGACAGAAGCTGCCTCCTCGTACCGTAGGAAGCGTTGCGAAATGAAAAGAAATATATTTGGTATGATTTAAGATTAGCTGATTTATTTATTTAATTATCATACGAGAAAGGGTTGACATTTTTCAAGCACAGAAGTTGTTAAAAATTACTTAAAAAATAATACAACC
Source organism: Chrysolina oricalcia (assembly GCA_944452925.2). Classification (NCBI taxonomy): domain Eukaryota; kingdom Metazoa; phylum Arthropoda; class Insecta; order Coleoptera; family Chrysomelidae; genus Chrysolina; species Chrysolina oricalcia. The sequence goes on along the minus strand of OX101812.2, from coordinate 28,291,291 downwards.
ACAGAACAAAACTATGTCATAGCACAGAACATAATAATTCTGACAGTTGAAAATGGCAAAAATGAATCAGCTGCATCGACATAACCTTGTTAATGATCAGCTGTTCAACATCCGCCATTTTGCCAGTAAACATGCGCACTAGAAAACGGTTTTCCCCCACCACTGCCACTGTCGCTTCTTGTTCAGTATTGTAGATATTCTTTGACAAGGGTTTGTCTAGGGGACCGACGCTAAAATCATCTGCATGGGTCGTGGGTATTCTACACGTGAGCGTTGAAGTGACTAAGTGAACAATTTACCTTACCTGTACAAAAATGTGAGCACCACCTAGTTTCTCAGGTATGATACTAGCTTCTTCCTGAATCACTAGGAAATCGGAAAAAGGAAGAAACCTATTCCCAAAATTATAACCCTGTATATTAAATTAAATTTCAATCGAACAACCAGTATATTTAAAATCACTAAAAATATTTCAATTGTTGCACCTAAATCGTAACGTTTACCACTGTATAGACTAGATCAAGTTGCAACGAATAAACAGTGTATTGATCTCAACTAAGAAATAAATCTGATGTTGTTATTATTTAAAATTGCAACGAAAAATGTAAGAAGCTAAACCTGAAGATGTGAACTATGTATTTTCATATATAAACTAGCAAGTACTTCAAGGAAGTATACCGTACGGAAAGTATACCTTACTAAATTCACCAAAGTCTGATCAAATGACGGTGAATGGATCCATGTGCAGAGGTTTCTTTTTTTTGCAAAATCGTGCGATTTCTACTGATGTTAGTGGCTTTCCGCCAATATTTCACAAAATTAAATGAGTACCTATATCATTATGCAATTTATATAATTTTACACTGATTTCAGGGTGTTTGCTAAAAAAATAGATATATAACTAATGAAAATAGATAAACAGTTATGAATATTACTCTCGTTTTCAATCACTCATCTTTCACCATATGGACTTTGCATTTCCAACGGGAAATTTGGAACAGGAATCGTTGGCTTGAAATCTTCAACGAAAACTCTGGCTGCTACCAGCTGGTACGGTACGGTACTAGAACTCCAGCCGGATTTAGTCTCTCTAAATATAGTGACCTCCAAAAGAAAGTGATTCCAACAAAATGTGCCTCCAACATGAATTGTGCCTCCAAACTGAGTGTACCTCCAACATGAGCCCTGAAAGACGAAACGCCATTGTTACACTCACGACACTTGTTCATAAATACGAGATTCCTAATTTCCCCTAGCCCACCATATGTTTCTTCCAGTTATTATGATGAAAAACCCATATCAAGCAAATGACATCGAAATACTGTGAAACATTCAAAATCAGCTGTTTGGAAATTAGCATTTAAATGATAAAACAAATTCCTTGAATAAAATGTTAAACAAACTATGCTATCGTTCGTGACAGACGAAAACAACCTGACCAATTCCGGTCTCAAAAAAATACACAAAAAGTCACAAAAACACGAAATGACAACTTATTTTTCTTGTTAACAAGGGCTACAAACAAATATACACCAGAAGTTGTAAGACGACGAAGGTTATGCCAGCTGCTAATGATCCCCCATATTGGGTGTTGGAGTGTGTTGGGTTTGCTAGAGGACTGTAACAATTCTTACGCTTGAAAAAAATCTCCAGTAAATGTTCGCTATTCATTTCATATAACAGTAATGGGAGACGCAGCTCCGCTTGTTAACAATTCGAAATGACAGCTAGAAGTACAATATTTTGTCAAAGTCAGACATCAAATAGACAAAAACGCAAGAGTGCTTACGGCATTGCCTGTTGTACCAAAAAGTCAAATAAAACATAAAACTGAACAGAGTGTGCGATTTACCCAAAATCCAAGTCGCTTAGAATCCACGACGCTCCAACATCAACAACGCACCACTCAAACTAATAGTTCAATAGATCCAGAATAATTCCCAGAACTAGAATTGCCAATATGACAATATATATCTTCATATAACAGTAATGGGAGACGCAGCTCCGCTTGTTAACAATTCGAAATGACAGCTAGAAGTACTATATTTTGTCAAAGTCAGACATCAAATAGACAAAAACGCAAGAGTGCTTACGGCATTGCCTGTTGTACCAAAAAGTCAAATAAAACATAAAACTGAACAGAGTGTGCGATTTACCCAAAATCCAAGTCGCTTAGAATCCACGACGCTCCAACATCAACAACGCACCACTCAAACTAATAGTTCAATAGATCCAGAATAATTCCCAGAACTAGAATTGCCAATATGACAATATATATCTTCGGATATAAAATATTGCGTAATGGTCATCAGCCTTGCAAATCTCACAAATAATTCCTTGACCTTATAAGTTACTCACTCTCGAAAAGACTGAACTCTCCCACTCTTAAAACCTAGTAATTGTCATTTTGAGCAGTGTTACGAACAGATCTTTTTCGAACCACCATTAAGTTGCGTTTTATTTGCTAAAGCCAAACTCAAGCGAACCCGTTTAACAAGACTAATACATTAACATAGTCACACCTACTCCGATCATAAACAAAGATTCTCCGAAATAAAACTTATCAGTTTGCCCTAGTGTAAAGATCAGGACCACAGAATTCTAGAACTTTTGTGATCGGAACAGTGTCCAACGACGCAAGCAGTTGGTTACCATGGCTACTCAGTTTGGCTCGAATTGCAGGTCGGTATTTTCAGGGGCGAGAGAGGCAAAGCCGAATTTGTTAGCGAGCTATTTGACACGTTACAAATATTTCTGAGATTGTAAAGGGGACCATTCTCTATTGAAAATAGAACCAAAAGATGATTCCTCTGGAAATGGAAAAGAACCTACGATAAACTGAAGTTACTTTTTGGGAATATATGACAGAAAACAACTACTTTCCCAGCAAAAGCAACGCTGGACATTGAACTACATCTGATAGATATTTTGAAAATACCTCAACTGGAAGAAAAAAAATGTGAAAGTGAAAATTTGCATTTTCATTCATATAGTTGATCATGTCCAGTTTCCATTGGAGACTCATTCCTACTGTGTCATCCAAGCCGGCTCATATTTCCAGTTATTCATTTTAGTCAAACAAATCCCATTTAATTTTTTTTTCAGGATCCTGGCTTTATTTCATTATTTTTCCGTTACTGTTTTTTTTTACTCATATTCAAGATTTTGTTAGATCAGGTAATTGCTTTGACATATAATTTATGCTAATTCAGTAACTTACTACTCAAGCATTATTGTCAATAATTCCCATTAAAAATTGATGCCAACTCTTTAAGTAGTTATCAAAATTAGTAATTGGTAGACTAAATTTGATAACTTGGAATATCAATCAATTGCAAAACTGTTTTTAAGAATATTTTTCGATATTTTGCATACTACTGCCACTTTGCTCTATAGTGAATTTAGAATATCGGCCGTTTTCCTCTTATCCTCACGTCACTGGCAATAACCAATATGTTCGTACTTAGTCTATATGAATGCACCGATATTTATGAGGAATGCAATTTTCTGAGAAACTATTAATGACAGTTTCCCATATGGTAACAACTTTTTGGCGGACACTGTATAAATGAGATAAGAAATTGGAATTGTTGGACAAGAATTCCATCATCACAGTGTGAAGTTGCTTCTGAGGAGTATGATTTCCAATTCTTCCGACATCCCTGATGATCTTAGAAGAGTGAAATAGATTTTTGTCGACCAAAATATATTGGAGACCTAGCGAAAGAGATGCAATTCACGCATCAATGAAATGAGCGATTTTCTGTGAGTGATACTTCTGAATGAATAACATTCTCCCTCATATCATTCATAGATATGAATCTCCAATGGAAACTAGACATTTAAGAAATAATCAACTATCTGAATAAAAATTCAAATTTTCACTTTCATATGTTTTCTTACAAGTTAGGGTATTTTCACAATATCTATCTGATGTAGTTCAATTTCCAGAGTGGCTTTTGCTAGGAAACTAGTTGTTTTCTGTTAGATATCACAAAAAGGAACTTCAATTTATCGTAGGTTTTTTACATTTCCAGAGGAGTCATGTCTTGCATGGTTCAATTTTCAATTGAGAATGTTCCCCTTTACAACATCAGAGGTTTCCTTGTACGTTGGAAAATAGCAACTAGAGTTTGTCTTTCAGTCGCAGATGATTCCACAACTCACTTTATGAACATCCTGTTCATATTTTCAATATTTCTAATATGTTATGCAATCTCAACAAAATTAATCATTAGCTACTTACCAATAGTTTAGATGTAACGGTAAATGAAAAAAATTATCAAAAGTAATATGCATGGTGTTTGTTAAGTACGTGTAGAAAATTCAGGGGACATGCCCCTGACGTCAAAACAGGAAAAAATCTTTTTATAATCTTACCTCCGTAACATCCGTAACTTCCGTAACGTCGTTTTCGATATACAGGGGGTAAACTTGATATAAGAAAAGCATGAGATTGCTTAAACTTCGAAAACTCGTAAAAGTGATGAAATCAAGATCGTGGTGCGAAAAAACTGCATTTTTGTGTGAGTTAGACATTTGAAGATGCATCAGTTTCGCGCGCACAGGTCGCCTCTAGCCTATGAAACAACAGAAAAGCTACGCCACTGCATTTAATTTTTCTTTAATTGAAAGATAATTTAGATTCCAAACTTCGATCTGTACATTAAATTACTAGTTTTTGCTACTGTTAATAGTTTTGATCTTTAAAATAATTTGGTTTTGCACAAATTAATGATATCAATAATAATAGAATGAAGATAGTTGACGTAATTGTTGAAAATGGCCACATCCCACCATAATGCAAGCATCGAGTCGTCGTCCCATTGACTTATGTACACATTCTAAAAAAACCTGGTGTATTTCATAACGTTACCGAAGTTTTTCCTTGGTTTCTATTAGCACCGCAGAAACTAAGGCCTTCAGAACTGGTTTTGAGACCTGTTTTTTTTCTGGGCAAAGATCAAAAACTCGATGATGAAAGTCACTGTCCTGTAAAACTGATGCCTCACATATAAACAAGAACCCCTGCATAACTTGGATGAGGCAGGAAGAGTCAAACACCTGGAGACTTGAACCTGCAGCATCTAATGCCTATACACAACATCGTGGGGTTCACTCCAGCGCGGAATTATACGAAGGGCTTAGTGATGGTCCTAAGTATTGTTATTTTATTCGTTTGTTGAATAGTTTCATATTATTTTTTTGTAAATTTAATCAAAATGCGCTTTTGGCTTTGCTTTGGAAACCTATATACTGAAATATTTGCAAACGAAATTTCGTCACACCAAACTTAAGAATTGTGGAAGTTCATTACATATGGCGTCATCAGCAGTAAATTGAATTATTTGGAAGATATGTTATTGACCTGGCTGTTGAAGAAACTCACATCATACCTCCTACTGGAGAGAAAAAAAAGCAAAAATTCTAGAATTCGAATGCATCAATTTTGTATAATTTAATGCAAACAAAACCCAAGCCTCTAAAAATGCCGATCTCACAGTTGCCAGCTTTCTTTTGTGAGTAGAATCCATACCAACGAAGTCTTTTATTTCGATACTCGGTATTACCATCAGCAGTACCCTTCCAAGAAAAATTCATGTGAAATCCAATGCCAAAGGTGCATATTAAAAACTTGTTTTCTTGTTTCGTACCAAGAGCTATTTCACATCTCGCCAACTTATTATGATTTATGAGGCACACAGTTGACCTATTCTGGAATAATATACCCATATATGGAGTGCAGCCCCTAAAAACATACATACATTTTTAGATTCCTTCCAAAAAAGAGCCATTCGTCCCGTCGGTGCTGCTTTGCTTACAAACTTGCCTACTTCTCTGAAATAACGCATAAATATTGTCGATCTGTCTCTGTTTTATCGATATTTTCATGGTTGATTCTCTTGTGAAATATCAACAATCGTTTCACCGTTAGCGGCTCCATCGGGACTCACCGTTTCAATCCTCATGTTCTGTTGTCATTTTGTAGACATTTGCCAAACGCCTGTTTTCCTGGTCTCGTTCTTCCTACGAACAACAATGCTTTGGAACTTACTACTTCTGGAGATTTTTCCTGAAGCATGGAGCCTGCAGAAGTTCAAGAAGAACACCAATTCCTACCAACTTTTCCACGGATCTCACGGTGTTCTCTGAACATGACAAGATTTTCCTTTTCGTGGGAACAGAACATTGAAAAATAAGTCCTCAATTCAGGAAAACACTTCGTATTTAGAACATACTAGTACGAGAACCAACACCATGTCGATAGATTAGATGACCCTAGACCCGACTAGGTGTACCGGTCGCAGGAGCAGAAGCCATTTCTGCTTTGTTAAAAAAATAGCAGACTATTATTGAAAATGACATTATGCGCATAGCGTTGGACCTGAGTGTATTTTAAAAAATGTCATAAAAATCTGATCTAGTGACCATTAACAGTACGGTTCATGTTTTTCTTTTTTTTTGTTAAATAATTCATAAGGACGCCAAGATTAAAAAAAATTTCTCAGATATTTTTATTATCGCTCATAGTAAAAACGTTTTTTTTTCATTAATTTTTGATTTTATAGGAGAAATGGTATAATCCAAAGTTGTTTGGACTTGAATTTATTACAGCTTTGATTCATATCATCCTTTCCATGGGATTTATATTTAGACTAGTCAAGAAATGCTATTTGTCAAAAAAAATTCTCTGCCTCCGAAATAAATAATAATAATAATGTTTATTCACTATCTTTCCATATACAAATACATAAAATACAATGTACAGCAATTAATAATGCTAACATTAAATACACTTATACATTAAACATGTGAATAAACAGTAGTAGATCACAGAAGTAGTATCAACTACTTGTGTATGTGATTTAGACGATAAAATTAATTGTATTAATAATCGATGGGGTTCGACACATGAACGGGGTAGAATAAAAGTCTTATAATTGGAAAGTTACATAAATTGGAGGGGAGAGTTTCTACAGTCGTGATATGTTCTGTTTTTTGTGGAGGGTTCGACAAATCTAGTTTTTAAATCATAATTAACGTTGAATATAATATTCGTATCAAATAATGTTACATAAATTATTAATAAAATGTTACATAAATTAAGGGGAAGGTTACAGTCAGGATAATTTTAAATACATATATACATAATTATACTGTTCACCCATTTATGTTAGTTGATCTCTGGTTTACAATATCGGTGAATATAATCCTATCTTTGATGAACCACTTTTTCACTTCCTTTTTGAAAGTTTGGTAACTATGAATCCGTTTCAAATCATGTGGTAACAAAGCATGTATTCTCGGTGCTAAATAATTCGTATTTCTTTGGCCAATAGTTTTTTCGCAACGTGGGAATAGGATTTCATCAGTTTTCCTAGTATTATATGGGTGTTTGTGGAGAGTGAGTTCAATTTTGCCTAATTTGATGAAAAGGAGAATTTTTTGACAAAAAATCTGTCTTACATCTTTTATTTGAGATTCCTGGTACTACAAAATTGTGGGATAAGAGATCTTCTTCCCGTGTATTATTTTTAGGATCCATTTTTGTATAACATGTACTTCATTTAAGAAACAGTCATTTACACCGCCCCAGCCCAATATTCCATATGACACTATAGACTCTATGAGAGAAAAATAGAGTGTTTTCAGACTTTTTATGTTTAGGAAATCTTTGAGATATTTAAATTTTGAAAGGAATCCTCTTAGCTTTCTGACGATTTCTTTCGTCTGCATGTCCCATTTCATGTGGCGATCTACTGTTATACCAAGAAATTTCGTTTTTTCAGCTTCGGGAATTTGAGAGTTTAATCCAAAATTTAAAGGCCCTAAATTGGGCAGACTATTTGAATATGACGTGAAGGGTAAGTAATCAGTTTTCTTATAATTCAGTGTTAATTTATTTGTTTGTAACCAGTTTGATATATTTCGAAAGTCAGTTTCTATTTTTTCTTTCAGTTTTTGCCAAGTTGGTGCTGTATATATTATAGTGGTATTGTCAGAAAAACTAATTATTTCGCCGGAAGTATTTATAAAAAGCATACTGTTCATATATATAATGAACAGGAGTGGACCTAAAACAGTTCCTTGAGGTACTCCAAAGGTAACTGTTCTTGGTGAACTGTAAGTTCCCTCGATCTCTACTTTCTGTTCTCTATCAGACAGGTAGCTTTCAAGAATTTCGTAGGTATTTCCTCTAATTCCGTATTTTTGTAGTTTTTCGAGAAGGTTCTTATGACATACCGTGTCGAATGCTTTGGACAGATCAAGAAATATACTAATTATGGGAATTTTTTCATCTAAGGATTCATAGATTACAGAGGTCATCCTGTATATAGCGCTCTCTGTAGATCTACCTTCTCTAACGCCATATTGGCGATCTGACAGAATATTGAACTTTTTCAGAAATTTACATAGCCTTATTTTCAATAATCTCTCAATTATTTTAAACATATTTGATATAAGAGTGATTGGTCTGTAATTATCTATATTCAATTTGTTTCCACTTTTATGAAGTGGTTTGATAATTCCATTTTTTAAACTTTTTGGAAAACACCCGGTCGCAAAACATTTATTTACCAAAAAAGTTACTGGTTTTGCTATTTCATGTACTATTTCTTTTAGCGTTTCTGCTCTAATGTTGTCAAATCCGAGCGCTTTTTTTGGTTTCAATTTTTTTATGACTGAAATTACTTCATTTTCATCTGTTGGATGCAGATACATAGTATTATTTAGATTATCTATGTTATCTGTGAAATTTACAACATTTGGAATTTTCTCCGCATATTTTGCTCCAAGGTTACTGAAATATTCGTTGAATTCATTGACGATGTCTTCTTTTTTTATTATACTGGTCCCATCTGACATCTCAATAACCTCAATTTTTGTTTCCGATTTTGTTCTTCCGCATAAGCCATTTACAGTCTCCCACATGGCTTTGGAACAGTTTTGTTTTCTTCAATTCGCTTTGAAAAGTATTCCTTTTTTGCCTGTTTTGTCAGCTTGTCAAGTTTGGTCTTATAATATTTGTAACGCTCTTTGATTCCTTCATTCCATGGATATTTTAAAGAAATTTTGTATGGTTTATTTTTTTCATTAATTGACTTCTGTAATTCGGGTGTCATCCATTTCTGTTTATATTTTATTTTATTTTTTATTTTTACTTTTTTTGTATGCTTTTCCGTATAGTATTTTATTTTATTTATGATTTTAGTGGATATGTCCTCTACATCAAATCCCTGATAAACATCGTTCCATGTTTCTGCTTTCAGTTCAGATCTCATTTCTTTATGATTAGTATATAGTTTATATTTATCGTTTGATTGTTTGGGTGTATTTGTATCACACTTTTGAAATCTGATTGCAATGGGATTATGGTCTGTAATATTATAGCGAAAAATATATGATTTAAAATTTAATTCTTTCGACTTTTTTTTTCATTTACAAAAATATGATCTAGGCAAGTTCGACTCGGTAGTCTTGTATATTCATTTATATAGGAGATATATCCGAAATAGCTCAAAATATTTTTATATTCTTCGATATAGTCATCATCTTCTAACAGGTTTATGTTAATATCTCCTGTTATTATATTAACAATTGCTTTTCGAGTTGTGTTTAGAAAGTTCGATAATTCTCTGTTAAACCCTTAGACATATACTCGGGGAACGATAGATAGCTGTTATGTTAATATTTTGACCTTCACTTGAAATTGAAATATTTAGTGCATTGACATCACCTATTTGAACATTTTTGGAGACATATTTCAAATGTTTTTTCACAAATATAAGAATGCCATCATTTTTATTCAGTGATCCTTGATTGTAGACTGTATCATAACCTTCGATATAAAATAAGTTAGTGTCCTGTAGTTGGTGAGTTTCTGTCAGAATTATAATGTCAAACTCAACGGAAAGTTGGTCGAGTAATACAAACAAGGAACCTATATTTTTTGTCACGCTACGAATGTTCATATGGAATATTTTGAGTTGATTTGGGTTGGTTAGAGATTTGAAGCTATAAATATCATGGATTATTTTTGCAGAAATTAGATTATTTTGGTACTCTCTGATGTACGGATTCATCGTCCATTTATGTATAAAAATTATATTGCACCAAAAAATACATTGACTAAAAGAGTTGTATAATGTTCATTGAAAAAATTATATATGTATATTAAACTACTACTAACTAATTATACTAAAAAGTGAATAAAATCAAAAGTTCTTCAGAGGACTATGAGACAAACAATTTTTAAAAATATTGACAGAGTTGTATAAATTAAATAATTAATTTGAAATTAATCATGCAAACAATATTGAATCAACTGAAACAGTTAAAAGGAGCAGATGAAATATTCAATTATGACAAAGGGATGAAAGTGACTATATGAAAGTGTTATGTTCTTGTGTTCCTATTGGAGGTAGATGCGCTGTTTAGACGCGTTTTCCTTTCAGATTTCTCGGATGTAGTTGTACTGGGCTTATTTGATTTCCTAAACTGTGTTTTTTTTTTGGCTGATTCTCGTAATCTTTCTCACTCACATTTGGCGTGGTTTCTTGATAAGGTGTTGGTGTTGCAGGTGCACTTAAAGAGTTCCGCTCCCTTCCTGTTTTCTGCCTCTTCAAAATCCTCAGTTTCCAGCTTTTCTATTTCTTGTTTTCTTAGTTGATCAGGAGTATACTGTTCTCCATTCACTATCCATCTATTACCCTGTATTTTTGCTGTGATATTTCTAGATCTGGCGTCTTTCAAATGGGTAATGAGAATTTTATTATCAATTCGATCTTCGTAGCACGTATCATGTGAAATTGATATTTTTGTTCCTCTCAACTTGTGTACGTTTTGAAACAGTATGTTCTTTGACAAATTAGACAAGAACTCAATTTTGACTGCAGGTTTCGAATTATTTTTCAGAAATAATATAGTATTTAGATCTTTTTCACATAGGCTGATGTCTAGTAAGGCGTTCAGTCTATTCAGTACTGCCGAGGCTAGATTATGACCTGGGTTTTCTAGTTCCAATCCAAAAATAACGATGTTAGTATTTCTAGTTCTTCTTTCTAAAACAATGTACTTCTCTTCCAATTTATCACACTTATATTTCAATTCTTTTATTTCTTCTTTTTGTTGTACAAGTGTATTCATCAGTTTTCCATTTTCTCGTTCCATATGCGATATAATTTCTTGTTTATTTTTTTCATTTTCACATTTCATTTCATTCAGTAGATTGTTAAATAGATCATTATTAGACAGTTGTTTAGATTCAGTCATTCCCAAACAAATATGAATTGACCGTTGGTGGGATAGACTCAGGCCTCGCGTTCTAAGGTTAGTCAGCGTATTTGTCCACTTCTGACAGTTCTACCAAATGTAAACATGCAATCTATTTGAAAAAATGGGATGACTTACAGGCTGATAACAGTGGTTTGACACTCAGCATTTACTTCACTTCCACTTGTTACACTTTAGATAATTTTATTTTAGCTTTCTAACTATGTTTCTAGCTTCTATTGAACAGTGTTACTTCGGGTTGTATACCTATACCACCAAATGGTATCATTAGATTCGAAATAGCCTGTGGATGATTTTTGACAAATTCAAGAGGCGCTTGCAAAAATTTTAAAAGTTATTAACAATTAACTCAAAGAACAAAACGGAGTTTGGTTTTTTGTAAATATCTCAAAAACTATTTGACATATTTCAAATTTAAAAAAATATTCAATAATAGGATTTCCCAAAAAAACTGCTTCGGAACTGTAAGGCCAATATTTATAATTCCCCAGAGGGTTGAAAATACGGCCGAAAACGAGGACTTTTGCTTGCGTAAGCCACTTCCACTTTGGACCTTTAATGAATAGATATTTATACTTATTAAATATGAAAATTAAGAATTGAAAAAATTCAGGCATTCACTGGATAGATGAATGAACAATAATCTGTGGTCAAAAAATTTTTATCGTCATTTTTCTATCAATTATGTATCAGCTAATTAACAATTTTTTCCGACATAAACATTGCAAGTGCGATGATTGTTGAATAACAAATCTGAGATTATCGTCCTTTTCTGGAGCTATTCTTCAAAGATCTCAGAAGAGATTTCCATTCAAAAATGAAGAAATAGCTATTTACATACCAAGGGAGGAAAATCATATTTTTCTAGTACCTCCCGCGGATAATAATGCCCTCCGCTTCGCGTCGGGCATCAAACTATCCGCGGGAGGAAAATCATGATTTTCCTCTATTGGTATGTAAATAGCTATTTTCTACTACCTCACTAGAAAATTTTCGACCCCTAAAGAAGGAAGGAAAATTGTACTTTTCCACCCGGCGGGAGAAATCATTTTTCCTCCCTAAGAACAAATATGTTCCTCCCTCAAGTTTTTTAATACTTTAACATTAGCAAGTGTTTTTTTACCTCGTCTGTTCTTTTACCTCGTCTGAAGATTTATGAAAATAAAATAAAATAGTTATTTACCTAACAAGTGCGGAAAGTAGTACTTTTCCGCACACGACGTCAAGGGCGGAAAAGACGTTTTCCGCAAGAGTTAGGTACAATGTGTTTCCTACGAGTGTTTTTGTCCATCTTATTTATGAAAAAAAAAGGTTTTTATTAAACAAGGTTTTATAATAATGCTACAAAATGACACATAAGACAGAATAGTTACATAGATCATTTAGTTAGTCCTATATATCCTCATTTTCAACAATATAAAAATCGTGCAGAAAAGTAACTTTTCAGCACTAGTGCGGAAAAGTAACTTTTCCGCATGATTTTATCTTTCCGCGAGATTTATAATATGAGATCGAATCTATTCTATTAACGACTGTTTGATAATAACTTTCCGATATTCCGTAATTTTCATAAAATTAATTTCAAAATATAAAGTAATTAAGACATTATCAAAATAAATAGTGATGTTTAAAATTTGAAAGGATTTGATATGGTACCATAGCAATTAAATTATTATATGAAATAGCTCAGTTGACAAAGTAAGGGAGCAGTCGTTCTACGCTGGTTAATGGTTAATGGGGTAGGTGGTTCTAATCCTGGGGAAGTTACATTTTTTTGTTTTGAAATCGATGAGAGTACTTACTGTTCAATTTTCGTTATATTTTTCAATATTTGTATATTCAATGACGACATGAGTGTTTTTGATAGAATCTGTTATGAAAAAAATAATTCGCTCGTACTACAAAATTTCATATACCTACCTACTCGTGGGAAATGTATGTCATTTCATGCTCATTGTACAATATACTGATCTTGAATTGAAATTTTGTGCTTTAAAGAGAAAATCTTGCGGAAAAGTAGAACTTTCAAAACGAAAAATCGTGCGGAAAAGTTTTTTCCGCACGCTCGTAGGAAACATACATATAAGCGTCTATTTCCTTTTTTTCATTAAACAACAATACATATAATAAATGAAATGAAAAACTTAACGACTTAAATTACGACGCAACGCTTACTTAATATTTTGTCATATAGCCGCATTACATAGTTCCACAACATTCTGCAGTTGTTCTTATGCGTGCATACTTATGCACGCATTATAATTTTTAGGACGTTATAAAAATTACGACCTTAAAGGTAGTAGAAAAAACTGTATACATACCTCAGGAGGAAAATGCTTTTTCACGTAGTTATCAACAATTTACTCAAAAATTAAAGAGCTTGATTATTCAATGAATTTTTTAATTTTTTTACTATTGGTCCGTTTTATGATGACTAGAAGCCAAATGAAAATCATTCTTTGATTTTTTTAATTCTTATTGTTTACAAAGTTGTTATGAACCAATGCGATGTTTATGAGATATTTTTTTAAAACATAACCTTTGAAGCAAATTATGATTTTTAAAAGGAATCGTCCCTCAAATATTATTTTTATTGTTCAAAAACGGATTTGTTAATTAACAATTGAAAAATATGAACAATTGAACATGCTAATCAGGTTATCAAAACAGTGGCTTACAAAATCAACTATTTAAGAAGATGTTCCCCATATCTCAGCCAGTGGTCTGAATTATTAGTATACAACTCCATAATCCTTCCACATTTAAATTATTGTTCTACCATTCTGTTTTTTTTCAATCAAAATGACATAAACAGACCACAGAAGATGCAAAATCGTGCAATGCGAATAATTTTACAATGTTCGAGAATAACACCAATATCAAATATGTTGCAAGCACTTCAATGGCTACCAGTGAAGAAACTCTTCGAGTACCAAACACTAATTTTCATTTTCAAAATCAAAATTGGATATTTACCAGTATATCCACAGAATAAATTAACTTATGTGGCTGAAATATACGAGTACAATTAATACAAGAAACAAAAACAACATAAAAATTGAAAAATATAAAAAAAGTACACATAATTCTTTATTTTATAAAGGAGTAGATTGTTTTAATGACCTCCCACTACAAATTAAAGAGAGTAGTTCGATAAATACATTCAAAAGGCGATTGAAGGATTACTAAAAATTAGTATATTTTTATGTATGACTTTTCTATGTAGCCTCGTTCATATTTTCCGGAACGGAGAAAAAAGTTTGAACCAAAAAGCACTTGTTGACTATTCTATATAGTTCTGTTTGAAATTAATAATCCATTGACTTGGTTACCCTTGATATTAAGAAATAAACGATTGTCATGAGATTTTCAGAAATTCAATTTGGTTCCTGTTGTTCTATCCCTAGGATCGATATTTTGTTATTCAATTTCAAAAAGAGGTGGCGGCGAGCCAAGGAGGTGTCTGATTAGGTAGAGGCTATATTCAATTTGTCTTATATCATTTTTATATATTTTATAGATGTAGATTTTGCTGTGGTTCAGTTGGTCAGATTTGTTGACATCTTCAAAATGCTGTCAAAATGTAGGGTGACATGATTTTCGTTTGAAAATTGATTTTTCTGCATCAACTGACCCGAATTAACAAAGTGGGAATGAATTTCATACGTATTACTTTAAGTTTATTGTTGTCCCACTTTTTTAATGGTCTTCTGGATACGCGTTACGATATCGATATCTGAAACCTACTGTTCTGTGTATCTGAGCATTATCATCTGCCTACCTTCCGGAAATCAGACATTCTGCTCAGATCATACGATACTCACCAAATTTCTAAATATCGTATCTCTTGTTACAGGGTCATATACTCTATCGGTTTCATATGGTTTTAGCCAATTTGTTAATCTTGGTTACTGTCTTTCGTACTATACCAGTCGTGCAAGAAATGTTATATTGCATTTCAGTCTCATTAACATATAATAATAATAATAATAATAATAATAATAATAATAATAATAATAATAATAATAATAATAATAATAATAATAATAATAATAATAATAATAATAATAATAATAATAATAATAATAATAATAATAATAATAATAATAATAATAATAATAATAATAATAATAATAACAATAATAATAATAATAATAATAATAATAATAATAATGATGGACACACTGCTCTCTAACTTGAAGATAATACCGGCTTGCCGTAATATGGCAGAAATCTTAGCAGCAAGAATGCAGAAGGCCGTTATCCTTGGTTCGCTCCGTCTACTCAGGGCACACGATTCTCGGACCCAATAGTCACTCACTCTACGGACGTAGAGAGTGGTTATTGGGGTTAACGACACCAGCGCGCCCTCCGGATGGGTCGGAGCACCGGAGACAGGGCCTGACTGGTACACTCCTTAGGAGAAAAAAATAATAATAATAATAATAATAATAATAATAATAATAATAATAATAATAATAATAATAATAATAATAATAATAATAATAATAATAATAATAATAATAATAATAATAATAATAATAATAATAATAATAATAATAATAATAATAATAATAATAATAATAATAATAATAATAATAATAATAATAATAATAATAATAATAATAATAATAAGCCCTCTTCTCTTCTGCATCTCACTATTGCCATTGTCCGTTGTACTCAGGAATACCCGTGGGTACAACTGCGGCACCCCCAGCAACCGGAGGCACAAGGTCACCCATCTATTTTACATGGATGATCTCAAATTATATGCCTCTGGAGAAAGGGATCTACATCAGTGGTGGTGGAAGAATATACGCATGCTATCGGTATGGAATTTGGGATCGACTAATGTGCCACGGTTCATCTCAAAAGAGGACGATGCGAGGAATACGGAGGGGATGTCCAGCTCGTAGACGGAAGCATCCTACATCATCTGGATGCCGGAGAGACTTATACCTACCTAGGGGTGGAGCAACTCCGCTCCCAAGAGTAATTCACAGTTAAAAACTCTCTCCGCGGCAAGTATCAGCATGAACTCCGACAGATCTGGTCATCAGAACTGTCGGGGAAGAACAAAGTTGCTGCAACTAATATGCTTGCCGTTCCGATCCTTCTTTACTCTTTCGGACTAATGAAGTGGACTAAGGAAGAGCTGCGACAACTTGACGTTAAAACTCGCAAAATGATGCATCTCAATAGGAGCTTGCATCCTAAATCGTCCGTTCCACGGTTATACTTTCCTTCTTCCTTCTTTGAGTTTGGAGTGTCTGCATAACAGAATGGTTCTGGATGGGGCCTGTAAAGTCATCCGGAGTTCAGATCCCCTTCTCTGCATGATCCGCGACCATGAAAAAGCAGGGATTGGAGCATTTATTTTTAAGGCAGCAACCCGTGCGGCCGATGAACTCGGTCTCGTATTCGACACTGAACGGGCTAACCCAAACTATGTCACCGAGTTGGGACCCGTTCAGCAAAAAGCTCACATCAAAGCTGCGGAGACAGAGGTCATGCTACAGCTACATATGGATAAGCCAATAAGTCTTCTTTCACAACATCGATGACATTGGCTTATTAAAAAGCTTGACCTTTGCCTTCCTCAGGTCGAGTGAGCTAAAGTTGGAGACCGAGGAATTCATAATGGCTTGCCAGGATGGTGTCTTCAACACCCTCGTCTACCGTAGTCGCGTGATGGGTATAGACGTCCCTGACACCCGATGCAGGACATGTCGTGGAGCACCTGAGACCGTAATGCATCTGCTATCAGCATGCCCATGTTATGCGATCTCAGCCTATATCCACAGGCATAACGCGACTCTACGAGTGTTGTACTACCATCTACGACACTCGTACGGTATAGACGAGACACCGGTGTTGCCTTATGTTCCAGGGGATATTGAGTCCGTGGTGGAGAATGAGAGGTGCCGAATCTATTGGAACTACTCATTCCCCACCCTCAGGCAAATACAAGCCAATAAGCCTGATGTTGTCCTCCTGGACCACCAAAGTAAAATGATATTCGTCGTGGAGTTTTCCGCTCCAGGTGAAATGAAATATCGTTCGAAAAGAGGAGGAAAAACGGAATAAATATCGAGATCTTCTCTTTGAACTCCGCAGGTTGTATCCGGACCATTCTGACAAAATGGTGGTTCTGATTATAGGAGTCCTTGGTGGAATGATGGACACACTGCTCTCTAACTTGGAGATAATACCGGCTTGCCGTAATATGGCAGAAATCTTAGCAGCACGAATGCAGAAGGCCGTTATTCTTGGTTCGCTCCGTCTACTCAGGGCACATGATTCTCGGACCCAATGATCACTTACCCTACGGACGTAGGGAGTGGTTATTGGGGTTAACGACACCAGCGCGCCCTCCGGATGGGTCGAAGCACCAGAGACAGGGCCTGACTGGTACACTCCTAAGGAAAATAATAATAATAATAATAATAATAATAATAATAATTATAATAATAATAATAATAATAATAATAATAATAATAATAATAATAATAATAATAATAATAATAATAATAATAATAATAATAATAATAATAATAATAATAATAATAATAATAATAATAATAATAATAATAATAATAATAATAATAATTATTATTATTATTATTATTATTATTATTATTATTATTACCAGCCCTAGCGCAGTTCGAAGCATTTTGCAGGAGGCTTCGGCAGCCTGAGCTCAATGATCTGCACATTCCGATAACCACGGAAGAAGTACGAGGGGCCCTAAAAGGCTCTAAGAATTTCGCTCCTCCAGGCCCTGATGGGTTGAATAACTATTGGTGGAAAAAGTTTCCAACAACCCACCGCCATCTGGCCAGAGTTTTCAACTCATGGCTAGATGGGGAGCAGCAGATTCCGGAGTGGTTTGTCGAGGGGCGAACCGTGCTCATCCCCAAAAATGGAGATTTGTCTGATCCAAAGAATTACAGGCCGATAACTTGCTTGAATGCGTGTTATAAGGTGTTTACGCGCATCTTATACACGCGCATTCTCTCCGCAGTTGATCCGGTGTATGAACGGATAAATGAGCAAAGAGGGTCAAAGAAAGGGGTCGCCGGGTGCAAGGAGAACCTGCTCATCGATAGATGTATCACGCAGGACTCCGTGCAGTATAAGCGTAACCTTTCGATGGCCTGGATCGATTACCGCAAGGCATTTGATACAACATCACATGAGTTAATCATGCATTTGCTCAGATGCCTTGAGGTACCCGGTCAAATAGTGGGATGCATTGGACAACTGATGCCACTCTGGAGGACTCGTTTCACCATAAGATCTGGTAGAGACATAGTCCAAACAGAGCAGGTCATCATTAGAAGAGGCGTGTTTCAGGGAGACTCCCTTAGCCCTCTTCTCTTCTACTATTGCCATTGTCCGTTGCACTCAGGAATACCCGTGGGTACAACTGCGGCACCCCCAGCAACCGGAGGCATAATGTCACCCATCTATTTTACATGGATGACCTCAAATTGTATGCCTCTGGAGAAAGGGACCTACATCAGTCCCTTAGGGTGGTGGAAGAATATACGCATGCTATCGGTATGGAATTTGGGATCGACAAATGTGCCACGGTTCATCTCAAAAGAGGACGATGCGAGGAATACGGAGAGGATGTCCAGCTTGTAGACGGAAGCATCCTACATCATCTGGATGCCGGAGAGACTTATACCTACCTTGGGGTGGAACAACGCCGCTCCCAAGAGGTATTCGCAGTTAAAAACTCTCTCCGCGGCAAGTATCAGCATAAACTCCGACAGATCTGGTCATCAGAACTGTCGGGGAAGAACAAAGTTGCTGCAACTAATATGCTTGCCGTTCCGATCCTTCTTTACTCTTTCGGAGTGATGAAGTGGACTAAGGAAGAGCTGCGACAACTTGACGTTAAGACTCGCAAAATGATGCATCTCAATAGGAGCTTGCATCCTAACTCGTCCGTTCCACGGTTATACTTTCCCAGACAACGGGGAGGCCGTGGTCTTTTGAGTTTGGAGTGTCTGCATAACAGAATGGTTCTGGATGGGGCCTGTAAAGTCATCAGGAGTTCAGATTCCCTTCTCTGCATGGTCCGCGACCATGAGAAAGCAGGGATTGGAGCATTCCTTTTTAAGGCAGCTACCCGTGCGGCCGATGAACTCGGTCTCGTTTTCGACACTGAACGGGCTAACCCAAACTCTGTCACCGAGTTGGGACCCGTTCAGCAAAAAGCTCACATAAAAGCTGCGGAGACAGAGGTCCTGCTACAGCTACATATGGATAAGCCAATGCACGGTGTCTTCTTTCACAACATCGAAGACCTTGGCTTATCCAAAAGCATGACCTTTGCCTTCCTCAGGTCAAGTGAGCTAAAGTCGGAGACCGAGGGATTCATAATGGCCTGCCAGGATGGTGTCTTCAACACCCTTGTCTACCGTAGTCGCGTTATGGGTATAGACGTCCCTGACACCCGATGCAGGGCATGTCGTGGGGCACCTGAGACCGTAATGCATTTGCTATCAGCATGCCCATCTTATGCGGTCTCAGCCTATATCCACAGGCATAACGCGGCGCTACGAGTGTTGTACTACCACCTACGACACTCGTACGGCATAGACGAGACACCGGTGTTGCCTTATGCTCCGGGGGATATTGAGTCCGTGGTGGAGAATGAGAGATGCCGAATCTATTGGAACTACTCATTCCCCACCCTCAGGCAAATACAAGCCAATAAGCCTGATGTTGTCCTCCTCGACCACCAAAGTAGAACGATATTCGTCATGGAGTTTTCCGCTCCAGGCGAAATGAATATCGTTCGAAAAGAGGAGGAAAAACGGACTAAATATCGAGATCTTCTCTTTGAACTCCGCAGGTTATATCCGGACCATTCTGTCAAAATGGTGGTTCTGATTATAGGAGTCCTTGGTGGAATGATGGACACACTGCTCTCTAACTTGAAGATAATACCAGCTTGCCGAAATATGGCAGAAATCTTAGCAGCAAGAATGCAGAAGGCCGTTATACTTGGTTCGCTCCGTCTACTCAGGGCACACGATTCTCGGACCCAATAATCACTCACCCTACGGACGTAGGGAGTGTTTATTGGGGTTAACGACACCAGCGCGCCCTCCGGATGGGTCGGAGCACCGGAGACAGGGCCTGACTGGTACACTCCTAGGAGAAAAAAAAATAATAATAATAATAATAATAATAATAATAATAATAATAATAATAATAATAATAATAATAATAATAATAATAATAATAATAATAATAATAATAATAATAATAATAATAATAGGCAGGGAGGTCAACCAACACCTAAGGCCCTGGTGAGTTGCGACACCACCTACCCGAGCAAAGGATGCAAAATCGGACCGGCAGCTCATGCGCATCCGGGAGGGAAGAGGCATCTTTCCCTATGGTGTCGGCCGTGGGTTTACTGGGTTAACCCCCCAGTAAACCCTAACACTCGGTTCCAAATAATCGGGGAAGAGGCCCCCACAACCGACACCCTCGGATTAGGGGTCAAAGGCAAGGTGGTGGGGCCAACAACGATGATTTGCCAGCTGACGACTTACGCTATGAAAACGGACGTTTTGAGTGGACGGATGGATCAAGGGAAGGTCTTATGCATTGCTACGAGAGCAGTGAGCCCGCCCGGAGAGGATACATGGCGAGAATGCATGCTCTGTGGTGTGAAAGACACCCAGAGCATGCCGCCTTTTCCGCCCAAAATCTTAGGGATTATGTATCTCATCTTCGGAGACGAGGATATGTCAGAGCACCTCCTCAGCCGGTTATCGAAGTGGCACAAGTTATGCCACGTGTCGGTCTGGCTGTGGAAAATGCTCGCATCATACCACCGATGGAGGACATCAGAACTCGCAGGGCACTTCACCATGTGAAGCCCCTGAAGCCACAAGAACTGGCACGAGTGGATGCGGAGATCAGCGATGTTTTTCCAGAAGAGGCTGACATCTGGCAAATCAATTCTGTCGTGTATGACGCCGCTCATGCTCTAACCCAAACGCAGAGGAGAGACACCACCGCTGTAGTTGGGAGGCATGAACGACGCGTACACAAGATGGAAGCTAAGATCAAGTCGGCGAGACAACACGCGTCTCGTATCCAGTGTGAGGTGGACCACGTGGCGGCCAATAGGCCTTTCACACCTGCAGTGCGGCGAATTGCCGCAAAATTAAGACGAGCTCACCACACATTGAATCAAGGGGTGCTGTTTACAATCAAACAGCACTGTCTTGATAGGATACGAATGCTAGTGGCTGCAAAGAAGTCACTAGTGAGGCGAGCGAGAGGAGTCGTGGAAAACTTGAAGTTCCGCGATAAACCTTCTCGTTTATTTCAATAGCCTCCACGTGTTGTTGATAACCCGTCGGCTGTTGATCGGGTGGAAACCTTCTGGAAGAACATCAATGAGTATCCGCAACCAATTAATGTAGATACTCCAGCCCTAGCGCAGTTCAGAGCATTCTGCAGGAGGCTTCGGCAGCCTGAGCTCAATGATCTGCGCAATCCGATAACCCCGGAAGAAGTTCAAAGAGCCCTCAAAGGCTCAAAGAACTTTGCTGCTCCAGGACCCGATGGGTTGAATAACTATTGGTGGAAAAAGTTTCCAGCAACCCACCGCCATCTGGCTAGAGTTTTCAACTCATGGCTAGATGGGGAGCAGCAGATTCCGGAGTGGTTTGTCGAGGGGCGAACCGTGCTCATCCCCAAAAACGGAGATTTGTCTGATCCAAAGAATTACAGACCGATAACGTGCTTGAATGCGTGTTATAAGGTGTTTACGCGCATCTTATACACACGCATTCTCTCCGCAGTTGATCCGGTGTATGTACGGATATATGAGCAAAGAGGGCCAAAAAAAGGGGTTGCCGGCTGCAAGGAGAACCTGCTCATCGATAGATGTATCACGCAGGACTCCGTGCAGTACAAGCGTAACCTTTCGATGGCCTGGATCGATTACCGCAAGGCATTTGATACAACATCGCATGAGTTAATCATGCATTTGCTCAGATGCCTTGAGGTACCCGATCAAATAGTGGGATGCATTGGACAACTGATGCCGCTCTGGAGGACTCGCTTCGCTATAAAATCTGGTGGAGACATAGTCCAAACAGAGCAGGTCATCATTAGAAGAGGCGTGTTTCAGGGAGACTCCCTCAGCCCTCTTCTCTTCTGCATCTCACTATTGCCATTGTCCGTTGCACTCAGGAATACCCGTGGGTACAGCTGCGGCACCCCCAGCAACCGGAGGCATACAGTCACCCACCTGTTTTACATGGATGACCTAAAATTATATGCCTCTGGAGAAAGGGACCTACATCAGTCCCTTAGGGTGGTGGAAGAATATACGCATGCTATCGGAATGGAATTTGGGATCGACAAATGTGCCATGGTTCATCTCAAAATAGGACGATGCGAGGAATACGGAGAGGATGTCCAGCTCGTAGACGGAAGCATCCTACATCATCTGGATGCCGGAGAGACTTATACTTACCTAGGGGTGGCGCAACGCCGCTCCCAAGAGGTAATCACAGTTAAGAACTCTCTCCGCGGCAAGTATCAGCATAAACTCCGACAGATCTGGTCATCAGAACTGTCGGGGAAGAACAAAGTTGCTGCAACTAATATGCTTGCCGTTCCGATCCTTCTCTACTCCTTCGGAGTGATGAAGTGGACTCAGGGAGAGCTGCGACAACTCGACGTAAAAACTCTCAAAATGATGCATCTCAATAGGAGCTTGCATCCTAAATCGTCTGTTCCACGGTTATACTTTCCCAGACAACGGGGAGGCCGTGGACTTTTGAGTTTGGAGTGTCTGCATAATAGAAAGGTTCTTGATGGGGCCTGTAAAGTCATCAGGAGTTCAGATCCCCTTCTCTGCATGGTCCGCGACCATGAAAAAGCAGGGATTGGAGCATTTCTCTTTAAGGCAGCAACCCGTGCAGCCGATGAACTTGGTCTCGTATTCGACACTGAACAGGCTAACCCAAACTCTGTCACCAAGTTGGGACCCGTTCAGCTAAAAGCTCACATTAAAGCTGCGGAGACAGAGGTCCTCCTACAGCTGCATATGGATAAGCCAATGCATGGTGTTTTCTTCAACAACATCGAAGACCTTGGCTTATCCAAAAGCTTGACATTTGCCTTCCTCAGTTCGAGTGAGCTAAAGTCAGAGACCGAGGAATTCATAATGGCCTGCCAGGATGGTGTCTTCAACACCCTCGTCTACCGTAGTCGCGTGATGGGTATAGACGTCCCTGACACCCGATGCAGGGCATGTCGAGGGGCACCTGAGACCGTAATGCATTTGCTATCAGCATGTCCAGCTTATGCGGTCTCAGCCTATATCCACAGGCATAACGCGGCGCTACGAGTGTTGTACTACCATCTAAGACACTCGTACGGTATAGACGAGACACCGGTGTTGCCTTATGTTCCGGGGGATATTGAGTGCGTGGTGGAGAATGAGAGGTGCCGAATCTATTGGAACTACTCATTCCCCACCCTCAGGCAAATACAAGCCAATAAGCCTGATGTTGTCTTTCTCGACCGCCAAAGTAAAACGATATTCGTCGTGGAGTTTTCCGCTCCAGGCGAGATGAATATCGTTCGGAAAGAGGAGGAAAAACGGACTAAATATTGAGATCTTCTCTTTGAACTCCGCAGGTTGTATCCGGACCATTCTGTAAAAATGGTGGTTCTAATTATACTGCTCTCTAATTTGAAGTTGATACCGGCCTGCCGTAATATGGCACAAATCCTAGCCGCTCGAATGCAGAAGGCCGTCATCCTTGGTTCCCTTCGTCTGCTCAGAACACATGACTCTCGGACCCAATAATCACTCACCCTACGGACGTAGGGAGTGGTTATTGAGGTAAACGACACCAGCGCGTCCTCCAGATGGGTCGGAGCACCGGAGACAGGACCTGACTGGTACACTCTTAAAGGAAATAATAATAATAATAATAATAATAATAATAATAATAATAATAATAATAATAATAATAATAATAATAATAATAATTATAATAATAATAATAATAATAATAATAATAATAATAATAATAATAATAATAATAATAATAATAATAATAATAATAATAATAATAATAATAATAATAATAATAATAATAATAATAATAATAATATATATATAGGCAGGGGGGTCAAACAACACCTAAGGCCCTGGTGAGTAGCGACACCACCTACCCGAGCAAAGGATGCAAAATCGGACCGGCAGCTCATGCGCATCCGGGAGGGAAAAAGCAACTTTCCCTCCGGTGTCGGCCGTGGGTTTACTGGGTTAACCCCCCAGTAAACTCTACTACTCGGTTCCCAACAATCGAGGAAGAGGCCCCCACAACCGACCCCCTCGGATAAGGGGTCAAAGGCAAGGTGGCGGGGCCAACGATGATTTGCCAAATGATGACGATTGCGATAACAACGGACGCTTTGAGTGGACGGACGAATTGAGGGACGGACTTCTGCATTGCTACGAGAGCAGTGAGCCCGCCCGGAGAGGATACATGGTGAGAATGCATGCTCTGTGGTGTGAGAGACACCCAGAGCATGCAGCGTTTTCCGCACAAAATCTCAGGGATTATGTATCCCATCTTCGGGCTCGAGGCTACGTTAGAGCTCCTCCTCAGCCGGTTATCGAAGTGGCAGATATGCCACGTGTCGGTTTGGCTGTGGAGGAGAATCGCATTGTTCCACAGATGGAGGATATCAGAACCCGCAGGGCGCTTCTCAATATGAAGCCCCTGAAGCCGCAAGAACTGGCACGGGTGGATGCGGAGATTGGCGATGTTCTTCCAGAAGAGGCTGACATCTGGCAGATCAATTCTGTCGTGTACGATGCCGCTCATGCTCTATCCCAAACAGAGAGGAGGGACACCACCGCTCTGATAGGAAGGCATGAACGACGTGTACACAAGATGGAAGCCAAGATCAAGTCGGCGAGACAACACGCGTCTCGTATCCAGTGTGTGGTGGACTTCGTGGCGGCCAATAGGCCTTTCACGCCCGCAGTGCGGCGAATTGCCGCAAAATTGAGACGAGCTCACCACACATTAAATCAAGGTGTGCTGTTCACCATCAAACAGCACTGCCTTGATAGGATACGAATGCTAGTGGCTGAAAAGAAGTCACTAGTGAGGCGGGCGAGAAGTATCGCGGAAAACATAAAGTTCCGCGATAAACCTTCTCGCTTATTCCAAGAGCCTCCAAGTGTTGTCGATAACCCGCCGGCTGCAGATCGGGTGGAAACATTCTGGAAGAATATCTATGAGTATCCGCAACCACTCAACGTAGATACTCCAGCCCTAGCGCAGTTCGAAGCATTTTGCAGGAGGCTTCGGCAGCCTGAGCTCAATGATCTGCGCATTTCGATAACCACGGAAGAAGTACGAGGGGCCCTAAAAGGCTCTAAGAATTTCGCTGCTCCAGGCCCTGATGGGTTGAATAACTATTGGTGGAAAAAGTTTCCAACAACCCACCGCCATCTGGCCAGAGTTTTCAACTCATGGCTAGATGGGGAGCAGCAGATTCCGGAGTGGTTTGTCGAGGGGCGAACCGTGCTCATCCCCAAAAACGGAGATTTGTCTGATCCAAAGAATTACAGGCCGATAACATGCTTGAATGCGTGTTATAAGGTGTTTACGCGCATCTTATACACGCGCATTCTCTCCGCAGTTGATCCGGTGTATGAACGGATAAATGAGCAAAGAGGGTCAAAGAAAGGGGTCGCCGGGTGCAAGGAGAACCTGCTCATCGATAGATGTATCACGCAGGACTCCGTGCAGTATAAGCGTAACCTTTCGATGGCCTGGATCGATTACCGCAAGGCATTTGATACAACATCACATGAGTTAATCATGCATTTGCTCAGATGCCTTGAGGTACCCGGTCAAATAGTGGGATGCATTGGACAACTGATGCCGCTCTGGAGGACTCGCTTCACCATAAGATCTGGTAGAGACATAGTCCAAACAGAGCAGGTCATCATTAGAAGAGGCGTGTTTCAGGGAGACTCCCTCAGCCCTCTTCTCTTCTGCATCTCACTATTGCCATTGTCCGTTGCACTCAGGAATACCCGTGGGTACAACTGCGGCACCCCCAGCAACCGGAGGCATAATGTCACCCATCTACGAGGCTTGTTTGGTAAGTCCGTGACTTTTTAAATTTCCCGCGCAGTAACTTTAAATGCAACACTGCTGCTGTCAACCACCATCTTTCAATAGACTACTGTCAAATTTTGAGCAAGCTGCGACATTTGGTTTGTGTTTGACAGCAATTAGAAGCAGACAACCTCGTGAATTTTAACAAAAATGGAAAAAAGTGAATTTCGTGTGTTGATTAAGCATTATTTTTTGCGTAAAAAAACCATAACTGAAACCAAGGAAAGACTTGATAAATACTATGGGAACTCTGCACCATCAATTTCAATGGTTAAGAAGTGGTTTACTGAGTTCCGTTGTGGTCGTACCAGCACAAGTGACGCCGTACGTTCAGGTCGCCCAAAAGAGGTCATCACGCCAGAAATCGTCGATAAAATCCATGGAATGATATTGGACGATCGGAGAATAAAAGTACGTGAGGTAGCTGAGGCTGTAGGCATCTCAACTGAGCGAGTACATCACATTTTACATGAATATTTGGACATGAAGAAGCTATCCGCGAGATGGGTGCCGCGATTGCTCACACTCGACCACAAGCGCAACCGTGTGACCACTTCAAAGGAGTGTTTGGCAAAGTTCAATCGCAATCCGGGCGAGTTTTTACGCCGTTATATAACCGTAGACGAAACATGGATCCATCACAATACCCCAGAGACCAAGGAACAATCAAAACAGTGGGTGTCAACTGGTGAACGTGCACCAAAGAAGGCTAAGGTGCGTCTGTCAGCCAACAAGGTTATGGCCACAGTTTTTTGGGATGCACGCGGTGTCATTCATATAGATTACTTAGAGAAGGGTAGAACGATCAACGGCGAATATTATTCAGAGCTTTTAGACAGATTCGATATTGATTTGAGGCAAAAACGACCACATTTAGCGAAAAAAAAAGTGCTGCTTCATCAAGACAATGCACGAGTGCACACGTGTGTAGTCACTATGGCAAAAATTCATAAATTGGGCTACGAACTACTACCCCATCCAGCATATTCTCCAGATTTAGCCCCTTGCGACTATTTTCTTTTCCCAAACCTGAAGAAATGGCTGGGTGGTAAGAGATTTGGGTCGAATGAAGAGGTTATAACCGAAACAAACGCCTATTTTGAGGGCCTTGAGAAAACCTATTATTTGGAAGGAATAAAAAAACTGGAAAAACGCTGGACTAAATTTATTGATCTAAAAGGAGATTATGTTGAAAAATAAACGCTTATTTGCCAATTTTTTTTTTCTTTATTCAAATAGTCACGGAGTTACCAAACAGCCCTCGTATTTTACATGGATGACCTCAAATTGTATGCCTCTGGAGAAAGGGACCTACACCAGTCCCTTAGGGTGGTGGAAGAATATACGCATGCTATCGGTATGGAATTTGGGATCGACAAATGTGCCACGGTTCATCTCAAAAGAGGACGATGCGAGGAATACGGAGTGGATGTCCAGCTCGTAGACGGAAGCATCCTACATCATCTGGATGCCGGAGAGACTTATACCTACCTTGGGGTGGAACAACGCCGCTCCCAAGAGGTATTTGCAGTTAAAAACTCTCTCCGCGGCAAGTATCAGCATAAACTCCGACAGATCTGGTCATCAGAACTGTCGGGGAAGAACAAAGTTGCTGCAACTAATATGCTTGCTGTTCCGATTCTTCTTTACTCTTTCGGAGTGATGAAGTGGACTAAGGAAGAGCTGCGACAACTTGACGTTAAGACTCGCAAAATGATGCATCTCAATAGGAACTTGCATCCTAAATCGTCCGTTCCACGGTTATACTTTCCAAGACAACGGGGAGGCCGTGGACTTTTGAGTTTGGAGTGTCTGCATAACAGAATGGTTCTGGATGGGGCCTGTAAAGTAATCAGGAGTTCAGATCCCCTTCTCTGCATGGTCCGCGACCATGAGAAAGCAGGGATTGGAGCATTCCTTTTTAAGGCAGCTACCCGTGCGGCCGATGAACTCGGTCTCGTTTTCGACACTGAACGGGCTAACCCTAACTCTGTCACTGAGTTGGGACCCGTTCAGGAAAAAGCTCCTGCTACAGCTACATATGGATAAGCCAATGCATGGTGTCTTCTTTCATAACATCGAAGACCTTGGCTTATCCAAAAGCTTGACCTTTGCCTTCCTCAGGTCGAGTGAGCTAAAGTCGGAGACCGAGGGATTCATAATGGCCTGCCAGGATGGTGTCTTCAACACCCTTGTCTACCGTAGTCGCGTGATAAGTATAGACGTCCCTGACACCCGATGCAGGGCATGTCGTGGGGCACCTGAGACCGTAATGCATTTGCTATCAGCATGCCCATCTTATGCGGTCTCAGCCTATATCCACAGGCATAACGCGGCGCTACGAGTGTTGTACTACCACTTACGACACTCGTACGGTATAGACGAGACACCGGTGTTGCCTTATGCTCCGGGGGATATTGAGTCCGTGGTGGAGAATGAGAGATGCCGAATCTATTGGAACTACTCATTCCCCACCCTCAGGCAAATACAAGCCAATAAGCCAGATGTTGTCCTCCTCGACCACCAAAGTAGAACGATATTCGTCATGGAGTTTTCCGCTCCAGGCGAAATGAATATCGTTCGAAAAGAGGAGGAAAAACGGACTAAATATCGAGATCTTCTCTTTGAACTCCGCAGGTTATATCCGGACCATTCTGTCAAAATGCTGGTTCTGATTATAGGAGTCCTTGGTGGAATGATGGACACACTGCTCTCTAATTTGAAAATAATACCGGCTTGCCGTAATATGGCAGAAATCTTAGCAGCAAGAATGCAGAAGGCCGTTATACTTGGTTCGCTCCGTCTACTCAGGGCACACGATTCTCGGACCCAATAATCACTCACCCTACGGACGTAGGGAGTGGTTATTGGGGTTAACGACACCAGCGCGCCCTCCGGATGGGTCGGAGCACCGGAGACAGGGCCTGACTGGTACACTCCTAAGGAGAAAAAAAATAATAATAATAATAATAATAGCTAACTCGTACAGTAAATAGCTATGTCTTGAATGGTTTACCCTGTAAATAATTTATTTGAGTCATTGAACTCACTACCTTACTTACTAGATATATTTTATAAAAGTTCATGGACATAGGGGAATAGACAGCACGAATACTTATAACTTTTTATAGGTATTTCATTTTATGTATGAATGCTTTTAGGCATTATTGCATGATTGAATAATTGATTGATTATAACTGTGTAATATTCTTCACCGGGCTAACTTTGTAAATAATCAGAAATAGGGGCTGTGGTGGCCGTGCTGGTAGTACGATCGCCATATGAGCGAAGGGTCGAGGGTTCAAATCCTCGCACTGTCATCGGTCTCGTGCATGCAATCACACGTTAAAAGGTAAGGGATGCGTCTTGCCTAGCTCACACAAGTCTCTCAAAGAATTCCGAGGGTTGCACGGTGGTGCAATCGGTTGACGGAAATAACAAAAATAACAACAAATTCAAAATAAACATATAATACTACAGGATTTGTTTTGGGAAAGAATATGGTAAAGATCCAATGAAAATTGAATATGGAAGGGATGCATAATTACAACTTCTTTGTAGTTTTTCAGTTCGCGGCCAATTATTATCGATGAGTCGATTTATTTTTTCTCGAATATTGACGCACTCGCAGGTTTGTGATTTGGTGAGATAAATCATGTTCCGTATTGTGGAGAAACTCGATTTGAATTTCAAATATATTTGATAATGAATAAATTATATATTAATGCGAAAAGTGAAAGACATAAATTGGAAAATTTAAAAGTGAGTAAAAACTAGGTTACAGCGTTATAGGATGGTACGAATACCTACTAAGGTTATAGTTCAATTGCATAAATTAACAGTTTCAATGAATGAACTGTTTGCCTTCGGAAACTCCAGTCAATTAACCTTTTTGAAATTAGGTACTAAAATAACTATAAAAGTCTCACTTTTGTTGATAAAAATGTTCGTAGATTATAATTAACGTTCAGATAGATATTTATATCCAATTCGGATGGCAGCTCAATATATTTTATCCACAATCACTTTATAATTGAAGTTTTATCCACACTTATGAACCGTATAAAGTACCACTTTATCCACTAATGGAATAATGAAAAATACAATCTTGAATATCAATCACATTTCACTTATTTTCACCGACTTCACATTTTTTTACAAATGGAGTCGATAAACAATCGAAAACACATAGCAACCATTCAACACCTCCCGATATTTTTGTATGATATTTCAATAATTTTTGAGGAGGTGACAGCCGCTTTCAGAGCAAAACGTCAAATCATTTTGTGATGAAAAATTTCCGCGATTCTGAATTGTGAATAAAACGTAGTATTGCATGCGTAAAATCTACAGAATCTTTTTGCATCACATCAAAAAATCGAGTATATCTACAATTGATGGTTCTTCAACATTTCTTCCTTCCATAATATTGCTGCACACATACAAGCAACACTCGGAGTCTTTGAAACAGTTGTGGAAAATAAGGGAGGCTCATGATGAAGACAAATGGTTGAGGAAATGCTGATTTTGAATTATGCACAAAATAATGAGTGGATAAGTGGAAACAGACCATGTACTCTCAAAGTGTCTCATTTCGTCAATTTATTGTCAAAATATCGTTTTGCGTAGACTAATAGAAAAATTTATTAGATTACTTTTTCATTATTTATGATGAAATAGGTACCTGAGATAGAATAGGTCACAATGGTCAGACCATTGAAAATGAAAGAATTCAATAATATTCAAATACAATGTTCGGAAGTTCAATAATAATGAACCACAGACGTTATTGAGTCACAGAGTTGTGATACAACATTTATTCAATAAATAACATTTTATCATATACTTGCATGAACACGCATGTTTATATAGGGTATTCCACATTCGATGGCCCATTAGACGTTTCTGGAGAACGGAACTATAGATCATTTCAAAAATTTGTGGGCATAAATAATTAAACATGATCTAGCCGTCTGAAACGTTTTCGTCAATACAGTGTTGCCACTTGTATCAGAAAGTAGTAGATACTTTGTTATTTTAGATAGAACACCCCGTATATTACATCATTTTTAGAATCCTTATGAGATTCCTCACAACTTACCCAGATGATTCTCTATACCTATATGTGACGCTTTTCGATATAAAAATTAATTTGTCAAATTTTTGTGTAAAACCTGACCATTGAAAAATAACTTTTTTTTCACAATGCAAATTGAAAAAATATTTCACTTTATGTCATAGCTGCATAACACCATTAAGTATTCTGGCGAAGAACTGGATCCCATTTTCAGCATACAGGGAGGCTCAGAAGTAAGTTCATTTCGGGGACTCATGAAAATGATTGAAACTCAGTTTTTTCAAATGGAACACCCTGTATACTATCTAATTTTTCATTACATCTAACCATTTTGAATAAATTTCATCGACTATGTCCTATACCTATACCTATTTTATGATTTTTGAGGTCTGTGCAAGTATGCAATTTCAAGTATAAATTGTGGAAAATCTATCGAATAACAAATAAGACCTTAATCTTTTTTGAAAAAGGTGTAATTGAATACCTGAACTTTCCATCATACTGGGTGTACGATAAATATGGTTATGTTGACAGTTTAAAGAATGAAAAATTAAATTGATTAAATTCATTCGACACAAGGGATAATATTACAAAATTCACTTAGCCATAATTATAACACATTTGATACCGAAAAACAAAAATTCAGTAGCGTAGATGCTTGAAATGCTGACCATTCACTTGCAGACATTGATGGATCGACGTTATTATATGATCAGTCGTGGCTCTGCGGATTTCCGATGGGTCGATTTCTCCGAAAGCACATCTTACCCTGTTTTCCAGTTCCTGTTTTGTAATCATAGATGTTCTATAAATCTTTTCTTATATTTTTCCCTAGAGATAAAAATCTAGGGGAGTGAGATCTGGTGACCGCGGCGGCCAAATCCAAGGACCCAAACGTCGTATCCACCGATCTTCGAACAAATTATTGAGTTCGTTGCTCACTTCACGTGTACAATGTCCAGGAGCCCCATCTAACTGATACCAACAATTATAATATAAGTTCAGATGTAACTAGTTTAGGAATTCACTCACAGTTGTTCTCAGAATATACAAATATTTTTCAGAATTCAACTTTTTCTCATAAATGCACATTGAAACTTTATCATCCGTAAGCATACAAAACACATTGAAAATAATTTTTTTGTTGAAATCTCCGTTTTCTGAAGAAATAAGGGTTTTCTGAGGCCCATAAATGATTATTCCGACGATTGAATAGTCCCCTCACGTGAGAATTGTGATTCATCGGTCCAAATAATTTTTTTCAAAACGTTGGGATTTTTGTATGTCCATGTTAGTAACATTTCGCAAAATTCTACACGTTTTGGTGGATCATCTCTATGTAAACCTTGTAGCCTGATGAATTGATAACCATGCATATTATGTTTTTTAAAAATTCTCTAGATAGAAGTTCGAGAAATTCCCAAATCCACCGCAGCACTAGTAATAGATGCATGAAGATAAGCATGAAAATATCCCAGAACATTGATTTCATTATCCATGTCGCCAATCACCTGATTCATTTCATTTCTTGAGGCGTGAACTTTTCCGAAGTTGAGATAATTTCGTCCAATTCTTCTGAATTTCCGTTCGTTCATTGTTGGTCAATTTGGATAGGTATAGCTCATTAAATCTTCTACAGGTCCTCAATATGATTTTATTGCATTCACCATGAATATGAAACAAATTCAGGATATCAGAGTTTGAATAATTATTATTTTCGATTTTTACCACTCTGGTATGACAATCGGACTAGTTAAACACGTTATTGTCATGTTTATTCTTTTGTTCTTCAAATCTGGCTATTAGGAGCAGATCATGACATACTATTATTTTTGTTGAAATTCAGTAGCGAAATCCAGAATGCATTCATCAGGCTGCAAACTTTGCGTAGGTATGATCAACTAAAACGTGTATAATTTAGCGAAATGCTATCAAAATGGACATACGAAAAAGTAATATATGGAGTGCTGGTGAGGAGATGAGGGAGTGTTCAATCGTCGGAATAATTGTTTCTGGACAACAGAAATTGTATGCTTATGGATTACAAATTTTCAATTTGCATTTATGGAGAAAAGTTGAATTCCGGAAAATATTTGTATATTCTGAGAACAACTCTTGGGCAATTTTTCTTTGAACTTATATTATAACTGTTGGCATCAGTTGGATGATGCTCCTGGACATCGTACACGTGAAGTGAGAAGAGAACTCACTAATTTGTTCGAAAATTGGTGGATACGACGTTTGTGTCCTTGGATTTGGCCGCCGCGGTCACCAGATCTCACCCCCTAGATTTTCATCTCTGGTGACAAATAAAAGAAAAGGTTTATTGAATACCTGTGGTTAAAAAACAGGAACTGAAAAACAGGGTAATATGTGCTTTCGGAGAAATCAACCCATCGGAAATCCGCAGAGCCACGACTGATCATATAATAACGTCGATCCATCAATGTTTGCAAGTGAATGGTCAGCATTTCAAGCATCTAAGCTACTGAGTATATTTTTTCAGTATTAAATGTGTTATAATTATGCTAATTGAATTTTGTAATATTATCTCTAGTGTCGAATGAATTTAATCAATTTAATTTTTCATTCTCTGAACTGTCAACATAACCATATTTATCGTACACGCAGTATAAAGGAAAGTTCATGTATTCAATTACACCTTTTTCAAAAAAGATGATTTGTTATCCGATAGATTTTCCACAATTTATACTTGAAATTGTAAACTTGCACAGACCTCAAAAATCATAATATTGTCAATATCTCATAAACGGCAGGAGATACGTATAGGACATAGTCGATGAAATTTATTCAAAGTGGTTAGTTGTATTGAAAAATTAGATAGTATACAGGGTGTTCTATTTGAAAAATCTGAGTTTCAATCATTTTCATGAGTCCCCGAAAGGAACTTACTTCTGAGCCATCGAATGTGGAATACCCTGTATATTTGAATACATACATACTTACATTACATAAAATCTAAAAATTTTAACGATACATCATAGCAACTCAGGTATGCATTAAAATATATAAAAATATAAAGATGAAAGTTACTGGGTATAACCCTCAAATTGTAGTGCAACCGTAGACACGTGTTTCGAGCTTGAGCTCTCATCAGTACGGTAAAATCAATTGCAAAGATTTACAACTCTTGGATGTGAAAATAGAAACAAAGGAAGTCAACAACAGGAAGCCAACCACACATTTTTGTGGCTTCAGTTAGAAGACCTTGTGCTCACAGGCAACAACTAACGTCGCCACGGAGGCAGTTATAGCTACCAGCCTGACAATCCTACCCAGAAAAATACAAATCAGAAAGGATTTATCGAGGGGCTATATATGAAAATATAAAGAGGAAAATTATT
The DNA here is from genome assembly GCA_944452925.2 of Chrysolina oricalcia. Classification (NCBI taxonomy): domain Eukaryota; kingdom Metazoa; phylum Arthropoda; class Insecta; order Coleoptera; family Chrysomelidae; genus Chrysolina; species Chrysolina oricalcia. The sequence goes on along the minus strand of OX101812.2, from coordinate 28,256,348 downwards.
GGGTATAACCCTCAAATTGTTGTGCAACCGTAGACACGTGTTTCGAGCTTAAGCACTCATCAGTTCGATATAATCAAGTGCAAAGATGTACAACACTTGGATGTAAAAATAGAAACAAATGAGGGTCCTTTTGGCAAATTGAAATTGCGGAAAATATAGTTTGGTCAATTGGCGAATCCAGACTCACGAATCTGGGAGAGCACTTGCGGTTATTTCTGTACATATAAACATATAAAATTTCAAAAAAAAAATCCAAAAAGGTGTTAATGGCAACTTGTTTTTTTTTAATGTTTCAATTTAGTATTTATATTATTCAAAAAATAATATCCCCGATTTTGTTGGTTATAAAGTATTACCAGAAGTATACCAACTTTTCGCAATCTGAAATTTCAATCACGTGTTCAGTAAGTAATTTGGATGATACCTACAAATCGCCAGACAAATTTAGTGGTTTTAAAAAACTTCCAGGCGTTGATAAAGTTAAAAAATGACAACAAAAAAGTCTTATGTGTAGCCATAGGTGCAAGAAAGTTAGCGTATCGAGGCATTCCGGCAGCTGGTGGCGGCCAAAGCTCCTCGCGCTGTGATTGGTTATTATTGAGAAACCGCGCTCTCCCAGTAAAGTTCCGGCTCTGCGTTCACAACAGAGTATTTTTTGTGAGAGCGTTCTAGCATCGTGAAAAATAATCGAGTGTGTTTATATCTTTTTCAAAGATGTTCTGTTTGAATAGTAAAAAATAAGAAATTATTTACTTTACAATGATTGAATGAACTATACGAGAACATAAATCAATCTATTCAATATTTATTCAATTCAATTATCATAAAATACTAAAATAAAAGATTTTTTTTTGTTTAGTTGCGAAAATACGGAGGTCAATAACTGGGCCTTATATGTTTACGCTTGTTGCGTGTGTTGACCCAATAATTACAAATTATGTTATTTGTGGATTGTTGAATGTTCAACTGAACTTTCATTACAAGGAAGCATAAAAAACTTTCATTATAAATAACGTAAAAAACAGTTCCTTTGAATTGTCGGGTTAAACTGGACCACAGTGAGGGTCAGGAACTGCAACCCTAAAAGAGACGAGGGTCTACCTGTTCCTCTAACTTACATAAACATAAGTAAATATTTTTCCGAAAGTTGAGATTTGAGAACTTTGTTAACTTGCCAAAGAAATAATAATTTTTCAAAACTAAAGTCTCATCATAACTATTCCAAAATTACCATCTACAAAGACTCTTGTGAACTCAGAAACTAGGCTCATTCTAAGAATATAAAATGTTTTTTTTTCGACAATACACAATTATATTGAATATCAATAAATACTTTCAAGTCTTTTTTTTATTTTTTTACTGTAAAAATACTATTTATTGAATTTTACAATTTCATAGCATATGCAGCAAGCGCCATTATCGTTTTTTTTTCTAAATTTCGCGGATTCTCAATAATCAATCACACTGCGAGGAGCTTGGGCCCCCGTCAGCTGCTGGCATACCTCGATCAGCTATCTTGCTTGCAAATATACAGTGACCGCCAAAAAGTATGTACCACATGGGAAACATTTTTATTATTGGAGTATTGGAAAAAATATTCTGGGGAAAATTTTGTGCATGTCCGATAACCTAAAAATCGATTTTGACACATGTCACGTGATCGCTAGAATGGCGGAAAAATGAAAAAAATTGCAATGCAAAGGCAAAAAAAGGGGTAAGATGGCAAGATATCAAAAAAAATTATTTGAAAAAGTCACTTAGAATTCAATTTTATACACACAAACGAAGTTACAAGAGATAATTAGAAAAAATTGAAAATAGCAATTTTTTAAAAATATTTTCCCATCTATTTAAAAATATTATTTTTTTTCTCTTATGAATAGCTTGACTATACTGAAACATTTGCATTTTAATGATAATGACAAAACTTTCTCATTTTCTCCACACCAGAAGGCACTAAATTAAAAAAATTGGTTTTTGCCAGAACCCTCGCTGTTACATTGGTTCTTATCTAACAGTTATATCAGAATTCCAAGACTATTGTGTTGATATGGCAATCTAGAAACACCATGTTTCCTGATTTTAATCAAGTTTCAATAATAATGCTGTATAAGCGTTTTACTTTGCACATAAACTTTAAGAATCTTTAATTTGACGCACTATTTTCAAGTTTATGTGCGAAGTGAAACGCTCATGCACGATTATCATCGGAACTTGATTATAATCTGGAAATTACCATGTTTTTGGAGTGTCATGTCATCACAATGGTCGTGGAATTCGGATATAACTGTTAGATACGAACCGATGTAACAGCAAGGGTTCTGACAAATTCCCATTTTTTCAATTTAGTGCCCTCTGGTGTGGAGAAAATGAGAAAGTTTTGTCATTATCATTAAAATGCAAATGTTTCAGTATAGTCAAGCTATTCATAAGAAAAAAAGATATTTTTAAATAGATGGGAAAATATTTTTAAAAAATTGCTATTTTCAATTTTTTTGAATTATCTCTTGAAACTTCGTTTATGTGTATAAAATTGAATTATAAGTGACTTTTTCAAATAACTTTTTTTGATATCTTGCCATCTTACCCCTTTTTTTGTCTTTGCATTACAATTTTTTTTAATTTTGCCGCCATTCTAGCGATCACATGACATGTGTCAAAATCGATTTTTAGGTTATCGGACATGCACAAACTTTTCCCCAGAATATTTTTTCCAATACTCCAATAATAAATTTTTTTCCCATATGGTACATACTTTTTGGCGGTCACTGTATATATAGGTAAATATACAGGGTGATTCAAAATTCGATGTAAATATTCCAAGGGCGTATTGTTGGGATAAAAATAAGACTTTTTCTTCAAATCAACATGTGTCCTAAAATGCACCCCCTCCGAGCTACAAAAATGCAAGAGACCGAATTCTTAGTTTTTTTTTATGGCCAATAAGATTATGCTATTCGAATTTGGAGTTTCTCTTTTTGAACATAAAATTTGGGCCAATAAAAGTGTGGACCCCCCTCCAACTCCCCCAAAACTGGGTTTACATAATTTTTGAAGCAAAAAAAGAATAGAGTGCCTAAAAAAATAGGGGTATGCCAATTTTCAGAAGATTCGATTCGTTATGATAGTCACAGTTTTAGATAATCTTGTTTTTTTCCTAAATTACAGGGGCTGTATCTCGGAGGGGGTGCATTTGAAATATTTACATCGAATTTTGAATCACCCTGTATAAACATAACCGAAACATCAGTCTGAAATTTCGCTCAAATGCTAAATGATTTTTCAATATTTTATATTTTCTCATTTGTCAATATTTTTAAACATTTTGCATTTTTTACATAACTCTTTCAATTTCATAGGGATCAAGTTGAATACTCTACGCCCTATATTAATAGCATGATGTTGAAATAAACTGTGAGAAAATTTTTGTAACTGTAGATTTTTGTTAGATTTTGATCTTGTATTATGGTGATGGTTAATTGTTTGTAAAGACGAGTTATAATTTTTCAGATAAGTACAAGATTTTTTATAAAACAAAGCTCTTACTGTCAAAATCTTGTATTTGTGAATTAACAACTTTGATGGAAAATTAATTGTTTTGTTAAACATAATATTTAGTACATATTTCTGAAGACTGATTATTGATTTTAAAGTATTAAAATAATTTCCACCCCAAGCAATAATTCCATAAGACATAATAGATTCAAATAAAAAATAACAAAATATAAGTGAGAGTTTTCGACCAATTATGTTCTAAATTAATCGAAATTTATGAATGAGATAAGATAAGAATCTCCAAAGGAAACTAGACATTCAATAAATAATCAACTATCTGAATGAAAATGCAAATTTTAACTTTCAGATTTTTTCTCTCAAGTTATATAGGGTCTTTCTCACTATCTATCAGATGTACTTAGTTCAATGTCCAGCGTGGCTTTCGCCGGGGAAGTAGTTGTTTTCTGTTAGATATTACAAAAAAGTAACTTCAATTTTATCGTAGGGTTTTTTCCATTTCCTGAGGAGTCATGTATTGATTCATTTTTCAATTGAGAATATTTCTCTTTAAAAAAGTGTCAAATGCTTTTGCAAGGTCTGAAAATGAATCGATAGTATTTTTATTGTAATCTAAATTTTTACTAATTTGATAAGTCACCTGAAAAATGGCATTATCGGTACCCATATTTTCTCGAAATCCAAATCGCGAAAAAAAAAAGAATTTTGTCCCTTTCCAAAAATTCAGTAATATGTGTTTTGAGGCATCTTTCAAGTAATTTGTCAATTGAGTTGAATGAAGATATTTTCCTATAGTTATCACAATTCCTCTTATCATCACTTTTATAAATTGGAATAAATACAGATTTTTTCAAAATTTAAGGAAAAATAACAGTTTTAATACTTAAATTGAATAAAAATATTAGAATGTGAAAAATTTGATTGATGATAGATTTTAGTATTCTGTTATTCATCTGATATGGTCCAGAAGATGAGTCAACTTTCAATTCATTTGTGAAATTTATGATTTCAGTTTCTGTGATGGGTTTCAAAAAATGCTTTCTGCGTTCTGAAGAGGTACTATAGTAAGATCAACGTGTTTGTAAACATTATTGTGAGTACCTCCACTTTTAGACATGATTTTTAAATCGGAATAAAGTTACAACAAATTTTAAAAACAACAAGTATAGTTCAATTTAGTGCTTGTGATTATTATATAAAAAAAAACTCGGTCTGCATTTGAATTCAAAGCCTAATCAATAGAAATATAACAAATTCTGTGTTGATATTAACAAAATAGTTTCCTATCAGCAATCCTTATAGAAACACTTTTTGTTGGATTCGTAAAGGCGACCACATACTTTAATTTATTTGCAAAATGCAAATTAATGAACTTCTGGTAACAAACAAAAGCGATTTTTGATGAAATTATTAAGCCCAGAAATAAACTGAAAAATTTAATTGAAGCAACAGAAACAAGACTCTTGTCAAAGATAGAGGAGGAAAAACAGAAAATCAACAAACTTGAACAGGAAAACGAAAATTTGAATCGAAAAGTGAAATATCTTGAAAGAGAGAGCAAAAAAAAAGAATAGTATTTGGGTTGAATAAGTCAAGTGAGGAGATAACGCCTGAATTCATTATTAGTGAAATAAAACAACTACCTGACATAAAGATAAATCAAAGTGAAATTAGCGACCTGTACACTATAGGAATAGGATAAAATTGTCCAGTGAAAATTGAACTGTTGAACAATTTTCGAAAAGCCTTATTTTGAAAAACTGCTTCAAACTTAAGGGGACACACATCAAAATTGCGAATGATCTCACACTCAAACAAAGACAGGAAGGGTAAATTCTAAGAAAACACCTCACTCTCGCTCGCTTATACACAACTTACAAAAACTGCTTTATAAATAGGAATAAACTTATTGTTGATGATAAATCATACTCACCAGAAGAACGGGAAAAAACGAAACTAAGGAAGACGTAGCTCACTCAAAGCCGAACAGTGCTCCTCCCACACCAACTCCCTTTAATACGAACAGCGCGGATCAACCAGCAATATACAAAACCAATAACACAGTTGAACCATCCACAAGAGCTCCAGAAACCCCGAAGAGCAAAAACCAATTAAAGGAAATTCATCCGACCGGTAGTCAAAAGGCTACTAGAAGCCGAACAGGATCCAACACCACAAACAGGTTGTAAAATTCGTGTTTATATATAAGTTTTCTATCTGTAACTCTTTAGCGTAATTAATCTTGAGTATAATCATGAAAATTATTGAAATAGTAAAAAACTTTCTGCTCTCATTAATATGGACCAATATATAAACAAAGTTACTAGTAGCATCCAGTATAGAAGAATGTAAGAGCCATTTGAACATCAATGTCTACAATAATAAATTTTCATTAATTCACTTCAACATAAGTAGCATAGCAAAACATTTCGATGAATTATTCGTATTTTTAAGTGAATTCAAAGATTATTTTGATTGCATAGTACTGACAGAAACTTGGGAAATAAAAAATAAAAACCTATTCAATATACCTGGATATGAGAGCATTTATTATGGAAACCCAGTAAATCAAAACGATGGAGTTATTGTGTATATACAAAAAATGTAGAATCGAGTACAATATTGAGGAAATTGGAATTCTAAGGGTTGTTAAGACTACAATATTTTCATACAGGAAGCATATGACTATAACAGCAGTATGTCGCCTACATTGTGTAGATAAAAACGTATTTATAGAGAATCTCGAAAAATATTTGCTAGCACTTCATAAATCTGATATTCAAATACAAGTTGGTGATATAAACATTAACATACGAGAAAAAAAACAAATTGTTGAAGATTATCTTAATGTTCTATATCAGTTTAGGTTCAAATCACACATAAATGAATTTACGCGAATAGAAGGGAAAACCAGGACATGTATTGATCATATATTTATGAAAAATGATTTTGTTGAAGATAATGAGTATGCTAATTGAGTCAAAAATAACAGATCATTATCCTATAATCATTAATTTTAATGGATTACAAGGAAAAACGGAACAAACTCATCACTCAACTAAGTCTGTTGATTATAAAAACCTAGAATACCTGGCAAGAAGGGAAGACTAGGTAAGTAATATGTCTGAAATTTTGACGACAAAAATAAAGACAATAATGGAAAAGTCACACGTCATAAAATTTTACCAGACCTACATAATAACAGACCATGGATTACAGCAGAAATGATTCTATGGATGAAAAAAAGGGACAAACTATTCAAGGAACATAAGAAATATCCTAACAATAAGGAACTGTTGAAAAAATATAAAGTCCAGCGCAATTAAGTTACAAATACAATTACAAATGGAAAATACAGATACTACAAGAAGATAGTATTACAAAATAGAAATAACCCGAAAGTTCTATGGTCCACAGTCGATGAATTTTCCGGAAAACAGAAGTCAAACCGTCGGAATTAAAGAAATGAAAACCGAAGATAATACAATAATCACTAACAAACTTGATATCGCTAATGTATTCGTTAACCATTATTCAACTGTTTGTGAAAAATGGCACATAATATCAGACAAGAAGCACATGTGAAAATACCTCAAAATGTGATCACTATGGGGGATACAATTTTCTTGACACCATGTGATAAGGCTGAAATATTGAATATAATTAAAGAGCTAAAGTCAAACACTGCACCGGGGTATGATGGAATTTCTGTGAAAGTTATCAAAACATTAGCTGATCATATAGCGCAACCTTTATATACTTTGATAAACACCATTTTTGTCACTGGCATTTGCCCTTCAAACCTCAAAATAACAATTGTTAAACCTGTATTTAAGTCTGGTGCAAAAAATAAAGTAAACAATCACCGTCCAATAAGCATAAAATCCAATCTTGCAAAAATATTTGAAAAAATTTTCAAAAAACGTTTGATGGCTTTCACAGAGAGACATCACATAATTTCAGATTTCCAATTTGGTTTTCAAAATGGGGGATCAACTTCTGACGCCATAGTGAACTTAGTCACTCAAATATATAGTCATTTAGATAAAAAACGACCCTGCCTGGAAGTATTTATCAATTAGGCCAAGGCCTTTGATACCATTAGTCATGAAGAATTACTGCGGAAATTGAATAGTCTTGGTATCAGAGGTCTGGCGAATGTTCTCATCAGAAACTACCTAAATGAAAGGACACAAATGGTTACAATAGACGGCGTATTGAGCGTCCCATTAAAAATCAAATATGGAGTTCCCCAAGGTACCGTCTTGAGCCCAATACTGTTCATACTATATTTAAATTATATGCTATCCACTGATATTTCTGGCAAAATGATCTCCTATGCTGATGATACAGTGTTATTAATTGATGCAACAACCTGGGAAGATGTAATATCTCATACAAGGAAAGATATTGACATAACTGGCTTGATGATAGTTTACTGACAATAAATATTAATGAAACATCTAACATTTCATTTTGTAGTAACAGTCGTGATTTTCCCAATGCACAAAACATCAATATTCATTTAACCAGCAGAAATAAAAACATAATGCTGAAACAATCCCATTCAGTTAAATATCTCGAAATGGAAAATGCATGTAGACTATCTTTGTAAGAGATCAGAGCCCTTTTATATGTTTTGAAAACTCTTAAAAACGTACTGAGTATAAATGATTTGCTCAGTACATATTTTTCTTTAGTCCAGTCTCTCTTGATGTACGGAAATCTAGGATGGGGTGGCGTCTTTAATATAACTGCAAAACCACTTATGGTACTTCAGAAACGATTTTTGAAAATTATCTATAACTTAGATTTTCGTTTCCCATCGGCTAAACTATTTCAATATTGTGAGTTGATGAGTTTGAAATATCTTTATTTCAAACAAGCGTTAATATTTATATTCCAAAACAGAATTAAATTAAAAAAACATCAACTTGGACATGGAACCCGCCTGAATGTGAATAACTCAGATATACCAAAAATGAACAAAACTATTGGACAAAGATCAATCACATATATTGGACCCAAATTGTTCAATCTTACTCCAGATGAGATAAAAACGGAACGAGTATTTAGAATATTCAGAAGTTTACTGATCAAATGGCTCAAATACCAAAATATAACAGTACTTTGAATAACTTCTGCCGAATTAATTCCTGATACTAACATATAGTTTAACATTCTTACCAATATTATAGCATCTCAAATATTTCAAACACGTATATGTATTTTATATTTCAACATTACAATATCTCTTGAAATGTTTACAAATCTATGTTTTTACTTTTTACATTTTACAATTTTACATTATTTGCAATTTGACATAATTTACAAGTTTACATTATTAACATGTTTACATTATTTACAATTTTACATTATTTACAATTTAACATTTAAATTATCTACTTCTCTATAGTTTTCGTACTATTAAATTTTATATATTTTGTGTCTTTTTTATATATATGTTATTTATTTATATCATATTAGGACTTATTTATTATTATTATCATCATATCATGGTCATCTTCAGGAGAAAGATTCTTGATATTGATGTTTCAATGACAAGTTTTCTAAAAACTTAAGTGAATCATCAATACCTATGTTACCGCTGATGAAAATCAATTAATATACAAAATATGTTTTGACAAACTCTTTCTTCTGCCTGTATTAATCGCCCATTTTTATTAATTGTATACTTTATAAATGTATGTAATTTGGTGATTAATAAATACTACTACTACTACTACTAATGATATGTAATTTTCCGGAACATTTATTTGCTTTGCTAATTTGGGACCAATATTTATGAAGTGATCAACAAAGATATCTGAAATATTTCGTTCAGTTTTTATAATGAGGTTATTCACATCATATATTCCGTTTATACTTCTCTTATTCTTTGTTTATGCCCAGTCGCTTCATTATCAACTTTCCAAATTTTTTGGATAGAAAAAGGTTATGGAGCTTGCATGCACCCCTGGGTCACCGTATAGCTGTTATGGATGAATTATATCTAACAAATACACATTTTTTAAGATTGGATTTTGACTCCTGGGCTACAATGGGAAACGATGGTTGGAGCTACGAAAATGTCTTTCCTTATTTTCTGAAATCTGAAAACTGTTCCCTTTGTGAAGAAATTGATGCAAACTTCCATAACAAAACAGGATATCTGAATGTGGAGCATCCAGGTTATGAGAGTCCATTTGTGAAGTTGTTCGTGAAAGCGGGTCATGATATGGGATACAGAAACAATGATCCAAATGGGAAGTTTGGACTAGGTGAGTATTTATTCATTTATACAGAGACATCTAATTGTTATGATTTTAAAAATAATAATAATATCTTGAAAAATTGAAATATGTTACTTAAATGTTACTGAAGAACTGTAATCATAACAATTCGATTATTCTAATTTAAATAATCAAATCGACCAAAAGGGGGGCGGGCATATTCTCCTAACCTAAAACCCATTCTTACCTGTAAAAGCAAGGGTGTATGATAATCCTATAGGTAATCAATCTCCTCACCAAACTGAAATTGACGGCGGGACAGGTAATGAAGTAGGTATATTATATTAAATATCTTCCATTTAAGATATATAATTCAATTTCCACGCACTCGAGTATCTACGTGAGGTTAGTTCGTTCTAGTTCGATTATACTAAATAATTTCTTCTCACAGAATGTGTGTATTCAATTTCCACGCATTCAAAAGTCTACGTAAGGTTAGTTCGTTCTGGTTCGATTATACTAAATAATTTCTCCTCAAAAAATGTGTATATTCAATTTCCACGTACTCGAATGTCTACGTAAGGTTAGTTCGTTCTGTTTCGATTATTCTAAATAATTTCTCCTCACAAAATGTGTGTATTCAATTTCCACGCACTGAAATGTACACGTGAGGTTGATTCCTTCTGGTTCGATTATACTAAATAAGTTCTCCTCACAAAATGTATGTATTCAATTTCCACCCAAAGGACCCCGCACTAATCTTATGGAAAACCGGTTTCGGTGAAAATCGCTGAAATTTCAATATGATGTAGCCCATGCCATCCTGAACAAAAGTTACCATTGCGCCAACTCTCTGAATACCCGCGTTTGGATTCTACAGGGGGTCAAAGTTCGATATTTTGACGATTTTTCAAAAAATCCGGAATTTCATTTTCATTGTATCGATCTGAATTTTTATAATGAAATAGTCCACAATATGTGCATCAAAAAGTTCAAATGACAAAAGTTTCTAGAATCAAAACTGGCGGGTATACAGAGGGTTGAACTTTGTTTTTGGTAATTTTTATCGAACTTTTTTTGAGAAAATATTCGTTTTCCTGCAGATCCATGTGCAATTGATGATACTTACAGTACATAAGAGGGCGATCATATTTTGCATTTGAACTAACCATCCAACTTTAAATATTTGAAAGATACGGGGCGATCAAAAATATATTTTCAATTTCGGAAAAATGTATCCCTTTGTATAGTCAGCTTTCACCAATATATTTAGCTGATGTTTTGAAAGTATGTAGCTAACATACATACAAATGTGTCACCGTCTGTGCTCATTAATCTGAATCCAAATAAAGTTGCGGCGATGGTCCAAAAAATATGGAGAAGGGATGTTTCGGAATAATTTTGAAATGATTTCTAAAATCGTCCGTGAATTTTTTTTATTTTCTGATATAATGTAGATGAGTCATTCTTGATCAAAAAGTTCTACAGTGCCTACCACGCGAATGCCACGGTTTGAGTTATACAGGGGTTTGAAGTATAGTATTTCCTTGATTTCTCGAATAATCAATAATTTCTTTGTAACGGAAAATAACATTGTTTCCTAGACAAACTTCGAAACATTTCAATGACCAAATTATCTGAAATGAGAATTTATGAATATACAAAGGTTGGTCCAAAAAAAAAATTTTTTTTCAAAAATATATGTATCCGTTTACTATTCATATTTTTTATATATTCAGAAACTCTATTAGGACCAGGACCACTTTGTCTCCACCCGATGTTTTAGGAAAATCCAGTATGAAAACAATATATTCTCGAGAAAGATCGTGTGCGGAAAAACAAGTAGAGAGAAATGAGATGATTTGGTTTATATTCAAGTCTTCGCAACTGCCATTGTCTTCAAAAAATTGTGACCGCAACTGACAGATATATGAAATATGAATCAAAGTAAGTACATAACATGAATTCAGCACGATTCCAAGCATATGGGCTGATTCAGAGAAAACAGAAATGATGATAGTACCACAACAGCTACTGAACTGAGTCGAATCAATTCAGCAAGTACATTTTTTCCATGAAGACAGCCTTTCGGACGATTCATATTTCGTTTTCCGAAACGAGTTATACCGGTTTCGGGGTTTTGCCCCTCATCAGTGTAGGGTAGGTCTTATATAGATATCACTGAATAGAGCATGCGACATTCTTAAATAATTGGAAAAATCTTCCATTGCAATGATTGAATCTGCAGTTAATTCAATTGCAATGAAGAATGAGGATGCAAGTGATTTCTATCGCAATAAAGAATTAGACTTCAGACGAAATGTCATGCATCCAAATTGACCACCTACATACCGGTCTTGGGTTTTTTGAGGTGTTATTCAAATAAATTGTGAGGAGTTTATTCACCGGCATGACTGTCATCGTTTCACTACCCAACTATTTCAAGCGCACCATCAGGAACCATTTGTTGTGGTCTATTTGCCGCGTCCATTACTGAGTTTAGTAGGGAACTTGAGGGGTATCGACTGTTGGGGTCATGTCGAGCATGACCAAGATACCATAGAACACTGGCAACATGCGCACATGTTCCTGAAGTTCTGGCGCCGGTTTTACAAGTACAAAAATATCCTAATATGGGCTCGTTTGGTTCATCAGGTTCTTCTCCATCATTATATTTGATCCACAGTTGATATTTTGTGGCATTTCTGAACCTCGAAAAAACCCTGACTCTCATGAATCCAGGTTCCTCTTCGAAAATATCGACCTGAAACTCTTCATTTTCTTCCCTTTGCAATTTATCCTGTATATACGAAGGTGAAAGTTTAACTTGGTATATACCTACGGTCAAATCTCTTAGATATTCTATCGTAAGGCGAGGAAAGTTTGGAATCAGGTTTCCATTCATACGGACCCATTGACCATTTCTCAGATGAAGATTGTCCACTTCCACTCGAGCCTGGACGACATTTACCTCCTGTGAATTCTTGTGCCAGCTGAGCATTGACACCTCTCATTGGGACTGGGGGTGGAAGCTGTTGATGAGTGCACCAGCGATTTGATATAGATCGCTAAGATTGTGTACGTGTGGCATTTCGATAGTTTTATCAAAAAACTTAAACATGCTTTTCAAATGTCCATTTCTTGCTTCAACTATCCATCTAGTTTTCGTCACTAATCGAGATTTATTTGCTTCCTCAGTGGAAAGCTGTTGTTGCCCTCGTGGAACAATCGCGGGCATTTCATATTGTATGCCAAGAATATTCAGTAAGGGTATGGCATCTCGATAACCCCGATCCACAACAAAAATGTCACCTTCATTAAACCATCCCCTCATGTCTTCTAAGTTTCTTTCAAACTGATTCTCCAAAATTCTTGCGTCATTGTTGCGAGCGTCTGAGAAATAAGGTCCTTGAATACTCAGTATATATCCATCCGGGGCCACAATCAAAACTGGTTTCACCAGATGATGTCCCTTGTACCGGCAGAAAGATTGGCGCAATATCCTGAAATTACAACTTTTATTTATGGCGGCGTATGATCCGTCGATGTAAACGATGGCCTTCGGGTTGTCTGGGGTCGGGTTATATAAAATATTGGAAAACTCACTCACATGCCTTCTAATATACACATTCCTATCGATGGCTGCAAAGCCGATATTCGATGGAACGAATCTTTGCATCAAAGACTGTCTTACTTTAGAAATTGCTAAGCTGGTGGCTTGCCTAGAGGGATAATGGAATATTACCTTCAAGAAATCATCCGACAGACCCTGACGCAATTTACAGAGGAATGTCATAAGGTCTTTTTTCGTTATATATCTATAACCATGTTCCTGCGGAACCATATCACAGAACATAAAAAGACTACGAAATTGTTCTTTGGGTATAGGAGATATTGCCTGAAACTCATCCTCACTGAAATTGTTCTCATCTTCATAGCTGGAGTGTTCAATAGCCACAAAACGAAGCCCTTGAAGGAAAATGGATAGTTGCTGTCCCTTTATCACATAAGGTCTATTTACAAACTGGATTCCTGGTAATAGAAATGGCAAAATGAAACCGTTATCATCGAGATGGTGTCTGCACGCCTTCACGTTATCCGGGATGAATATATTTCGATGAACAAAAACATTGGCCCTGCATTTATTGGATAGAGTTTGCTGATCAGCGGCGGCATTGCAGATGAAGCATGTATGGCTCGATGTTTGTGTCAAAACATTAAGTCTTATACAAGTTGGATCAATCGTCAAGTCCCTTATTTCATTCATAATAGATCGATTACAGTTTAAACATATTCTTGTTTCTTCTCCTATGATGAGAGGGGGACCACCTCGTGCATCCCGCCTAGAAATAGCTATTTGACACTTTTCCAAATGTTCTTCTCCATGAAGAAGATGTGACATTCGAGCTGGTCTTGATCGGGTATCGCATACAAAGCAATTTACTTGATTTTGATAGGCCATGATGACCTGGGAATATTCCAATATGAGATACAATTGAATATAATGATTATCTCACCTTATTTAACTTCGAAGAGCAGAAAATAAAAGAAAACAGGTAATTGATGACCAAAACATCAACCGATTCTCTAATTATTAGAAAATACTAACATTTCATCTACGTTCAACACATCAAAATATGTTTGCTATCAAAAACATCCATAACTCTGACAGCAATCGAATGACATTCCAAGGACTGCTCTATTTTGGATATGGAATAATACAGTTACTTGCACAGAAAAGTAGTAGGTACAAGTCTTGGAAACGAAAATGTTGTTATTTTAGTACAGTAAATTGTGTTAATCTGATCTTTTAAAATTGTCTTTGGCTTTTTAAAAACGTTAAAGAGGCACAAAAGAAATATGGCAGTTATCAATTTTAGCAAGTCATTTCGTAAAGAATAAACAACACTACTTGACGGAAGACCATTAATTAATAATGAAAAATGTATTATATAATCCAATCTTCCGCATACAACCTATACTATAGGTAATTCGTCGGCAAGTATACAACAGAAAACAGTACAGCAGTAGTTGTTTTCTGTTGTATACTTGCCGACGAATTACCTATAGTATAGGTTGTATGCGGAAGATTGGATTATATAATCCATTTTTCATTATTAAGCAAGTCATGTTTACACTGCTGAAATTAAGTGTACTACTTTTCTATGAAAGCAACTGTACACAATTCGGGAATATATAAAACCTGAACTACCTGAACTTGAAACTAGTATATCAAAAGACATCATTTGAAAAATAAAATAGTTCTGGGATTGCAGGGAGATGTACGCCCCTTCTACTTGGAAAACTCTGCAGTAACTTGGCCATGCTTGGCATGGCACTTTACTGGCAGACACATTCGAAGCATTCCGAAAATTGTTTTCATCCTGTATTTTCCTGGAACATAAAATGAAAATGATGGTCCTTATAGAATTTGTATTATATTTTCATACACCGTATGAAACATGAATCGTATTCGTATGCTCATGCATATGTCCGAAAATATATTTACATAATGAGACTGACTTGCAACCTTTGTATATTCATGAATTCTCATTTCAGATAATTTGGTCATTGAAATGTTTCGAAGTTTGTCTAGGAAACAATGTTACTTTCCGTTACAAAGAAATTATTGATTATTCGAGAAATCAAGGAAATACTATACTTCAAACCCCTGTATAACTCAAACCGTGGCATTCGCGTGGTAGGCACTGTAGAACTTTTTGATCAAGATTGACTCATCTACATTATATCAGAAAATAAAAAAAATTCACGGACGATTTTAGAAATCATTTCAAAATTATTCCGAAACATCCCTTCTCCATATTTTTTGGACCATCGCCCCAACTTTATTTGGATTCAGATTAATGAGCACAGACGGTGACACATTTGTATGTATGTTAGCTACATACTTCCAAAACATCAGCTAAATATATTGGTGAAAGCTGACTATACAAAGGGATACATTTTTCCGAAATTGAAAATATATTTTTGATCGCCCCGTATCTTTCAAATATTTAAAGTTGGATGGTTAGTTCAAATGCAAAATATGATCGCCCTCTTATGTACTGTAAGTATCATCAATTGCACATGGATCTGCAGGAAAACGAATATTTTCTCAAAAAAAGTTCGATAAAAATTACCAAAAACAAAGTTCAACCCTCTGTATACCCGCCAGTTTTGATTCTAGAAACTTTTGTCATTTGAACTTTTTGATGCACATATTGTGGACTATTTCATTATAAAAATTCAGATCGATACAATGAAAATGAAATTCCGGATTTTTTGAAAAATCGTCAAAATATCGAACTTTGACCCCCTGTAGAATCCAAACGCAGGCATTCAGAGAGTTGGCGCAATGGTAAGTTTTGTTCAGGATGGCATGGGCTACATCATATTGAAATTTCAGCGATTTTCACCGAAACCGGTTTTCCATAAGATTAGTGCGGGGTCCTTTCAAAATAAGTTGGTGAGGAGAATACCTATGGGATCAACGACGACCCTTAGTTTTGGTGAGGAGAATAGGATTATCTGACCCGAGCGGTTGGTGAGGAGTTTACCTTCGCCCCAAAAGGGGTCATACATCGATATAAACTTAATGCCCAAGTATTGAAACGACCAGTTGCAATCTGAAGTATAACCCATTCAGGCTATTCCAGGAAAACTTGATTTTAAAAATAATAATAATAATTTGAAAAATTGAAAAATGTTACTTAAATGTTACTGAAGAACTGTAATCATAACAATTCGATTATTAAAAATTTTTTTTATTCCACAGGTTGTGTGTTGTGTAATCTTGTTTTGATATTTTGAAGCTGATTTCATACCTTATTTCTTTGTAATTCTCGGACATTTCTTGAATGAATGAAAACGCGTTGTGAGTATTGTGTAACTATGTTCATGTCGATGGAAAAAAAGAAACGAGTCGAGCCCTTTATTAGGAGGCCATGAGCGCGATCATATTGGGAAGTTTTTTTTTTTGATGAAAGCGTCGACAACTCAAAAACAGTTCGTCGCGTCGTATCGATTTCAAACAAGAACAGGTTTCTAGTGAACGCTTGATTCCATGTACTGATCGACAAGCGTAAGGATGCCTCCGAGAATTGGTTGCGCAGTAGACAAAACCCTGGAGTAGGGCAGGAGCTCAATCGCTCTGCCTTATTAAACAGTAGTCGATCTTTGTCGCACATCTACTCACGCTTTCTGTCGTTTGCGCATCTCAGAGGCATCCTTACGTTTGTCGATCTGTACCTACGACTGCGGCAGCACCTCACGATGCTTTTCACAGATAATCGAGGTAGCTGCAGCGGTATTTCTCTTCCATTAAAGTTTGAAGCGATCTTTATCCAATTGAAATGAATTTGGTTTCTAAAGATAGGTAAAACGTTGATGTACGTACGAGCTGTAATGTTTTTTTGAATTTCTTCATCTATCCAAAAAATTGCTTCAACGTAACTGCATTTTTGGGACATTTTCGAGATTTTTGTTGTGAAAAATAGGATTGAAATTTAAATTACAGCACGTACCTAGAATCGAATGTCCTCTAGAATCCTGCCCTTGTTTGAAATCGATACGACGTACGACAAACCGTTTTTGAGTTATCAATTGACTCTGTTACCCTAAAAAGCGCCCCAAATATGATCGCGCTCATGGCCTCTTAAAACGATTTTGAAAATGAAGAAACGAAAGTTTGGGAACTTAAGTAAAATTAAAGAATAAATAACTACTACTTTGGTCTATTTTTCTACTGATTCTCAGTTCATTTGTAGTGACTGGCTTGTATACTATTTTCGAGTAACTCAATGCTCATAGTATTCATTGCAAAGTCCTGTCGAATTGGGTATTCAATAATTAAAACAATACAAATCACGAAACAGTCCTCCAAACATAAAAAAGTCATGAAAATACAAATGGAAATATAAAATTGCTGACATCCTGCTTTCTCAGGTTGCGTGAGCTTTATTTGTCAAAATAATTTAATTCTGATATTTTTCCTTCATTTCCACACTGTTACACTAAACATTTCATTAATCATCTGTAGGAAGAAACGGTTTTATAAGAGTGGTTATTTATGCAACAAGTGCAAAAAGTCGACGTGAAATTGTCTGACAATGCCTTCAGGCCAAGTTGGACAACACGTCGAGTTCAATCAACAATATTTGCACGAGTTGCATACCATATTTTGTCTACGTTTGTGCAATAACTGTTTCATTTAGGTGGTGCTGAAGTGTAAGGAAGACATTTTTTATTCAAATCCAGATGCTGATAGTAATATAATAATATTCAAAGAAACAAATTTAATTTTTAATAAATTGCATTTTTTGCAATGTTGTAATTCCAGTATGAGATAAATATGATTTACAATGATACTAAATATGCAACTGTTCAAAACGTAATACAATCTTATAGAAAATGGGCTAAATTTGGCGTCGATTTGACTTTTATGTTTGTCAAGATGACAGAACGCTGTAGCAGAATGACAGATGAGTGCAATGAATACTTTATTACACTCAGTGCAATAGAGAACCACTTTTTCCACTAAGGGCCGGTCTTTTCACCTATAGATAAGTCCCAGATAACTCTATCTATCAGATAAGGATATGTAAACCTGTGAAGCTTATCCGATAGATAGTTATCAGAGACTTTATTGTGAGGTGAAAAGACCGGCCCTAAATACAGATCGATAAAGTTTTGTTTTTTGCATGAACGTAGAAAAAATATCTTGAAGTAACAAGATGAATGCAAATTCACGAATGATGAAAGAACCAACGATAACAAACACTACACAAAACGACAAGAGAAAATCTGAAGTTTTAGTGACAAGTCTTCCTGTTGATGAAAAAGTACTTTTGCATGGTCATTACAACTACAGCAGCGTATTAAATAAGTTTCTTTCGCGCCCAAAATTCGGAGTAATCTATCTCTAAAAGGTTCTTTCGGTTTAAAAATGTCCTGAATGCGCTGACAAAGAACCCCGCACCATTCTTATGGGTTTCTAGGTCCCCGTGGAATTGGCTGAAACTGTAGTATGTTATCCTGATCGAAAATTCCCATGGGCCCAACTCGATCCTATAACTAGTTTTTGGTATCAGCCCCTCAAATATATGATTTTGTACCTCATGAGTGTAAGTACGACCAAACATTCCTTTGTGTATCTGTGACTCAGAATGAATTTTCCAGTATGAATTGTACCTTCAGAATAATTTTTTTTGATGAATACTTAAATTACTTTAATACGGACCACAGAGTGTTGACTGAATTCTGGACAATAATTTTTCATGAATTCAGTCAACACCCTGTTGTTCGTGTTCAAGTAATTTGAGTAATCATTCAACGAAATGATTCTGAAAGTACAATTCATACTGAAAACTCATTACAAGACACAGATATACAAAAACATGTTTTGTCGTACTTACACTCAGGTACAAAAATCATATCTTTGAGGGGCTGTATCCCGAAAACTTGTAATAGGATCTAGTTGGGCCCATGGAAACTTTTGATCAGGATAATGAAAAGAAGATTGATACTTTTATTAATAAATATTTAAATTTACAATTTGTACATTGTTTTTCAATTCTAAATGTTATAAATAATAAATTGTTTTGTATAAAGTCAAAGCCAAACCTATGGAAAGTTGCTCGAATATGTCCGGTTCTGAAAAAAGGAGATCTCTCCTTTTTAAATAACTATCGTCATATATTTCATTTGCTAAAATTCTTGAAATTATTCTTGAAAAAAATCGCAGACAATTCGTTGAATACGAAAACTTCAGTTCTCGTTTCCTTGTTCCCACGTCAGGCATACCTCAATGGTCCAATCTTGGACCACTTCTGTTCCTTTATTATAATGATTTCATTACCACATTAGCTTGTCAAAATCTTGTTTTTGCTGAATCTACTCGGTAATAACTTCCCCGCTTGACTGCCTCGTTTTGCAATCTGAGTTGAATACAATCATTTTGTGGTGTGATAAAAACAAATTAGGCCTTAATATTGATAAATGCTTCATAATGTTATATTCAAGATACAAAAACCCAGTAACTTTCAGTTATTCTATCGATCAAAAAGTATAGGAACGACGCACCGAGATTAGAGACCTGGGAGTTATATTTGATCAGAAATTTTCATTTATTCAACATATCAACCAGTGCCATTAAAGTTCTCGGTTTTATCATCAGAAATTCTCGAGGTTTCGAAAACACTGTAACACTGACAATTCTCTTCTTTTCATTTATTCGCTCAAAATTAGAATACGGGTCTTTGATTTGGAACCCTATTTACGAATGTCATTCTAGAGATGTCGAATCTGTTCAGAAAAGATTCCTTAAATTTTTAGTATTTCGTGAAGACTAAATCTATTCAGCGAGAAGACTGGATAATAGCATTTACTTAAACAGATTTGAAGTTATCTCTCTGTCGAACAGGCGAATTATCGCTGCTGTTTCATTTCTTCACAAATTGATTAATAACAACATCGATTGCCCAAATCTCTTACTTGAAATCAATTGGTTCGTGCCCCGTAGGGTCCAGACTTAGTGTTACATTCCATGTCAGTAATTCACGTACCAATATCACTCACTCTTCAGAGCCCTGTAACTAATATATGCCAAAACTTCAATAGTATTTCAGGAATATAATTTCGACTCATTAAAATCCATAACTACATTATTATTGAATGAATTGTCTGATCACTGAATTTTGTATTTGTAGCTCAATTTCAGTGAGACCAAAGTTTGGGTATTCACGGTCGTGTCTGATGGAACTTGTGTGGTGGATATTCTGGGGTGGTGGCTGGAATAAGTTTTCGCCCCTTTATATACCGCACTGCTCATTGATTTGTCGGTGTATGCCCTACCTGTCACCTGTCTGTTTTTTTTGTATCTATATTTATATTTCTTTATATTTCACCTCCATATAAATATTGATAATGTTAAAATGATAAAATTATTCTGCTATAGATTATTTAATACTTTTTATTCTTTGTAATTTCCTACAAGTGGGTTTGAGTACCTGTTGGAAATAAACGGCTTATTATTATTATTATCATTTTATGAAAAGAAAATACTAAAATATGTTTTATAATTTCTATGAAAAAAATTATAATTACCATTCTACGGTGTGTTTTATTGTCTTATAGCCTCAAACAGATGTAAGGTGGCCGTGCTGGTAGAACGTTCGCCTTTGGAGCGAAAGGTCGAGGGTTCAAAGCCTCGCATGGTCATCGTTCTCGTGCTTGGCATCACACGTTAAAAAGTAAGGGCTGCGTCTTTCCTAGCTCACACAAGTCTCGCGAGGACTTCCGAGGGTTGCGCGTAGGGGTGCAATCGGTTGACGGAAATAACAATTTTAACAAAAAAAAAATTAACAAAGGGATCTAATCGCATTGTTCACTTTAACAAAATTATTTAAGAGTGTAATGATGGATTTATGCAGCAGTCAATATATAAAATATGGTAAAAAAACAAATGAATAAAATGGTCAATATATACAATACAATCACGATAAAGAGTAAAATGACGATACAACAGTAAGTAGATATGGTAAATGAATATAAAGGGTTTGGTCACAATATCACAAAAGAAAAGAAACCTCTATACATACTGATAATGAAAAGAATATTCAAATTTACAAGTTTGTACATTGTTTTTCTTTTCTAAATGTTATAAATAATAAATTGTTTGTATAAAGTCCGATAATCACGAGAGGTATAAATATTTAAATGTCAATATATAAAATACAATCACGATAAAATGTAAAATGACGACACAAAAATAAGTAAATATGGTAAATGAATATATATGGGTGGTCACAATATCACATACTACAGTTTCAGCCAATTCCCCTGGGTCCCAGAAACCCATAAGAATGCTGCGGGGTCCTTTCTCTCTTTCAAATGATAAGGGTTCTATTGCCTTATGACACAAAACTCGAATTGGAACATCATATGATTTTCAAACTTGGCAACGATTTACTCAAACTACACTGATGACGAACATACCCACATAGTAAACGGGTCACATAGTTAAGATTATAGCCAAACTTGCATATAGAGTTTCATGTAGATTAGCATTCAAAAACCTGAAAATACTCACCTTGGCGGAAATATATATTTATGAAATATGTATATATGTGTACAAAAATAGGTCATTATTTGCTTCCAATCAAAACATTCATGAGCATGAAACTAGATCCAAGAATCTATTAATGCCAGAAGCACACAGGTCCTCATTTTATCAGAAAAATCTTCAATTTATGGGCTGTAAAGTATTTAATTCACTAACCAAAGATATACAGACATCCCCAAATCTCTTTATTTCCAAACAACGGGTGAAAGAGCTACTACAAGCGAGAATCTGTTATACATTGGAGGAATATTTCAATTGTCCCTGAATTGTAAATGTCTATTTTATCAATTTTATTAATTCTAAGAATTTTTTATTACATGATATTTTAATTTGTTGACGTTCAGTCTGTATTATGTAATTCTCCACACGTGGCTTTGACGTTTTCTTTTATTATTGTGCTATGTTTACTGTTTGTATTATACATGTACTTTTAAATTGAAGAAATAAATTACTATTATTATTATTATTATTATTATTACTATTATTATTATTATTATTATTTTTTTTTTTTTTTCCTTAGGAGTGTACCAGTCAGGCCCTGTCTCCGGTGCTCCGACCCATCCGGAAGGCGCGCTGGTGTCGTTAACCCCAATAACCACTCCCTACATCCGTAGGGTGAGTGATTATTGGGTCCGAGAATCGTGTGCCCTGAGTAGACGAAGCGAACCAAGTATAACGGCCTTCTGCATTCTTGCTGCTAAGATTTCTGCCATATTACGGCAAGCAGTTATTATCTTCAAATTGGAGAGCAGTGTGTCCATCATTCCACCAAGAACTCCTATGATCAGAACCACCATTTTGACAGAATGGTCCGGATATAACCTGCGGAGTTCAAAGAGAAGATCTCGATATTTAGTCCGTTTTTCCTCCTCTTTTCGAACGATATTCATTTCGCCTGGAGCGGAAAACTCCATGACGAATATCGTTCTACTTTGGTGGTCGAGGAGGACAACATCAGGCTTATTGGCTTGTATTTGCCTGAGGGTGGGGAATGAGTAGTTCCAATAGATTCGGCATCTCTCATTCTCCACCACGGACTCAATATCCCCCGGAGCATAAGGCAACACCGGTGTCTCGTCTATACCGTACAAGTGTCGTAGCTGGTAGTACAACACTCGTAGCGCCGCGTTATGCCTGTGGATATAGGCTGAGACCGCATAAGATGGGCATGCTGATAGCAAATGCATTACGGTCTCAGGTGCCCCACGACATGCCCTGCATTGGGTGTCAGGGACGTCTATACCCATCACGCGACTACGGTAGACAAGGGTGTTGAAGACACCATCCTGGCAGGCCATTATGAATCCCTCGGTCTCCGACTTTAGCTCACTCGACCTGAGGAAGGCAAAGGTCAAGCTTTTGGATAAGCCAAGGTCTTCGATGTTATGAAAGAAGACACCATGCATTGGCTTATCCATATGTAGCTGTAGCAGGACCTCTGTCTCCGCAGCTTTTATCTGAGCTTTTTGCTGAACGGGTCCCAACTCGGTGACAGAGTTTGGGTTAGCCCGTTCAGTGTCGAAAACGAGACCGAGTTCATCGGCCGCACGGGTAGCTGCCTTAAAAAGGAATGCTCCAATCCCTGCTTTCTCATGGTTGCGGACCATGCAGAGAAGGGGATCTGAACTCCTGATGACTTTACAGGCCCCATCCAGAACCATTCTGTTATGCAGACACTCCAAACTCAAAAGTCCACGGCCTCCCCGTTGTCTGGGAAAGTATAACCGTGGAACGGACGATTTAGGATGCAAGCTCCTATTGAGATGCATCATTTAGCGAGTCTTAACGTCAAGTTGTCGCAGCTCTTCCTTAGTCCACTTCATCACTCCGAAAGAGTAAAGAAGGATCGGAACGGCAAGCATATTAGTTGCAGCAACTTTGTTCTTCCCCGACAGTTCTGATGACCAGATCTGTCGGAGTTTATGCTGATACTTGCCGCGGAGAGAGTTTTTAACTGCAAATACCTCTTGGGAGCGGCGTTGTTCCACCCCAAGGTAGGTATAAGTCTCTCCGGCATCCAGATGATGTAGGATGCTTCCGTCTACGAGCTGGACATCTTCTCCGTATTCCTCGCATCGTCCTCTTTTGAGATGAACCGTGGCACATTTGTCGAGCCCAAATTCCATACCGATAGCATGCGTATATTCTTCCACCACCCTAAGGGAATGATGTAGGTCCCTTTCTCCAGAGGCATACAATTTGAGGTCATCCATGTAAAATAGATGGGTGACATTATGCCTCCGGTTGCTGGGGGTGCCGCAGTTGTACCCACGGGTATTCCTGAGTGCAACGGACAATGGCAATAGTGAGATGCAGAAGAGAAGAGGGCTAAGGGAGTCTCCCTGAAACACACCTCTTCTAATGATGACCTGCTCTGTTTGGACTATGTCTCTACCAGATCTTATGGTGAAGCGAGTCCTCCAGAGCGGCATCAGTTGTCCAATGCATCCCACTATTTGACCGGGTACCTCAAGGCATCTGAGCAAATGCATGATTAACTCATGTGATGTTGTATCAAATGCCTTGCGGTAATCGATCCAGGCCATCGAAAGGTTACGCTTATACTGCACGGAGTCCTGCGTGATACATCTATCGATGAGCAGGTTCTCCTTGCACCCGGCGACCCCTTTCTTTGACCCTCTTTGCTCATTTATCCGTTCATACACCGGATCAACTGCGGAGAGAATGCGCGTGTATAAGATGCGTGTAAACACCTTATAACACGCATTCAAGCATGTTATCGGCCTGTAATTCTTTGGATCAGACAAATCTCCGTTTTTGGGGATGAGCACGGTTCGCCCCTCGACAAACCACTCCGGAATCTGCTGCTCCCCATCTAGCCATGAGTTGAAAACTCTGGACAGATGGCGGTGGGTTGTTGGAAACTTTTTCCACCAATAGTTATTCAACCCATCAGGGCCTGGAGCAGCGAAATTCTTAGAGCCTTTTAGGGCCCCTCGTACTTCTTCCGTGGTTATCGGAATGCGCAGATCATTGAGCTCAGGCTGCCGAAGCCTCCTGCAAAATGCTTCGAACTGCGCTAGGGCTGGAGTATCTACATTGAGTGGTTGCGGATACTCATAGATATTCTTCCAGAATGTTTCCACCCGATCTGCAGCCGGCGGGTTATCGACAACACGTGGAGGCTCTTGGAATAAGCGAGAAGGTTTATCGCGGAACTTTATGTTTTCCGCGATACTTCTCGCTCGCCTCACTAGTGACTTCTTTGCAGCCACTAGCATTCGTATCCTATCAAGGCAGTGCTGTTTGATGGTGAACAGCACACCTTGATTTAATGTGTGGTGAGCTCGTCTCAGTTTTGCGGCAATTCGCCGCACTGCGGGCGTGAAAGGCCTATTGGCTGCCACGAAGTCCACCACACACTGGATACGAGACGCGTGTTGTCTCGCCGACTTGATCTTGGCTTCCATCTTGTGTACACGTCGTTCATGCCTCCCTAACAGAGCGGTGGTGTCCCTCCTCTCCGTTTGGGATAGAGAATGAGCG
This sequence comes from Chrysolina oricalcia, assembly GCA_944452925.2. Classification (NCBI taxonomy): domain Eukaryota; kingdom Metazoa; phylum Arthropoda; class Insecta; order Coleoptera; family Chrysomelidae; genus Chrysolina; species Chrysolina oricalcia. The sequence continues at coordinate 28,230,974 of OX101812.2, read as the reverse complement.
GCGTCGTACACGACAGAATTGATCTGCCAGATGTCAGCCTCTTCTGGAAGAACATCGCCAATCTCCGCATCCACCCGTGCCAGTTCTTGCGGCTTCAGGGGCTTCATATTGTGAAGCGCCCTGCGGGTTCTGATATCCTCCATCAGTGGAACAATGCGATTCTCCTCCACAGCCAAACCGACACGTGGCATATCTGCCACTTCGATAACTGGCTGAGGAGGAGCTCTAACGTAGCCTCGAGCCCGAAGATGGGATACATAATCCCTGAGATTTTGTGCGGAAAACGCTGCATGCTCTGGGTGTCTCTCACACCACAGAGCATGCATTCTCGCCATGTATCCTCTCCGGGCGGGCTCACTGCTCTCGTAGCAATGCAGAAGTCCGTCTCTTAATTCGTCCGTCCACTCAAAGCGTCCGTTGTTATCGCGGTCGTCATCGTTTGGCAAATCGTCGATTATTATTATTATTATTATTATTATTATTATTATTATTATTATTATTATTATTATTATTATTATTATTATTATTATTATTATTATTATTATTATTATTATTATTATTATTATTATTATTATTATTATTATTATTATTATTATTATTATTATTATTATTATTATTATTATTATTATTATTATTATTATTATTATTATTATTATTATTATTATTATTATTATCTTGATCTAATCGATCTAAAGTATTTTCTGCAGAACAGCATTGTTGCTTATACCAGAAAGTAGCAGCACCTTGTTGTTTCAAATGGGACACCCTGTATATTACCGCATTTTTCAACTCATCATTACCTTCTGATCATTTCTGCCTCATATTCTCCTACACCTATCTCTAACGGTTTTTGAGATTTTGATTATTTTGTATATTTTTTATCCAAAACATAGCTCGAATTGAATCTTTATTTCTGCATTATTTGGATTCTACGGAAGCTGTTATTTTGTGTGTAGTTCATCAAGATCATGTACAATAATTATGTATGGAGAAGTTTGTTCTGCGTTATATGGGGTCGTTCAAAATTCATAATCTTACAGCCAGATACAAAAAGGGTTGAAAGTGCGTTGATTAAAATGGAACACCCTGTACATAATGAAATTCCCTGAAATATGACAATATTTCCTTCGAACTGATATATTATACCTAAATATCCAGAATTCCGAGATGAGAGCAATTTTCCAAAAGTATCGAATTATTTCTGTCATATTTATCTAAGACGGCTATTGAATGTCATGACGGTCATTATGAAAATTTGCCAATTAGAGCATTATGTGTGTTTCCCAACGGAAGTGACTCCAAGAGAATTGAAATGGAGGGAAATAACTATTCAAACGAAGTTCAGATGGAATTGTAGATTCTTCATGCGAAATGTCAGGGATTCATAGTAAGAACGTGCAGAATATTCAATCAAACGTACCATGATTCACAACCAATGAAGAAGAGGAAGTTCGTACGATTACAACATAATTTCATTAATTATGGATCAAAATTGAAAACGGAACGGCATTTTTCGAAGCCTATAACTTCTGATGAAGATAACATAATAAATGATTCAGCCAATTTCCAAGATGATCCCCAAGCTTCCACTAGAAGTGCCGAATATGATGTAGGCTTGGATCGTGCTTCTGTTCATTCATACACTCATACAAGTATACAAAAGTTCAATCTCTAAAACCAAAAGATCGTCAAAGTAGGGTACAATTTTGCGAATCAATTCTTATTCCAAGAAGATCCTTACTTCTTGAAAAATATAATTGGACAGAAGAACCAAAATTTTCCAGAGAAGGAATTTTCAATAGAAGGAACAAGCATTTCTGGGATGATAAAAATCCAAATGTTGTCAAGGAAATGGGATATCAGGAAAAGTTCAGATTCAACGTATTTTGCCATCTAAAGAGTAACCGAATGAGTTTTCTTATTTTCGATGGATCGTTGAATTTTGAGAAATATCTTCAAATTCTAAGATCAGTAGTGAACGACTTCTTGGACAATCTGTTATAAGAAGAGTATCGTAGCAGTTGGTTTCAGCTGGATGGAGCACCAGCTCATTGCACTAAGGAAGTAACAACGGAGTTGTTCGAACTGTTCGACGATCGCTGGTTCAGACGTTTGGGTCCGTGGAGTTGGCCTGCGAGATCACCCGATCTCACACCTATTGATTTCTTCTTGAGTGGTAATTTAGAGAAAAAAGTATACATGACACCAGTGCATAGTAAACAAGACCTGCGCCAACGAGTGACCAACTGCATTGAAGAGCTAGAAATAAGGAACCGTTTCTACAACTACCCGGATTTTGAAACGTTTGGAAGCCAATGGCCGTCATTTTGGAACTTTATTTCGAACATTTTCTAAATTTCTACAGATCATTGATGATATTATTTTGTAATCGAAAAAACTTCCTTTTGTTCATTGGTTGTAAATCAGGGTACATTTCATTGAATATTCTGTGCGTTCTTGCTATAATTCCCTAAAATTAGTAGAATAGTAATTTCCCTCCATTTCAATTCTTTTTTGAGTCACTTCCGTTGAGGAACACACAAAGGTATTATTATTAATGCACTAATAGTAAACTTTTCATAATGCCATGTACCATCAAGACATTAAAATCATTTAATAGCCACCTCAGATGATGTCACGTTTGAAAAGTCCAAACAGCATAACAAAAAATTATTATTATTATTCTCATAGAAGTTTGAGCATCCAATGCTAGAAGGCGCCACGATTACCGTATCCGTGTTGAAATTACTAAATTTGTTTTCGTATACTTTTCTTGTTAAGAGGTTTCATTTAAAAAAGGTAACTTCAATTAGTAATTTACCATAGTTTTCATCAAGTTCAACTGCCAATGCCAATAAGATTTTGCTTCGATGATGGACTCTTATGTGTGCATTGGTCATGGAGCTAGTAAATATCTGAATAGAAATATAAATTTACTGATCCCGCGGTTTAGTATATTTCATTACGAGATCAGAAAATTGTTTTTTTCCGTGCGTGCACAACATGTTCCCGTGGGAGGCGAAGCCGAACACGGGAAGTCGTGCAAGCACGGAAAAATCATTCATGGACGAGTAATGAATGATATTTTTCATTATATCTACCTAAATAATGCACTTATTGTCAAATTCCATAATGACGTGTACCGTTATGACAGTTAATTGCCACATTAGATGAATATGAGAAAAATAATTCGTTTTTTGGAAAATTGCTCTAATCTCGGAATTCTGGATTTAGGTATAGGATTATAATATCTCAATTCGAAGCGAATTTAGTCAACTTTTAGGATATTTCATAATATACAGGGTGTTCTATTTAAGAAAAACGCACTTTCATCCTTTTTTGTATCTGGTAGTAAGATTATGAAATTTGAACGACCCTATATAACGCAGAACAAACTTCTCCATACACGATTAATGTACACGATCTTGATAAACTACACACAAAATAACAGCTTCCGTAGAATCCAAATTATGCAGAAATGAACATTCAATTCAATTCGAGCTATGTTTTGGATAAACAATATGTAAAATAATCAATATCTCAAAAACCGTTGAGATAGGTGAAGGAGAATATGGAGCAGAAATAATCAGAAAGTAATGAAAAATTGTGGTAATATACAGGGTGTCCCATTTGAAATAACAAAGATGCTGCTACTTTCTGGTATAAGCGGCAACGCTGTTCTACTGAAAATATTTTGGATCGATAGATGAAGAGCAATCACTTCAGTAACCAAATTTTCAGAATGTTCCTATATCCCGTTCTCCGTAATCGTCTAAGGTACCATCGACCGTGATCCACCCTGTATATTTCTATGGTCCTGTCCGATTCACTGTTGCATTCAAAATAACATTGTTGCTCCTAAGGTAGCGTATGAAGTTAGTAGAAAGGCCTACCCAGAACATATTGTGACTAATGACCACAGCCATCGATGCCACTATAAACATTAAATAAAAAAAATACGCTTCGGGAGCCCTCTGTGCGTTGCTGGTACAAAAATAAATGAAAAAAAAATATATGCTAAGCAAAGCAGTCGATGGGAGTAACAAAAATGAACCTTCCTCTATTTTATCTATTGCGTTTTCCGTTGCTCTCGTTATTTCCCTATAGAATGATTGTTCCAAAAAATGTAATAATAGCATTTTCAGTGCACCACACTTTATTTAGATTTACCTAGTTGGTAAACTCGGTAGCATTCTAGGCTGCAGTTTCTCTGAGTCGGGATGTGAAACCCTGAAATGAAATGAATTGCCAAATTAAAATTCGTCTAAATTCGATTTGAACAAGTGAAAAGTATCCTATTATTTCGTAAAAGCGATTAGTAATGATGGTAAACATTGCACAACTTGTGAATTCTGATGATTTCGTTATTTGAAATTTTTCCTCAATTTGCTGTAATTTTTCAGGTTTTTCGAAAGTTCAAGCAACTTTGGAACAAGGAAGAAGATGCAGTGCAGCGAAGGCCTTCCTAAAACCAATCCGAAGTAGGACTAATCTACATATATCAATGCAATCAACAGTCACCAGAATTATGATAGACCCAATATCTAAACGAGCATTCGCAGTGGAATTTCTCAAGAATAAAAGGAAGTTTGTTATACATGTCAACAAAGAGGTCATCTTGAGTGCAGGAAGTATAAACAGTCCCCAACTCCTCATGTTGTCTGGTGTAGGACCAAAAGACCATCTTGAAAAATTCGGAATACATCTTATTCAAGATCTCAAGGTCGGATACAACTTTCAGGATCATATGGCAATGTCCACTTTGGCTTTCACGGTGAATGAAAGTGTAACAGTATCCGACTTAACTGTTCAGAATCCCATAGACGTCTACAATTACATTGCAAGAGGTGAATAAGTCATTATGTTATGGAATTCAATGTTCACGTATTCTGGCAAAATATGAGAATGGAATTTTTTCTAGTAAATGTGATAGGTGTTTCTGGATTGAATTTGTTTGTCACTCACGACTTTTTCCAATAATGGTTATCGTGATTTTGTCAAACAACAGTTACTTTTCCATTATTCATGTAACAGGACAAGTCGTTCTCGTTGAGTAAAAATAATAGGTTCTGAAACTAATATTGAACCCTGTGGAACTCCAACAAATGCAGGGTCTATGTCTTATTGGTAATTCTTACAGCTATGCTACGGTTATATAGATAACAATGAGTCTATTACAGAAGTAGTCCTTTCAATTCAAGTGCTGATCATTCTTCTATCATTCTATTACTATTTAATCTGTCAAAAGGAATAAAATGGTCCAATAAAAGTGAAATCGTTGTCTTCATGAAAATCTTGTTAAATATAATCAAACAGTTAATGAGTTTCCTAATCCACAGATTTCTTATTTCTGAATCCAAATGGCTGAAAGTATTCATTTCATATTTTTCTTCGGTTGTAGCTCATGAATCCCTTTAGTTGGAAGAAAAATAATTTCTGACAAAGGGTGTTGCATTACAGCAGGACAAGATAATGTTCATAGAAATAAATTATCATCAATTGAATTATCGGTTTGATTGTCACTCAATCCATTGGAACTGGAAAACAAACTGCTTGACTTTGCTAATTTTTTGAAAAACTCTTCAAAAACATAATTTTGACTTGATTCCACTCCTACGGTGATAGATTGCAGTATTTCCTTGCAAGGTTCATCGTTGTGATTATCAGTACACTATTTTCAATAATACCAGTGGTATATCCAGGATCTCCTTTCAGTCGGGTCATATCAATGGCATGGGACTTGTTCGGAATATGGATGACTTTTTCGACCTATTTCTTCATCGTCTGGATCATCTCATTGTGATATTGCCCAAGAAAATTTCTTCATTATCAATCCACAAAATTTTATCTCTAACACTCAGTTCTTCTCCATAGTAGATATACAGGCCCAAAATACATTAGTCCATCATCTCTGCTACCAACATAGAATGTTTCAATAATAGGATCTATCTGGGTGTGTACAAGCGTTTCTCCAATTATTGGTGTGGTTTGTCCTGCAGCCGTCTCCTAAACTATATTCCTTCTTATCGGCTTCTCAGATTTTTGTACGAGGTCTAATCAAACTAGTGATATTAAACCCTAATAGCACCATGAAGTCCGATGGTAATCCATAGGACATCCTCTCAGGACGTTCTGGACGTCCTTGGGACGTTGTACATTTAATGCATTTTCATGAATTTCCCTGATGGAATTCCTATGGATGTCCCAATAATGTCCCAATCAGTACATAAAACGTCTCTGCGAGGACATCTTTGGGTCGGATATATTTCGTGATATTTCCTAGGACATCCATCGGATGTCCTTGTTAGTAAGTATTCTGGCATGTCTTTGAAAAAACATCCCATGGTTGTCCTGGTACGGGACATTCAGGAACATCCCGCATGGATGAATTTTGGACGTCCAAATCGGTTATTCTTAGAATATATCCCTGTGAGAACCTTGGGATGTCCTGGTTCGGATATATTTTGTAGAATTTTCTAGGATATCCAGTGGATGTCCTGGTTGGCATGTATTTGGAATGTCTTCGAAAGGACATCCTATGGTTGTCCTGGGATGGGGACATTCTGAAACGTTCTTGATGGATGTACATCGGACGTTCCAATCAGTGAACCATAGGATGTCCTTTCGAAGACATTCCAAATACATGCCAACCAGGACATCCACTGGATATCCTAGAAAATTCTACAAAATATATCCGAACCAGGACATCCCAAGGTTCTCACAGGGATATATTCTAAGAATAACCGATTTGGACGTCCAAAATTCATCCATGCGGGATGTTCCTGAATGTCCCGTACCAGGACAACCATGGGATGTTTTTTCAAAGACATGCCAGAATACTTACTAACAAGGACATCCGATGGATGTCCTAGGAAATATCACGAAATATATCCGACCCAAAGATGTCCTCGCAGAGACGTTTTATGTACTGATTGGGACATTATTGGGACATCCATAGGAATTCCATCAGGGAAATTCATGAAAATGCATTAAATCGAACAACCCAAGGACAATGATTCTGAGTCCTGGGCATTCGGACATGATTTGTACCAAATGGGGACGTCCCTATGACATGGTGTGCTATTAGGGAAGATTCTGTATCTATAGTTGAGGTGCATTTTCGATCTTCTAAGTAACCATAGGCTTGGAGAGTCTATGTCAATTTTTCTTCAATCTCGAGATTGGTATCTTGGGAAATAGTTTCTCTCATTTGTACGATTTCTCCATTCTGGTGTGAACAAACTTCTGAAGTCTCTGATGGTCAGCCATGTTGTACTTTTCTGGAGCTTGCTTCATTGCTTGTTGACTTTGAATTTTCTCTCGTTTGACTCCTCAATCTGGGTCTCCCACGCAGCTCATTTGTAGATGACCAATTTTTCTGCAGCTACAGCAGCACCTCTTTCTGTTTTCTTCAGAATGCACTTATTTGCCTTGTGCTGATATAGAGTCCAATAACTTATTCAATAGCATCTCGCTCGTAAAAGAATCTTCGCTAATTCTAACTTCTTGTAGCTTATACCTCGTATATCTCGATGATTAGATCGCTGCCTCGAACTCCATTGATGCTATCAGTTATTCGCTTATGCTTCGAAAACGTCCTAGTCAAAAGTCTTGCTGCATGTCTACCTCTCTTACGCCGTTGATGAATGTCTGTACTCTAATGTGGTTTATGAAATCCTTTGGTGCTTGTGAGTAGGCCAAATTATTGAGTGACTCTACGTAGGCTCCATACTCATGCAGGGTTTCGTTGAATTTTTAGTATTGACTCTTCAGTTAGCTATCGAACACCTGTTCGTGATACAACAGCCCATCCCTGCCAAAAATATCTCATAGAGACTGATAAAAAAATATTTAAAAGAATTTATGAGATCCAAGTTGGATAGTGAAACCGCAAATCCATATAGCTATATTCGATATACATCAGTATTTAAAAGACATTACAGATACATATTCCTTTAATTTCTGATGTGTTCTTAGACATAACTGTTATCCGTTTCTATCAGCGATTACTGGGATGGATGCTACTTGTTTCTATGAGGTCCTGCAGTTTGAAAATAAATTAGAACGCATGGGATTTCATCGCAGTACCTTGATTATTTAAAGAAAAAATCATTGATATCTTGCGAGGTCCGCCAGATTGTTCCTGGCACGTTCCATATGAAGAATGAATAAATAATCCAATGAATTTTATAATTTTCATACACTTATGCACATAAAGAATAAAGTCATTTTCAAATTAGAAAAAATATGTAAATTACACATTCATTTCTAACAGAAACGAAAAGGAGGTAGAGGGTAGATCTGTGCAGCCAGTTAACACCATCTGCTCCTCGTGTATATTATCTCAACTCTCATCTTACCGTGGATGTTATTTACTTACTCTGACCACGCATCTTCCGAGTAGAGGAAGAAGCTCTCCGAGTAGCCGGTTAGAGATTCATTCATTACATACATACAGACAATGTATGGGGATTAACCCTCATACAACGACTCAGACATTCAGAGCTCACGACTAGTGAAAGAACTATGCTGTTCACTGGAAAGAAACGAATACATTTGACATACGAGGGATATAATACGTAAACAAATTCATTCTCGATTATCCGATTAAGATTAAGAAAATTGATCATTTGCAATTGAAGTTTTGAAATATATATCATTATTTATAGGCGTAGATAAAAGTACATTATGATTCTTCTGATATGTTTTGAAAATCTGGGGTGAAATAATAATAATAATCTGTTCGAATATTTCAGCAATATTCTAGAAATATTTTCCTGGAATGTTGCATGTCATTGATCTTGCGTTGATCTTTCTGAAATATTTTTGAAATATTCTGGCATGATATGATAATAATAATCTATTCGAATATTCTTAAGAATATTTTGTTTATAATTTTCCACTTGGTTTCGTAATGTTCCTACTGTTGGATCTCATGAAATCTCGAAGGATTCGCATAAAATTGGATACATAAATCCAAATACAGATTGGACCATCAAGTCCTGATCACACTTTTTTATACGATACCGAATGAGACTATAAATTGTGTATTTCCACACATAGGTTCTCAAGATTTTGAATGAGGATAAAATATTATTTTGTTTGAAATTTGAATACCTCATCGAATCGTGTATATAGTCTCTTTACACCACCATTGCCTAAAACAAACTCTTATACTCTATATCCTTGTTTTCTTATCGACACTTGTGAATTCTTAGTGATTTTGAGTAGTATGAAAACTTATAGGAAACGCATATAATTAGATAAGGAGTTCCTGATCCAAACCATCACATCGTGATCCCACTTTTTCCACAAGATACCCAATAAAATTGGATACGGAATCCACTTTCTTCATACGATACCAATTGAGATTAGTAATTGTGAATTCCCACACATTTTCAAAGCGTGTGAATGATTGAAAGTGGAATACCTCATCGAATCTCATAGTCCCTTCAAACAACCACTGCCTGATGCAAACTCGTACGACATGTATTCGGGTGTTCTTATAAATTACACCTACTTATGAATCCTCATACATACTTCCAAAACGTGTATGTGCCAGGGATAACGTACGTGTAGGTTACAGACTTTCCACGTAGATCCTTATAAATTCTCATAATTCGTCTATATTTTTTTATATGATTATATGTGATATTTTTGGCAGGGATATCTTATCTCGAAAGCTGTAACGGTTCTGGAATAGTCCCTCTGCTTAATCTCAGGGTTGTTCTGCATCATGTCCGCCGCTTGGCTTATTAGTCTGAATGCTTTTATTTCTTGGCCACATATAGATAATCTTGAGTTTCTAGATCGTCTGGAAGTAATGATCTAGAACAAGTATTATTGTTTTTAGACGATTCCAAGTAATTCTTTGAAAGTTTCCCAATGTTCCACGCCCTTTCTAGAATGACTGAAAATTTTTGTATCTTAAACCAGTTTCGTAATAGGATGTTTTCATCATTCAGAGAAAACAAATGAATTATTGATTCAGTTACCTTCTGCATTTTCTGATAACCATATTCGTTATAGGTAAGGGACCATACACAATTCCAGGAGGCGCAGAAGCATTAGCTTTCGTCAAAACCAAATATGCACCCTTTAAAAACGATGACTACCCAGATATGGAACTCGTTCTAGGAGCTGGGGCCCTCAACGGGGATGTTTTCGGAAGTTTCCGCAATTTGTTGGGAATATCTGACCGAACATTCCAGCAGGTCTACCGTCCACTGATTGGAAAACCATCTTTCAGTATCGCTACAGTTCTGTTGAAACCTAAGAGCCGAGGCAGGATCATGCTGAGAAATTCAAATCCTTTGCATTGGCCCGTTATCGATCCCAATTATTATGCCGAAGAAGAGGATGTTGCAACCATGGTCGAAGGAATCAAAATGGTAAGAGAAACATTTGCAGTCAAATAATATGTGACCGAAGTTAAAGTTCTTGATAAAAAATCATTGATGCAATTTGCTAAATAGGCAGTTTTTCATTAGGCGCAAAAAAAATTTCGAAAATTATAATATATACCTACTTAAATATATGGCAGCTATGAATTGCAAAATCTGAAGGAAAACATCACAAATACTCCCACTAAGCAAGGTAAGATTGAATATGAAGTTTTCAAAAACCTATCAAGAGCAACTGTGAAGTAATTTCGTCCATTGCAGCCAAAGTTCAGCAAGTACCCGGCAAACTGCAGATCTTTCCCCTCATGGCATTACATTTGTAAAGGTATCGTTTGCAAACTTGTTAGCAATTTGAGTGACTTTCAGTACAGTTACAAATGCTGAGTTTCAGCAAATATATATTTGTTGACTTATCTGAAACTTTCCAATTTTGTCACGACTTAGCGCTAAGCTTACAGATTCAAACTTCCAGCACTTACAATTTTGCAAACTCACCTGCAATTTACTTTCTGTCGTTGTAGGTTTACAGTATAGTTACAAAAGCTAACTGCTAGTAAATTATTCATCAGACACTTGCCCAAAGTTCACTGAGTTCTGTCGTAGATTTGCATTACAGATATCATTTATAATTTCAAAAAATATGAGAGGAAGTGAAATACAAGCTGATGAGCATTTCTTATTTTAACCTAGTTTGAATTAGGTATATAAGTTTCGTGATGTTCTTCACACACTTCAGGAAACAACTATTTTCTCCTTCAATACGACATGTGAAAAGTGAAAACAGATGGCTGGAATTAATACTCAAGGATTCAAGTTAAACAATAGATTCATTGCTTTAACTATTTTAATATTAATTTTTTTGATAATGTACACATATTTGATCATTCTTAATTTGTCCAAGGGATAACCTATAAATTCGCCTTTTGTTTTGACGTCAACTGCATATTTAACCTAATGGATTTGACGATGCGGCCGATGAGGTTGACGCCATCTTGAACTCAATACTGTAATAGAAAACTAGTAAACATACCATTTTATCAATTGATTATACGAAATATTCTTATTGTGAGATAAAATCACTCGTTCATATCCTTTTTTGTTTTGGTTTATCCCAACATTTCAAACACTCGAAATAACACAAAACTGACACTTACTAGACACCCACGTATCTCAGTCACTCCGTCTCTCGCTGTTATACTGCTGTACTGTGAAACGACCTGTCGTTCACGAACAAAAGCTATAATGATTGGCAGTGTCTGATGCGACAAAGGGAGCGCCAAATTTAAATCAGTGTTTTGAATATTTGTGACAGATATTGAGAGTTGGATCACGTGGTTACAAAGTTGTTATGTTAGAATGAATCAAAATGTTTATTGGGAGATTTCAAAATGATCAGGAGTTCTAGAAAATGGCTATTTATATCCACTGCTGTTATCCATCTAACAGGTGGTGAGTATTCACATACCTATTTCTCAAAAAACGCTTTACATTTCGTTTGAAATGTGAAATTTGTTTTTCTCTTTTTTCGTAGGGATAGGATCATACCTATAACATATATTCTTGACAATTGGCACAGGAGTGACATCACGAACTTCTAAATCCTATTTCCGTAGATAGCTACTCGACCGCAAACTTGTCGATGTAATATTCAAGAATAATAATATTCAAAACATCTCAGCAAATCTGATCTGGTGAAGTTTTTTCAAAAGCGAAGTATTTTTTGTAAATTCCTTGAAAGTGAAAATTTGCAATGAATGACAATCTTCCTGGTTTAATTTTGCATGTGTCAAATTCCGGCAACGTTACAATAATTGTACAGTTACACAAATTTACAATCGGAGAAGAACAAAGAAGTTGCACTGGCAATAATGTAATTGTAAGGTAACAGTAAGTTTTAACTGGGATACTTTCAAATGATTCTTGACGGCAAATATTTGGAATGTCTGCACAAACAAGTTCTCCAATGATGCATTTTGTAACCTTATCGCGAACTAGTGTAAATTACCGTGCTTAGTGGGATTCTTCTTGGAGTTCTCCGAACAGTTCTACACTCACTATAGGAGTTCATTCATGAACGAACTCTGAAAGTGAGAACAATTATCTGATATCAATTATCCACAAAAATTCTTTGAAAAAAATATCAAAAGTCGAGGAATGTGCGATATCTACATTCTTCAACAGCTCTCAGAGGTACATTAGATTAATCTCTTCCTGGGTTGTTTCTTACATGGAATTATTCCATGAGGATCTATTCCATCATCCAAACTTCCAACCGTCCTACAATTTTTAATAATACAAATTTATTTTTGATATTCAATGCTTTTGAGTCGGTTCCAAAAGTTCAAGAAAACACGAGAACATGTTGAAATATCTAGCAATTCGTCTTTTTCATCTTAGTTGTCCCAGATACGTTTTGTTTAGCTAAGCACATATTATCATCACAATCTGAATGTTATACTTAGAAATGAAGCTAAGAGAAAGTGGGGACGAACAAAAATTAGCATAATTTGACGTACTACAAAATACGGAGAAACATTTCACTTGCATGTAAACAGGCGTGATTCCAACGTAAAGTTAGTGTTAATGGAAATAACAACTGTAGGATTTTTTTTGAACCAAATGAATATTGGCAAAAAATCAATGATATTCCTGAAGAATCTGAATAATAATTGTTATTATTCCTCACTCCGCAGCCTGCCATCTAGCCAACGCAATTTAAAACCTATATGAATAATCAACCAAATAATGGCTTGTTGGTCTTCTTGAATGCCAGAAAACAATACCAAAAAAATACTGAGCACTTTTGATCCAAAGCGATGAGATACGATGGTTTCAACCTAAAGAATACTATAATGCAACTCTTGTATCATAGCTCATATCGCCTATAATGCTGCAAATAGGCACAGATCAAACCTATTCTAAAACACAAAGCCTCATCGGCTTTCGAAGATTTATGGCCTAAAATTGTCCTGTCCACCTTGTCCAAACTTTGAGAGAGAATAGTGCATGAACCATTAATTCCCATCTTACATATTCCAGCATCACATACTCCCACAGTTTCAGTAAGACCATACACAGCTATGAAACTGCCTAAGATACTCAATTACAGCTTTGATGCTAACAGATTTCTCGAAAGGTTTTGATTTAATATCCACCATCTACCCTTAACTATACTTTACCTTCTGGTTTATTCTATCAATCACTGATTGATCGAATATCTAAATTGTGTTAGCTAGCTACTTCGAATTGATGAAAGAAACGAATGACAAAGGTTCCAATATACATTTTGACAACTTACATCCAAAACTGAAAAAAACCTCGAAACTGATTATTTTCGTTGTCAATAAACAAAAGTACAAACTTCGAATATTCTAATACTGGGGCGTATGAAAAATGGATAATAAATAAGTTAATAATGTAAACCTATTCACCTTCTCTCAATACAAACCTGCTGAATAGAAAGAGAAGCTGGGGGTTTTAGAATAACCTCCATACCCGCTAGGTATAGATCTACTGGGGCTAACTCTTTTTACTTTATTTGCTGTCGGTGCGTAAGACAATTGATAAGAACGTGTAAAATCCACTTGTACAATATTGGACTTGTAACAAAAACTGTACTGTTGGAATTCACTTGATTACCAGAAAATTTAACTATGATTGTTTTTGTGTTCTCTCCAAAGCTCATAGTGCTGTGAAAACTAGAACAAACATAATGAATTGGTTGTGAATTTCTTGACAATTCTCGAAACCATTAAGATTCAGTTAATTGAATGACTATTGGAGTAAGTTCCCATTATGATTGGAAAAACTTCGATGTCAGAGGACATTTCCGTCCGAAAAGTATCCAATTGCTTTCCGTTGCTTTCTGACTATCAACTGAAAACAGTTTTATTATGTCGTTTTATTTCCTGGTTACTGATTCAGTGGAATTGGGAACTCTGTCGTAATTATTCTCATTTCGTTACGTTGATATTCATGTTGCCTACAAATCAAAACTAATTCATGTCTTAGGTCAAGCTCGAAATGCTTTGAATGCAATTCTTGATTTTTTTCTTGAAGTTCATAAACACCTTCTTTATTGCTAGTTGTTAATTCTCAATTCTTAATTCTGAATTCTTACTAGGTATAGTTGAGTTCATGAATCCACCATTGCTGATACCTAGTTGTTAATATTTGAATTTTGTCAAAAGACAAGCGTTCAAATTTATCGAGTTACCTATAATTTAATCATCACAATTTACATTAGTTGGTAAAACCATTCAGATGTGACAACGAACTTCACCTTGACATCACATTCATTCAATGTTTTTCTAACATGTTGATTGTGAAACTATCGACCTAACGAAGTTCAATTATGTCATTCTTCGAAAAGACTGACATTGAAGTTGATTCAATTAGATTTGCTAATATAGAGATTGGTTATGCTGTCTTCCTTGACAATATTCACGCATTCTTCAGGATGATTCACCTGTATGAGGAATTCGGTATTATTAAGGTTATATGGCATTCTAATTATCTTATGCAAATACTTATATCCATGACGTCTTTAAAATGGTACTCGGAAATACAAAACAATTTCTTTTCTTCTGAGATATTTGTAAAAATAAAGATTTTGTGCATTGTTACCGGAGAACTAGTCACTTAATTTTTTTTACTTTCATGAAAACAAATGTTATTGGAAGTTTCGGACACTTTCATGCAAGCCAAGTTGCGCAGAAAGTTCCCAAATGAGCATTTTGAGTTCCACTACCTACTAGATGATGCTAAGATCATGTTCCTACCCTATTTCTTCATTTGCAACTCTTTACCTACACAAAGGACCCCGCACGGAATACATGGGATTTTGGTTGATTGCGGAATTCATGTAACTTTGGGGTGTTGTAGATAACGATCTGTCGGTAACACTCTAAATGGACCATAATCAAATCGTATGATTAGTTTTGGAGAGACATGGTGATTTTAAAGTTTTTACAAAAAAAGAAATTAAGGTAATTTATAATGTGAGCCTCTTCCTAGTTTTTTTTTATTATTTGGCTTGAATATGTCATATCATTGAAAACACAACACTATGATGATCAAAAACAGTATTTAGTTTACCAGGGTCATATACTATTTCAACGCTGTTCACTTCACTTATCAGAGTTGAGATTATTTTAATGAGAAATGTTGAATATTTAGAAAACCAATACCATTGTTTATATAGAAGATAGTTAGTCAACCTTATGTGATTATAATTGGATCAAAATGGATGCGACATGTAGATGGCGATAGTGAGCTCGCATCCAAGTCATGTCGTAACTTCAGTGATCTGGCCTCCAAGTCATATCGTAACTTGATTGAAACAATGGGACAGCATTGAAATCAGGGTTTTTTTAAGGAACCTGCATTAAAATGACGTCAACAATTCATGATTGTAACTAATCACGCTAGATGACACTCGCGTTTGCGTCCAACACCAATTACACAAGCATTGACTAACTATCTTACTTCTTTATAAACAATGCCAATACTTTTATAATACAAACACAGTATTTCACTATACCAGGGTAATCAGAAAAGTATTACTGAAATATATCCAATTCCGAATTTATTCACTTCATTCTTTCAATAGCAACAATAACGTTAATATATGAAAAACTTTAAGCCAAACTCATATTTGTAAAATACAAGGGCCCTACAGAAAGTAATAAATACATATAAAGGGTCATGTGAAAAACGATGAGGTTCTATTTTTTCCGAAATCGACATTTTAGCGGCATATGTTAGCTTATAGCACGAAGTATCAACATACCAAACCTTACAGGGTACAAACAATAACATTCCATAAAAAACTGCGGTCAAATGTAGGGAGCGCAATGGAAAAACGATGAAACTCCAACATTAGATTTCGTTTTTCCCAACGTTTTAAAAAGTGGAATCTCATCGTTTAACGTGTGATGCCATGCACGAGACCGATGACCATGCGTGGATTTGAACCCTCGACCCTACGCTTCAGTGGCGAAAGCTCTACTAGCCCAACCACCGCGGCCCATGAGGAATGTAGCAGAAATTTCATTATCATGAAGTCGCGTTCAAAACCTACTCAGAATTTCTATACTTATTGTTGAAAGAAATTTGTTTTGGTTACTTGATATTTGTTTTGTTTTGATTCTCACGAAATGGAAATTCTTGTGATGTTCAAAGAACATCGTGAGAGCAACGGTAAAGTAGGTAGGTATTTGTGTCCTTCTCAGATGTCTGCAGGCTGTATGCCTCAAGGAACACCTTCCGAGTCAGTGAGTTAGAAGAACGAGCCCTGGGAAAGAAATGGTCGGCATTTCTCCATAGTGACAACAAAGGTGTGTGAAAATTGACCTCGACGGGCCAGTCTCGATGGTATACAGCTAACGGTGCAACGATCGATGATATTTCAGAAGAACATCGTCCATGAAAATGTTTGTGGAACAGAGACAGATCCTTTCAATGTTCCTGCGGTTCCAGAGAAGTATGTGAGCTTGTGAGCTCAGCATCACCGAAGAGACGAATAAATCTTTTTGGGCAGAATCTCAAAGTTTTAAGTGTATGTTAGGGGCTGCACTCTATTTCTGCATGAGAAGATTATCCCAGAACAGGTTGGATCTGTATCTTATGAATCAAAATCAACTGGAGGATAGTGAAATGTCTCTTGTCACGAAACAGAAAACCAAGTTTTTGAGAGGCACTTTTGGCAATGGATCTCACATGTCCCTCCCATGACAGGGTACTGCTGATGGTATCACGGAGGATTGAAATTGGTGTAGACACTCCTGACCTGATTTCGTTGGCCACTGTGAGATAGTCCTTCCTAGAGAAAAGACGTGCTTTGGTTTTATTTGCATTGAATGCTACCAAGTTGTTTCACGTTCACGTTCTTGCTTTGTTCTCTTCTAGTTTCACGGGCTGATATCAGAACTTCCGCAGATTTTGCGGTTATGAACGGTACTTTCATCCGCAAAGCTATACACTGGACATGGTGGCTCCCAACAAATCATTGATGTAAGGAGAAACAGTGTTGGTGTTAAAATTGACCCCTTTGAAACACCAGCATTTATAGGTAGAGTATCAGATTAAACTCAATCAACCATCACTTGGAGAGATCTGTCTGAGTCAAAGCTGGATAGCAAAGAACACAACTGGGGGGGGGGGCGGGGGCCAAGTCATAAGATGGAGGAGTCTCTGGTGCCAAACGCTATTATACGCCTTGGATCTAATGCCATGGCCACAGTTTTGAGATATTCTTCGATGGATAGTTGCCATAAATTCGATCTCTGATGACGGAAACCACCGTATTGTAAATCATTGTAGATCATTCACAATTCCTGATCGTTCCAGAGTTTTCATCATCTCGATGTTGATGGATTGAATAAAAAATAAAATCCTATTCAATATACCTGGATATGAGAGCATTTATACTGGAAATCCAGTAAATCAAAACGATGGAGTTATTGCGTAAATACACAAAAAAAAGATAGAATCGAGTACAATATTGTGGAAATTGGAATTCTAAGACTACAATATTTAAGACAATATTTAAGACTACAATATTTTCATACAGGAAGCATATTACTATAACAGCAGTATATCAACTTCATTGTGTAGATAAAAACGTAATTATAGAGAATCTCAAAAAATATTTGCAAACATCTCATAAATATGATTTTGAAATACTAGTTGGTGATAAACATTAACATACGAGAAAAAAAATTGTTGACGATTATCCTAATGTTCTATATCAGTTTGGGTTCAAATCATACATTAATGAATTTACGCGAATAGAAGAGAAAATCAAGACATGTGTTGATCATATATTTATGAAGAATAATTTTGGTCAAGATAATGAGGTAAAGTCTATACTAATTGAGTCTAAAATAACATTAATTTTGATGGATCACAAGAAAAAACGGAACAAACTCATCACTCATCTAAGTCTGTTGATTATAAAAACCTAGAATTTCTGGCAAGAAGGGAAGACTCATTAGTAACTTTAGGCAAAATAATGTCAATAATACTTGTCTGAAATTTTGACAACAAAGATGAAGACAATAATGGAAAAGATCACACGTCATAAAATTTCACCAGACCTACATAATGAAAGACTATGGATTACAGCAGAAATGATTCTATGGATGAAAACAAGTGACAAACTATTCAAGGGACATAATAAATATCCTAACAATAAAGAACTGTTCAAAAAATCTAAACTCCAGCGCAATAAAGTTACAAATACAATTACAAATGAAAAATACAAATACTACAATAATATAGTTTTACAAAATAGAAATAACCCGAAAGTTCTATGGTCCACAGTCAATGAATTTTCCGGAAAACATAAGAAAAGTCAAACTGTCCAAATTAAAGAAATAAAAATAAAAGATAATTCAATAATCACTAGCAAACTCGATATCGATAATGTAGGACTTTTTGTATGAGCCTAAAGTTTGTTGAATGAGGCGCAACCGAGTTCACACGAGTACAAAAAAGCCCTTTACGAAAGTGTTTCATACCAAGTTATTTCTTCGACAGTTATTATATTGGCAAATTGTAGCAATTATATCATTTATTTGAATGTTTAATGATTTATCAAATAAAGACTTCCGAGTTATATTTGACGCAAAATACTGTATTTTTCAAAAATGCGTAAATGTATGAACAGTGTTTAAAAAATTAGTTTACGCACAGTTGATGATTTTACGCACAGGTGATTTTTTCACGCACTTGTGCGAAAAAGTATTACATTACGTACTGTCAGCAGTGCGTAAAAGCTTAGTTTATGCACTGTCGTAGAAAAAATATGTTTTGACAATCTCTTTCTTCTGTCTGTATAGGTACTTTATAAATTTATGTAATCTGCTTCTCTTCAAGTTCTGCAAGAACGCACAACTGTAGGGTGTCAAAGAGTAACTGCCGATATGTTGCAAAATGCTAGAGAAGAGTTAGAGAATAGATATTATTATTGCATGAATGTTGTTGACGGACATTTTGAACAGTTTCTAAGATAAGTTTGACGTGCATACCTGATTATTAAAATTGAAACTTCAATTATTTCATATTTTTATTGAGAAAACAATAGTATTTCCAAGATTTTGACAGGCTGTTATTTCGTTCTCGATGGAAATGATATGGCGAAATTATAAAGTCATGAAGAACTCGATGAGACGTTTAGAAAGAGGTTTAGTATTGCCTGTTTCCCCTATTTAAATCTTAAGGCTCGTTCACCCCTTAGCTACAGGGTTAAAGCTATGTGGGTGAAAAAAGCTGAAAATTAATTCCACCTCAATTCTAAATCGACGTGTTCGAGCGTTCACCAAAATTTTGTTTTGAAATTCTAAAAATCAGGGTGGAAATTTTCCATTGACCCATCCTGTATCTCCAACCGCATATCTGTTTCACCTTTATGCATTAATAAATTCATTCATTATTGTTCTCAAAATTACAGTTGTCGGACGTCCTTAATGAATTTGCGGTGGTCCAACACCCACCCCCCCTGTTTCGAAAATCTTTTCAAATAAATAAGTTGTTCGACTCGACAAAAAGCACAAATAAACGAATTCTCAACGATAATGTTTCCATAAGGTTTCCATCTGCTGGGGTGCCTCCACTACCTCGGAGGAGGGTGGGGATCGAATGGCCTGATAATATGAAATACTTATATTCTGTTATTATCCCGAGTGATTTGTAGATATGTACATATGTAGCATATTTGAGTTGATTTGATTGATTGCCGAAGTCAAGCATCGCTGACTGCGGCTATTAGCTCTTAGTTTTATTCTCGATCGTGCTTGGAATCACACTTTAAAAGGTAAGGACCTCGTCTTCCCTATCTCATACAAGTCTTTTGGAGACTTTTGAGGGTTGCTCGTAATGGTGTAGCCGGTTGAGGGAAAGAACAACAATATATCATTTGTGAACTTAATATATTTTATTTGTAATGGAGGAGGAGTTGGAATTTAATGCTGTTACCGCCGTCATCTCGTATTTCGTAACTGTGAGGCGATGACTTTTCTTGTCAAAAAGGATCGTTTTTGTATTTTGTGGTTATACTCATTCACTTCCAAGAATGTATTATAATCATGGTTAGTCAATTGAAGTAAAGTATTAGGGCCTATAAGTGAGCGTCATTGGAAAATTTGTAGAACAGCGCAAATGTATGTCAAGTAAATGCGAATGTGCGTTGTCCGCCAGTGTCGTTTTTCTTTATTGAAAGTGGTAAAAAGTCCGACAAAAATAGTTCAAAAACACATAGTTATCATCAATCCTATTGGTTATAGCCACACGAAGATATGTGAATTGCATCAGTAGCATTCTTAAATTAGACTGTCTCTCTTATATAAGGTTTATTATCGCTCACGAGTATTGAGTGAAGCCATAGACCTAAAGCTCCAGTGTAACTAAGTTCATATAGTGCTATTATTGCGGAAAAGTGCCTATGAACTATGACTGGACCATCTGGATAATGAATTATACGACCTAATAGTGAAAGCAAATCAGGCTCAAACTGAGGATGTGAAAATAGAATTTCCCACTAGTACTGGTAAAATCCAAAGTGATTTGAACTACCCGAGGCATCAAGTGACAGACTTGAAAAATAGTGAACCAGGCTGATCTCCTCAATGTAACACTTGTGGCATTGAATAACCTGCTGATAACTAATATTCCAGATAGTTGTGTATTAAATATTTCTACCTTTGGCAAAGCGCAAAATATTCCGATTTTTTTCAGTCCCCATGTTTTTCCAAAACCTCTTCTGTACATCATGAACGACGATTTGATTTTATTGATTACATGTTGCAGATGCATGTTCTAGCTTAGTTTTTTGTATGAGAAGAGCCCTAAGCATTTGACATTATCAGCAACTTGTTGTGTTACACCAAAGAACTTGAGTGGCTTCAGGTTCCTCAAAATTATTTTGCATACCTACAAAGAGAATTAGTGGATTGGCTGTGGTTGCCCTCACTCCTCTTTTGCATTATTCCACCACGGTCCTCAGTGTATTTTGTATTAGCTCGGAGGATATTTGGGTATACTTTCCCTGTTCCTGGACTCTTATGTCATCATAAACTTGTGAGTAGCATGACTAATTATTCAAAGATTTCAGAAGTTCATCTACTACCAATTCCCAATGCAAGGGGAAAGTATCACTCCCTCTGGTAATTTCCAGCTTCGCGGAGTTTTCACACATGTTGGTCTGACACCTTACTTTTTTCCAATTCAATCCTATTATAAATGTTCATTATGCTACATGATTTGTTCTGGTTCTATTAGAAAGTTAAAACACTATAATTATAAGTATTGAATGAAAGTTTGTTTTTGTGGAGGATATTCGTTTCTTAACATACCTTTTTGGGAATTTTAACCTTCCACAGTCTGAAAATGAAAAAATGGTAATTCAAAGAAATCTGTACAAGTGTAGAGGGGCAATAATCAATTTGCCCCGATCAGTTACTGCGTTTAGAAGACTGTTGTCTTGAAAACAGTTTATTATTTCGTCAGTAACGTATCGAATACTAAATTTGCCTATATGACGAGAAAAAATTTTAAATTGACTAAAAATGCTTCTCTTTTTCGAAAACCTTAACGTCTCGGAAACTAAATCTGTCTCCGTTATCAAAACTCGAAGGATGAAGACTTGCTAATAATTCTATTTTTATCAGCTTGGATATGAAAGTCAAATGAAATCTGCCAAATATTTTTTATGATGACATTTGCTGTCTGGATACATATAGGTGGTCTGATATCAATCAATCAGTTATTTCTCAAATCTTCTCTGAGGAGAGGTAACCATGTGCTATTCATTTCTACTGAGTATGTCAAGAAACTGTAATTATAATTATTATTATTATTATCATTTGTAATGAGATAATAACCGGAATATTTTTCAGGCGATCGCAATAGCTCACTCAGACCGTTTCAAAGCTTACGACACCAAATTGAACGAACTTCCATTTCCTGACTGTGAACATATCCCATTTGGAACCGACCAGTACTGGGCATGCGCAGTGCGATACGTTTCGACCACTTTGGGCCACCATGTAGGAACCTGCAAGATGGGGCCAAAAGGTGATCCAGAGGCTGTAGTAGATCCCCAACTGAGAGTTCATGGAGTTGAAGGTCTCAGGGTGGTGGATGGTTCCATAATGCCGAATATTGTTGCTGGGCATACAAATGCTGTGATATTTATGATAGGAGAGAAAGCGTCTGATCTCATCAAGAATGAATGGAATAAATAATTGAAATAGTATAGTATTGAGAATTGTGTGATGTTTGTAAAAAATAAAGTATTATCTGTTTACATTCGTTACTATGTACTACAATATCCTGAAACAGGGACTCCTAAATGCAACTTCAAATTTCTTAGCTGAATGCAGCCTACCATGATGCCTGTTGAAAAGGTAGTTTTTGTGAAAAATATTTAGTAATTTCGCTGTATAAATGCTATACAGTGGACTCTAATAATTGAATACCCTCTTTGATATTTTCTCTGGTTAATATGGCTATAATAAACAGAAATGATTAATGTACGTAGAAAATATTTCTAATGGTGTATTCATAAATCATCTCTGACATTGATTGTTAATTTTAATTATTTAGCAGCTTCACGGTGCCTTCATTTCATAGGCTTCTTGTGCAAGTTTGGTTTAATGGATATATTGGACAGTTCGATGGCCGCCTGTGTCCAAGGTCTCACTTCATCATCATCATCATATCAAAACATATCACTACCAAAGAAAGCATGATAGTTATAATAAGGA
The DNA here is from genome assembly GCA_944452925.2 of Chrysolina oricalcia. Lineage (NCBI taxonomy): Eukaryota > Metazoa > Arthropoda > Insecta > Coleoptera > Chrysomelidae > Chrysolina > Chrysolina oricalcia. Next base: position 28,207,804 of record OX101812.2, on the reverse strand, counting down.
ATATACCCAGTACACTTTCGCTATTGCAACTATATTGACTCTATTCAGTTTTTATTGTATCATCTGACATGACAAATCTGTAAACACAGTGAACCAAGTAAAAGATCTGGGCGTATTGAGCTACCAAGGCAGTTGTCGATCTGCACATGAAGAGAAAGTTTATACACCCTTTGCAATTATTACGTCTAGGAAACTCAATTTGGCAAATATTATTTGGATTCCTAGGTATAATATTCACATATTAGGTTTGGAGAGCTAGGCCAAGCTGTAGACTTTTTTTTTCAAAGAACTTGTTTATTGCTATTTCCGTCAACCGATTGCACCCCTACGCGCAACCCTCGGAAGTCTTCGAGAGACTTGTGTGAGCTAGGGAAGACGCAGCCCTTACCTTTTATCGTGTGATGCCATGCACGAGACCGATGATCATGCGAGGCTTTGAACCCTCGACCCTTCGATCAAAAGGAGAACGTTCTACCAGCACGGTCATCACAAATAAAAGGTTCTTTTCACACAAATTAAAAGTAGCAAACGGCCTATACTACTTTTTATGAGATAGTTTGTGAATGAAAACTCTGGTTTTCGCCCCAGCAAAATCGCTTTTTGGAATTTTTTAAACAAGAATTAGTGAAAAAAATTATTACTTTTTTTTTTGGAAATATCTCAAAGACAATTCAAGGGATCGTTCTACAGTCAATGAAACTTTTGTAGAAATTTATAAAACCTACAAAATGGTATTTTACACTCCCAGATCGGTGCATTTTTTACTGAGAAAATCCGGGAAAACCTCGAAAAAGAGACCATTTTTAAAAAATTCTCAATTTTTATAAATCTGAAGGTGGATAAACAATATGGCGGAAACTGATAGATAATAACATGTGGTTCAACTGTGCGGAAGATGGTTTTTGTCCGATATGTAGCTTTTGCACAACCGCGTAATAAATAATTTAAGGGGGTATCTTTCTAAAGACGCCGATTTTATTAAAATTATCTAAACAGCATATATGGAAGTAGACATCAATATCTACAATTTGTAAATTTTGGATTTTTACGTAAGAGGTGAAAAATGTGTTGAAAATGTCACTGGAAGTTACTCTAAATGTTTTAAAGTGCACCCGAAGTCGCTCGTATTAACTTCATTTCGACTTCGGGTGACTTCGGATGACTTCGGACGCGTTTTGATCCACTTTCAGTGACATTTTTAACACATTTCTCACCTCATAGGTGAAAATCCAAAATATACAAATTGTAAATATTGATCTCTACTTCCAGATGCCTTTTACAGAATTTGAATACGACGATTTCCCTCATCTTGCAAGATGTACCCTTAAATTGTTTATAACGCGATTGTGCAAAAACTACACATGTGACAGAAAACATCTTACGTACAGTTGAACCACATATTATTATCTATAAGTTTCCGCAATATTGTTTGTCCAGCTTCAGATTTATAAAAATAGAAAACAATTGAAAAATGGTCTCTTTTTCGAGGTTTTCCCGGATTTTCACAGTGGAAAATTCACCGATCTGGTCATATGAAAATCCAATTTGTAGGTTTTATAAATCTCTACGATTTCTTGAATAATCTTTGAGATATTTTGAAAAAACCAAAAAAGGCTGTAATTTTTTTTTACTATTTCTTGTTCAAAAAATTCCACAAAGAGATTTTGCTGGGGCGAAACCTGGGGTAATCATTAACGAACTATCTTATGAAAATTTGTATAGGCCATTTGCATCTTTCATTTTGTGGGGAAAAAACCTCTATAGCTTGGTCTCAGCCTTCAAAGACATATTTCAAAATAAAAGGTTTTTTGTCAACCTCAATGTTATTCAATGTAAACGAAATTGACTACTATAATGATCCCTATATTAATGGTCAATTTCAAATTGCAAAGGCAACCAAACATACGCAAATTCAGATGTTAGGCACACTGTCAAATTTCGAAATGTGACCCAGGTCGAAATATCATAAAACTAAGTCACTAACTGCGTCTGTTTCAATTTCTCCGCTACTAAGCATGCATTGGATCTTGAAACGGTTTTCACTGTAATTTAGATTTTTTTAGTTAGTATGTAGGTACAATTCATTCTGATAATGTATTTGTATGATAGGGAAAAAGTTGATTTTCGTGCGCTCACATGATACGCTAGCTAAACTTTGAGAGATACATCAAAATAATGTACCTACTAAAGACTTGTACTTCAAAAAGCTTGAGGTACAAACCAGACAAAAAAATGTTACCAACTGTTGGCAACATGTTGGCAACATATTTGTTGAACACAACAACTTGTAGCTGGATACATGTGGACGCAGTGTAGTGCGTCCAAACCAAAAGCAGATGAGCGTCCATACTAAACTATGAGGCGCCGTTTGGGTAAAAAGTGTTTTTGCAAATATGTAAAATTTTGTGTCGATATATTTATAAGTTGTAGCAATATTTTTCATTTTGCTTTCCGATATATTTATTTTCTACCAAACACAATATATTTACATTTCAAGCGTTGCAAATATATTAAAACGTGAATGCCCATATATTTATAAATTCGATCTTTTTTATGTCGGCAAGAGATGGCGTAGCCTACGCGATTCAATACACTCTTTAATTTTTTCATTTCTAAGGTAAAAAACTCTGAATAATCCAATGATTATTCAAAAAAACTAATGAAAAAGTATTCTGAGGATATATTCTGGCAGCTGCGATATCATTCGGCCGCTATATTCTCGAGAGTGTAATGAATCGCGTAGGTAGCGCCATCTCTTGACAACATGAAATAGATCGAATTTATAAATATATGGGAATTCACGTTTTTATATTTTGAACGCTTGAAACGTAAATATATTGTGTGTGATCAAAAACAAATATATTGGAAAGCAAATTAAAAAATATTGCCACAACTAATAAATGTATTGACACAAAATTTTAAATATTTGCAATATCACTTTTTACCCAAACGGCGCCTCATACTAAACGCAGCATTGACTTAAAAATGGACCGGTCTACTGCTGCTGGTGTTATTAGAGCTGCTTTTGTCCTAATGAGTTCCCATGCCCAGAAACGAAGAAGAAGATGGTGGCAACGACAGTTTTAATAAAATGAGACAAGCATATTGCTGAACTTTGGTTTATTGGAAATCTGATATGAAAAAAACAATTGAACGTCGCGATTGTGGGCCCTTAGACAATTGTAATGGTACCATTTTTGTTTTGCTGAAATGCCCTGTTGCCAAGTTGGTCACTTCCGATTACTGGAAACCTGATATGATTTCTACTAATGAAACTAATAAGACAGCATTTATAGTACCTATTTTTTACTTACTTTATTTATTGACCAAGACAGTGCCGTATATGGCCACTTACTCTGAGGGGGGGGGGGGGTAATTCAATTTAGGAAAAGGTAGGTAGGAAGGTACCACGAAAAAAATATATCATTCTTGTACTTATATTATAAAAAAAATGTTGAAAAATTAAGACAAAGTAAAACAAAACAGATTGCAATAAAGCAGGAACATTATGAAAATAATGACTAGGTATTCAGATACCTAAACCTAATAATAAGTATGATTGAAAATAAAAATAAACAAAACAACCACTGAATATGGGAACAAAAATAGGTTAATATAGAAACACATCAAAACAGTAAAACAAGCTTTCAGGTTCATAATCTGCCTCAACGTCACCGTCACTGCTGCAGCAAATGCTGCTGCTGGAATTGCTAGCATTCATCTCTAACTCTGACGTCGGCGACCTATCTTCATTCACTGATGGTGATATTGTCGCGAATAGGGCTCTAGAGGGAAGCTATAAGCCCTTCGCTTGGGACGTAGGTCAGCTAGACCCAGGGGTAACCTTATTCTTACTCAGAATACCATCTAATAAATCAAACAAGTCACAAAAACACTTCAAAGGTATATATATTAAAAAATTAACCTGGTGCACACAAGACCTTATCAACTAAGTACACAATAAAGGGACAACGGGCAAAGGGCAATATAATACACAAAAACAACAAGAGATAATTTGTTCCAAATATAAAAGGCTCTTTCTTACCAAATGCCGACACTCAACGAACTTGGGTACATCTCTCGGAGGAAGGGGTTTGTACGAAGGGCTTTCGGAGATCGATCTATCTTCCCAATAATTCCCAATGACTCTACTACGCCGGATCTCTCGGGGACACGCAATACTCGCCACTGAGAGATCATCTTTTCGGTTCTCGTGTATTTATTCAACTTTTTGTAAATGTTTTTGTTTTTATTACGTGAAAAATTATTCAATGTCGAGCCACTGACATGCCGAATAATATCATCAATGGACTGCTAGTTTATACTTTCGTAGGTGACCCCGGTGTTATGTTTTGTTTATCAAATTATAAACTTCAATAACTGATTTGTTTACAAATTCATAAAATGTGAATTTTGGGAAAATAGATATGATCTGATAATATTTTAAATTAATTAGCGCCTTCTTGACATAACTTCCCTCCTCGAAAAAGCTGGCCCCCAGCTTTGAAAAATGTCTATCTCATTTGTAATATAATATGTACATAAAGAAAAAATCCTATATCTTGAAAAATGTGATGCTGAAAAACAAATCCTAATACCTAATTTTACTGTACTATAACACGAATTGTCCAATTTTCATAAACGTAAATGTCTTTGAAACACACATAATTCCTAATGTTGACTCAGCTTCTGGATTCGGTCTTCCTTGTTGCCAGCGAATAGTGTCTTTTGTTGCGAAGCTTGTCTGCGGCGTCAGCGGAAATGGTTGTGCCACAAGCAAAGGTTATGACGGTCATTGATCGCGGCTCGTGGCTGCCTATTAGTGCCTATGCAGCTTATACCACTGATTCAATACCTTGCTCTGCTTGCTCAGCATGTTTCATGTTGGCGATACTAACGACTTTCTTGTTTCGTTAGTCTGAGGCAACGACGTGGCGGTTCGGTTTCGATCAGCATTCTCTACTTCTCTAGTGCCAAAGTGTTCGGTGATTCGTGACATTTGACGATTGACGATTTGAAATTGTGCGGATACTGTCTCTTGGCTTTTGCGTTTCGGTGCGGGGTTAGATTCGGAAGTTTGATATTTTGTACTTGCGAATCGCTTTATTGTCTGTGCAGTGCCTTGTCTGCCCGTTCACGTGCTCTTTCCAGGGGATGAACACGGTGAGTATGGGATTGATACCTCTTGTTTCTTCGGTACCCCTGCTTCGTTTCGGTATGTTCATATTTTGTATCTTCTTAGGGTTTTTGCATAAGTGGAACAGCCAGACTACTCGGTTCACCTAGCATAGTTCTCCACTCATGGCTCCTAATACTATATACATCAGTGTGAGAAGAGCAGCTATCGTCCATCATTTATTGGATGGCCTTTGTCCCACGCCCTCTCCGTAACTCTGCGCTTTCTTCGCCTGTTTGAATGACTTGGGAATGACATCTATTTCCATGCTGGGGGCTGCTTCATCCTCCTGTTTCTCTTGGACTGCTGGGCGTCTCATTGATTATGTGTGTCCCATTACATGTGAAAGAAGGAAATTCAAAGGTAATATTTTATATTTTCTAACTTAATTATCATATCAGAAATCCATTAATGTTACCTGATATTTAAAAAAAAAAATTCACTAAGTAATGACAAATCATCTCACATTTTTGGATTTCTGTGTATCCTAACTTAGAGTGGATTTAGTCAACTTTAGCATAAGCATCATCATAAACATACCCGTAACATCAAAGGTTTTTAGCATAAACTTAACATTGTTGTATAAATGGCGCCATTTGATATAACATATTCAACTTTCGTTTTTAACATATATTTAAGCACAATTTTAAAATGATGTTGACTAAATGCACCTTTAGCCTAGTTCATTTATATATATATATATATATATATATATATATATATATTTTTTTTTATTTATTTATATATTTTTTTTTATTATTATTATTTTTGACTACACTGAACTCTATATTTCATCAAGACTACTCATTTCATTACTACCCATACAGAAGAAAAAAAAAATTTTTAATCTTACTTGGCAATGATTACTATGTACAAGGGTACCTACATTACTTTATTCCCAGTTGTATATTTACTAAAAAATGTACTGAATATGTTTCAATCAAATCAACGTTCAGTTTCCTTGATTCCTTGATTGCGAGAACAATGACCTCTTTTATGTATACTATACTTATGGCCGAGTGGTTCATTGTTTGCTTTCAAGTGACCATGGTTCAAATTTTTTACTTGCCCTTCCAGTTACTGTGTGTCCACCATTTTGCGATTTCCCGTCCTTGTGTATTTTCCTATTTTTCTTAAAACATACATTAAAAAATCTACATTATTTACCTATGTAATGTATACTTAGTGATACTCAAGCTTCTGCATCTTTCTCTCGTAAGATGCATTTCAGGCTCTCTCCTGACTGCAGTGTATCCACCTCACTTTTCCCAATCTCTAGTATATAACTTTTGTTGAGACTACTGGCTGACATTCCCATATTGTATTGTTCTGGCAGCGTATTGAGGGTGGTTGTTGATGTATCTTTATCCTTTTTAGGAACTCGCCCTCTGTCCTGTCTGGTACCCATGATCCTTAGGCCAATTTTCACAAGGAGATACAGCATGAAGCCCGCAAAGAGTGTGCAGATGAAGGAGAATGCTACACCGGGGTGAATCGGGGAGTTGGAATTGGCTCGCACAACAGGGAGTGACGCAAAAATTGGCAATGCTTGGTTGTTGTGAAATAAAATATAAAGTACACATATGGACAGTACTGAATTCCATAACAGGAAGATTGTATCCCCGTGGAATCCGTAAGTATTTGTGTATGAATTATTATTTCCTTCCTCGATTATATCTAGTATTTCGTCCACAGTGTCTTGTGTGGATGTTAAATTCAAATGGGGGGTTTCTAATGTCCAGTTAGTGTTCAGACACTCGTTGATGTTTTGAAAAACTGGGGAACTTGTTTTGATTTTGGGATTCAGAATGAACGATTTCAAATTAGACCAAGCTGCTGGTATAATGTGGGTGGCTTTGGCTGCTGGTGATAGGTCTGTCTCGCAAGGGAATTTTCTGGGGATAATTTCCTCTCCCTGCATTACCAACCTACACTGGCATGGCACAAAAACTTTAACTGCTCCTGGAGTATGATAGGCCTTATCTGGGATATTTATAGTTCGATCTGGGCAGATGATGGTGGTATTGGGTTTTGGGTGAGCAACTGTGTACGTTTCTTCCTCAATTTCTGAAATTGTTGTTATTGTTGATTTATGGCAACTCATTGGACAATGGTGATTTATATCCTCAACAGTCGCTCCATTGTAGAGCTTTTTTGCACACCCAGGACCCTGAAATGGGTCTGCCGAGAATCTTGGCAAGAAACAGAGCCTATCATGAAAAGGTTTGCAGTGCTCTAAGCCATTACCTGAAATTTGTCTAATTTGATTTTGGGCAGATTGCTGATATTCTGATACTGCCAGGAACATTGGCTCATGTTGAATTTTACATGTCTGGTTGTACCAGGCGAAAGGGGTTGTGATTAATTCGAAAAGGTCCCATTTATGGGATTTTTTGATGATAGGAATGCGAATATGGATGAATATCTTATTGTTGGCAAATGAGCAGTCGCAAATTGGCAACTGATAAAGGCTAGCCAATTCCGTCAGGGGGACTGCTAATTCTTGACCAAAGGGTAATATTTCCCTTCTGAGGTTATCCAGATCATGGGACAGCGTACTTGGGTCCAGAATACTTATTGGGATATGGTGCCTGCGGCACGCACTTATTATTCCCTCTCTTTTTACCGCCCTTGTGAGTTCAATAACATTATTCAAGTTTCTGAACTGACTTTCCAAAACTTCAGCAATCATTAAGTGGTTTTTATCCTCAAATTTTGCCATGTCATTTCGGAGATTGTTAAACGTTGTCTCCAGCATGTTGATGTGCTTCTCCGTCCTATGGAATGTATTCGCCACTGATTCCTCATATGTCCTGAACTTCACTGAATTTTCGGACACTGACTTGATGGATGCTGACAAAACTTTCTGAAGTTTTGTTATCCGGGTTTGGATATTGTTTTCATTCATCACTAAGTCATCAAGTTTATGTTGGGTCGCCACTCCACAACACCATGACAATCCGTCTCCTAGGAAATCTAGTGCCCTTTTTATCCGCTGGTGTCTCACCAGGGAATTGTTTCTCAAGAAATTGGGGCTCCAACTTCTGGCTAGGGAGGAGAATTCCTCGCTATAGGCGCCTTGAAGCAAGTTCATGTCTTGCAATATCGCACATTCTGGTCTGGTTCGGTCCTCTCTTGACATGCAGTTACCTCTGCTTGTCACAGTTTCCCTCGGCGTACTGTCATACCAAGTAGTCTCATATACCAGTGGGATTGTGGCTTCGTATGTTATCGTTTCTGGTAGAGCTCTCCAGAACGCCCCTGCCGTCACCTCCAGGTGGTGATCTTCCTGCGCCATGGTAGCCAGGGCCATGTACCTATACATAATGTAAAATTTTTGAACTGTCACAACATTAATATATCTTAAATCTACATTAGGGACTGAAAAGAGTTTTGGGGAACCAATTCTTTCTTTTCGCTACCACGTGTACTCTATTTGCAACCCTGTATATTACTGTTTTTTTTTTTTTTTTTTTTTTTTTTTTCTGGTATCATTCCTCATTTCCGGGTGTCACACTCGGTTCGGGAGTCCATGGGTCGTTATATGGGAGTATCCGACTTATGTGGACCAATTCCCGTTTACAATTTTTTGACTGTCCCTTTCTTATTTCGTAGTCCACCTCGTTCAATTTCTTCGTTATATAGTATGGGCCAAACCATCTCAATAGTAACTTCTCACTTCTGCCTACTTTCCTGACGGGGGTAAATACTTTCACCTGGTCTCCTGGGGCATATTCCATGTGCCTATGTTTCTGGTCATATCGCACTTTATCCAAGCCCTGTCTGGTTAGTATATGCTGCACAGCATCGCTACGAACTGCCAAGGCTTTTTCTCGGATTTCCCTGGCATCCAGAGAATTAATTTCTTGGGTCAATGTTGCTTCTGAAGGTAGGACCGGTTCCCTTCCGTAGACCAGCATAAATGGGGAGTATTTGGTTGTTGACTGTACTGCCGTGTTGTAGGCAAATGTCACATGGGGTAGGAATTCGTCCCAGTCTGTCTGGTTGGTGTTGGTGAATATCGACAGCATATCGGCTATGGTTTTGTTCAGACGTTCCGTCAGGCCGTTACATGCGGGGTGGTATGCAGTGGTATAGCGGCTGATTGTGCCCATTGATTTGAGAAGTTCCCTCACTAGTTCGGAGCGGAAAGTTTGGCCCCGGTCGCTCAGGATGTATCGAGGAGAACCATGGGTCGTGATTATCTTCTCTAGCATAAATTTGGCCACGGGTCCGGCTTTCCCGTTTCTGCCCATCGTGTAGCATAGTCTGTTGCTACGATGATCACTGTCTTCCCGTTTCTGCTCCTGCGAAATGGGCCCAGGATGTCGATTCCTACTTTTTCGAAGGGGGTTCCGACCTCGATTGGCTGTAGCAGTCCCACTGGATGCCTGTTCTTCTGCCCTTTTCTGGCTTGGCAATCGCTACACCCTTTGACAAATTTTTCCACATCCTTTTGACAATTTGACCAATAGTACCGGGTTTTTATTTTTTGGAGAGTCTTGGCAATGCCCAAGTGTCCTGCTAGCTGTTCTGAGTGGTGAGAAAATAAGATTTCAGCTACCAGGTGTTTGGGGATGACCATTAGGTCTTTCCCTCCAGTAAATGGGTTGACCTTAAATAATACTCCATCTTTTACCCTAAAGTTTTTTGCTTTTCTCCGTAGTCCTATTGACAGGTTGTCGTCCTCGGGGTTATGGAGTGCCTTGAGGAGCTCCGCTAATTCTGCGTCCTCTCCTTGTTCCTGTAGCAGGTCCCTGGCTTCTATCAAGAAAGTGGAAACCTCTTCCATATCCACTTCTTTTGCCCTTTGGTCCTCTGCTATGGGGTTCCTTGACAAGCAATCCACGTCGCCATGGGCCTTACCACTTTTGTGGACGATCTGGTAGTCGAATTCCGCTAATTTTAGGGACCATCTTGCTAGTCTGCCTGTAGGGTCCTTTAATGATCGGATCCAACAAAGGGCATGGTGGTCAGTCACTATTTTTATTTGCCTTCCGTAGGTTAAGTGCCTTAAGTAGCCCAATGACCAGATGGCTGCTAGTCCCTCTAATTCCGTTATTGTGTAATTCTGTTCACATTTTGAGAGACTCCTGCTTATGTAGGCTATAGGGTGTTGTTGCTCATCTTCCCCTTCTTGAAGTAATATTCCACCAATTCCGGATGTGCTGGCATCCACCCTTAGCTCACACCCTTTAGTGGGGTTGAAATGGTGTAGTACTGGGGCCGAGATTAGTTTTTCCTTCAATTCCTGAAAAGCATTTTGTTGTTCCATATTCCATATGTACCCTGTATCTTTCTTGGTTGCCAAGTGAAGAGGTCGAGCAATTACGGCAAAATTTTTAATGAATTTCCTATAGAAATTACATAGTCCTACAAAGCTTTGGATCTGTTTCACTGTCTTTGGGACCGGAAAATCCTTAATGGCACTTATTAGGTCCTCGTCTGGTGATATCCCATGTGCTCCTACCAGGAATAACTTGACCGTAGGTTTCACGTATACACATTTGCTTGGCTTCAATGTCAGCCCTGCCTCCTTGAGCCGCTTAAGAACCCTTTCTAATTTTTCCAGGTGCTCATCCAACGTCTTGGAGAATACTACGACGTCGTCTAGGTATATAAGGACATCTTTCCACTTCATACCCCTGAAAACCATATCTGCTAGGGCCTGGAACGTGGCTGGGGCATTACACAAGCCGAAGGAAAGGACGTTAAATTCGTAGGACCCATGGCCCTGGGCTGAAAATGCTGTATATTGTTTGGAGTTCTCTTCAATATTCACCTGCCAGTAGCCACTGAACATGTCCAACGTTGAGAAGTACTTCGCTCCTCCTAGGTATGTCAAGATATCATCTATGTTTGGGATTGGGTAGCTTGACTTTTTGGTCACATTGTTCAGTTTTCTGTAGTCTACGCAAAAACGTATTGACCCGTCTTTCTTCTTAACCAAAACTACTGGGCTTGCCCATGGGGAATGACATGGGCGTATCACGTTATGCTCCAGCATTTCATTTATTTGTTGATCGATAATCTCCCGTTCTTTCTGTGCCACCCTGTAGGGTCTGCTCTTTATTGGCTCTGCCTCCCCGACGTCGATTATATGTTCTGTGAGGTCCGTTCTCCCCATGTATTTCGTTGCTTTTGAAAATACGTCATTGTATTCTTCTAACAACGCCTCTAATCTTTGTTTGAACAGTCCTTCTTCTAAATGTTCAATGTTATGGTCCTGCGGGGTTACCATGTCTTCTGAGCCTAAATTACACAGTACTAGAACATCGTTTAAGGGAATTTCCGACCGATTAATCCATCCAATTGTTGATCCCTTTAGAATTTTCACCTTATTTATGTTCTTGTTCACTATTTCTATTCCTTCAGCTTGATGATTTGTGTACAATAGCCCTTTGCTGCATAGATACTTTTCGTTAGGTTCGAATTATGGATCCTTATGGGCCAGTGTTCTTGAGATTGGAATTATTTTCTCCTCATCTGGTTCAATTGTGACGTCTTCCCGTGCTGTAACTTTTATCCTTTCGTGTCGGTGGTCATTTGTTTCCTGGTCCTTTTTGTCTCCTTTTTGCATCTTCCTTATTGCCTCTTTTTCCGTGTAGTGGGTCAGTATCATCTTCTCATCTTGGACGTTGGGTGTTGATTCTGGATTCCATTTACAGATCCTTATAGTTGCCTCCATGTTTCCAAACACAAAATAAATCATATCTTTGACGATGTTCCATTCCATTTTGTCCAAGCCACATCCAATTTTAGGCATTGCTATGTTTTTTATACCATTGATTTCCATATATTCTTTCATTTTCACTAATGCCGAAAATAGATCCCTATATTGTGGTTTCAAACCTGATTCCTCTTTTGTTATCAGGCAGATGATGGTTCTTGCTTTTGTCTTAAGTACTGCTATCTCGCCTTTTCTTTTTCTTTGGTTTTGTAGCTGATCGATTCCCCCAAACCTTTCCTTGAATTCCAGGGCGATTCCGCAGGACATTCTCATATCTTCTGCTACACAGTGAACCAATACGTAATCGGGTGGACATTCAAACACATTTTTCTTCTCCTCCACAATTAGAGCCCGTGTTATTTGATTTTCTGCGTTGTGGTCTGATTTCAGAAAATCTTCATATTCCCTCAGTGGGGTGCTTCCTGGGATGGTCGCTATGGGTATAGTGGACATATCTGTGCCTCTTGGATTAGAGAGTATTGTCTTTTCTTCTTCTAAGGCTATTTCCTCTTTTGAATCTCGGCGTCGTATTCCTTGCAGATCTTTTCCCTTCCAGGGGTGGAGGATGACGGAATTGATCAGGCATAGAAGTAACAACCATATTGTGGTCAGTGTCGTCATGTTGTCTTCTTTTGCTGGTCCCTTCCAGTTTGTTCTCGGTTGCCTTTGTGCTTGATGTTCCAGCCTGAACGAATCCTTTACTTGGGGAACGCCTTCCCTGTTCCTGGTTCGGAATGTCTCATCAGGTCCCTCTGGTGGTTCCTTTACTAGGAGTACCTTTTCATGGCTTCCACTCCTTTCTTCCTTTGCAGTTGCTGTTCTTATTGTGTTCCAGTCTCTTTTAAAATTCCTCACTACTTCTTCCCTATATAGCTTCTCGTAGTTCACGTTGATCTTCCTTTCTATTCGACGGCGATTAGGCCTACTAATCAGATTGATCGTGCTCTTTGATGTCATTGCTACTCCTAGTCGTCTCCGAAAAATGTTTTTTCCTGAGTGTAATGTTAAATTCCCATGTGAGAGGTCTATTGTGGCTTTATTTTCCAACAGGAAACCCATACCTAATAGTAATGGAAACGGCAGTTTGTCCACTACTATTGCTGAACACGTACTAGTAAAGTCCCCTATTCGTATGTTGATTTTTGCGGTTCCTAGTGTTGGTATCCGTGTGTTTCCTGCTCCCAATAAGTATCTGGGATATCCGTTAATCATTTTTCCTGTCAGTATGTCCCTGCTCACCACATTTTCTTCTGCTCCGGTGTCTAAAATTATGTTCGTATCCTTATTGTTAACTTTCGCTTCTATGGTGAGAACTTTGTTTTTCTTCCCCCTTGTTGCCCCCGAAGCTGATAAGACGAAGCCGGGGTCTATTGGCGTCGTCCTTGGTCGTTTGGGTAGACCCTTGGCTTTTCTGTACAGGCTGAAGCAAAGTGTCCTACTCTATCGCACTGGTAGCATCTAGGCCTTCCATCATTGGTTCTTGTGTTGGGTAGGGCGTTTCTTTGCTCGTTACTGCCATTTTTCCAGCCTGCTGCTTGTCCATTCTGTCCCTGGTATCTTCTTTCGTACCTTTGGTTGGAAGTTTTTCTTATGCCTGATTGCCTGTAATATCCTCTTCGGTTCTGGGTAGGGTAATTTGCCTGTCTGCCAGGCCAGTTATTGTGCTGCTGCCCTCTGTTCCAGTTCTGTTGGCCTGTGGGCACTTCCATTTGCTTGGAGTGGTTTGCGATATCGTTTAATCTGACCACGATGTCCCTGAATTTGTCCATTGTCATCACGTCTTCCCTCATCATACGGTATGGTCCATACAGTTCCGGGCTGATTCCATTCTCAAAAAACTTCCTGAATTCTTCCGCATTTAGTGTTGGGTCATACTCGTAAAATAGGGCCTGCAGCTCGTAATAGAATTCCTGTATGGACTCCCCATTCCTCTGTCTCCTTTGCATCAGACGTATTTCCAAGTCTCTCTTTGCATCCCCACTATTGTATTGTTGTAAGAATGCCTGTGTTACGTCCTTCCATGATTTGTTCTGGTTCCCTGCTTCCTGTCTATATCCGTCGTACCAGAAATTGGCTGCTCCTTCCAAAAAGGTTCCAAAGTAGCTTAATTTCATTGCGGTGTCCCAACCATTGGCAATGGCTGTTCGCTCGTACGTTTTCAGGAATGCATCTGGCTTTCCTGTGCCGGGGTTGAAAGTAGGTGGGGAGACGAAGTTGGGCCGTGCAGGGTTTCCACTAGATTCGAATGCTGTTTTTATTGTTGTGTCCGCCATGGCCAATCTTCCTGCTTTCGTTTCAGGAGAGGCTGTCACGTTCTCTCCTGGATTTTTCGTTGATTTTTCTTCTGTTCCTTCTGATTTGTGAGCCTCCTTGGTTGAGCCGGATTGTCCTACGATGGTGATTGTAAATTCCATCTGGGCTGGTTTGTTCCTACTACGTGGGACAGGGCTAGGAGGTGGTGATCCGCTTGCAAATCCTGTTGGCACTACTGGCGATATCTCTGTGCTCCTGTGTTTTGGCACAAAAAATTCGTCCTTGTTGTCGGATTCGGACCTGGTTTGACTCCTGAGAACTCGGCGCTTGTCGGTCATTAACGCTACTATTCGTTTTGTGTATGGCTACCACCCCTGTCGGGATTAACTTGTACCATCCACGCTAATTTACACTTGCTGTCGCTCCAAGAAAGAATTAGAGCCACCCAAAATTATTCAATTTGTTCATTAGATATATATGTATATGAATGTCAGTAAATATATATATAGATAGATATATTGCCTTTTCGCCTGACTCACCGAACCATACCACTTTCTGTACCTCTTCGTATTTGTTATTCCTTGTACTGTCTTGTTTTTATAAAAAATTATCTGAATAAATTATGATTTGCACTAAATTAAAATATTTTACTCATATAATATTAGTAAATTTCTCATACAAGGCCCTGTTTTCAAATTAACGAATGTTTTTATTTCACCAAAAGTTGGAAATTCAACTAATTTTCAAAGCTATATAATATATTTCATGAAATGGGGCTCTAATAGTCACAGTTAGGTACAAAAACGTGATATGTAGTCCTTGAGCCAGTAGAAAGGTCCAAGAAAAAAAAAAAATTAATACACTGTACCAGTGTGACTAGGAATCTGCGCACCAGGGTAATCGTTGATGGGGTTATATTAATTTTTCGTTAAATTTAACTAAGGTTAATTGTGAAGAACTAACCTCCGGGACAAGCGAGACGCCTCCACCATTTGTCGCGAATAGGGCTCTAGAGGGAAGCTATAAGCCCTTCGCTTGGGACGTAGGTCAGCTAGACCCAGGGGTAACCTGATTCTTACTCAGAATACCATCTAATAAATCAAACAAGTCACAAAAACACTTCAAAGGTATATATATTAAAAAATTAACCTGGTGCACACAAGACCTTATCAACTAAGTACACAATAAAGGGACAACGGGCAAAGGGCAATATAATACACAAAAACAACAAGAGATAATTTGTTCCAAATATAAAAGGCTCTTTCTTACCAAATGCCGACACTCAACGAACTTGGGTACATCTCTCGGAGGAAGGGGTTTGTACGAAGGGCTTTCGGAGATCGATCTATCTTCCCAATAATTCCCAATGACTCTACTACGCCGGATCTCTCGGGGACACGCAATACTCGCCACTGAGAGATCATCTTTTCGGTTCTCGTGTATTTATTCAACTTTTTGTAAATGTT
Source organism: Chrysolina oricalcia (assembly GCA_944452925.2). Classification (NCBI taxonomy): domain Eukaryota; kingdom Metazoa; phylum Arthropoda; class Insecta; order Coleoptera; family Chrysomelidae; genus Chrysolina; species Chrysolina oricalcia. The sequence continues at coordinate 28,192,179 of OX101812.2, read as the reverse complement.
TTTGTTTTTATTACGTGAAAAATTATTCAATGTCGAGCCACTGACATGCCGAATAATATCATCAATGGACTGCTAGTTTATACTTTCGTAGGTGACCCCGGTGTTATGTTTTGTTTATCAAATTATAAACTTCAATAACTGATTTGTTTACAAATTCATAAAATGTGAATTTTGGGAAAATAGATATGATCTGATAATATTTTAAATTAATTAGCGCCTTCTTGACAATATTTTCGGTTTTGATATCAGGAACGATTCTGAGGTATTTTTTTCCTTACTCATAATGAATTGTAGGTGCAGGATATGCTCATGCTCATACGGAACTAGAAATAACTGCAAAAGTTATATAATAAATAATTTACCTACATTTGCTTATAATTTACGTCATGTGTTTTTGCAGTATAGGCTCCTAAGAGTTGCTATAGCAACACATAGTAAACAAGCCATAAGAGTACTGCAAAGTCCGGTTATGTAAGGTATAGGTATGGTTTTCCCAAACCCAAACTCTCACAAAAGATATGTACCTATACTAAAAACTAAAATAATTTAATTCAGCTTAGGTACCTATTTCTCATTCACTGGTGCCGGTACACGCAATATTATAGTATTTGATCAGAACATTCAAACTAAAAAAACAAAAGAAACCTCATGAATCAGGGAATATTTTTTGAGGATTGAGGAAGCTCTGGGTGGTAATTACCCCCACTGTACCCTCCCTCGAATACGCGCTTGTCCCAAGAAACATTTCTGTTTATGGAGGCATCATATTTTTTAGAAGAATTGAATATTGGCAATACATGTGAAATTCGAATTAATGGAGAAATTAAACATTGAATAAAAAAGGAGTGATGAGAATAATCTGTGAAATATTAGTAAATGAGTAATTTCAAAGAAAAAAACAAAAAAAAAGCAAAATAGTCAAAGGTGAGACATCATCAGATATATTATAGGAATTGAAGAGTTTTCTGTTATGTATAAATTTCTTAAATATTTTTTTAATTTAGTTATAGTCCTTAGTCCTTATTGCTTCTAGTGGCTGTGGTATTCTATTATATACACACATGCAAAATGTGTTTACTCTGCAGAAAAGAGCAATTCGAGCTATCGTAGGTCTTCATAGGACTGACTCATGTAAACCATGGTTTATAAAACCTAATATAATGACATTACCATATGCAAATATATTCTGTCATCTCCTTAACATAAAAGAAGATGATTATAAACATCCAACTAATGGAGAAAACCATTCTTATAATACTCGCCATAGGAACGATATACAGATACCCAAACAAAGACTTGAATCAACAAGAAGATATAATTTAGGTATTAATCTCTACAATTCATTGCCAACACAACTCAAGAATATGAATATGATAAAATTCAAACTGACCTAGAAAAATCATCTCATAGCCAATGCCTACTACGACATATCAGAATTCAAGTTTGACATTTAGTAAACTTTATTACTATGTATGTAACACATCCTATGTTTTCAAACTGTTACTGTACTGCTGTGTAACGTATACTTTTTGACCTGTCAAAACACTACGGTGTATTCTAGACCAATAAAATTTTATTCTATTCTATTCTATATCTCAATTCCCTCGTGAAAACTAGACGTTTTCCAAAGTTCAATTTGAAAAGTACGTTTATTTTATTTACATGTCTTGTTTTATGGTAATGAATATTCGAAATATGATCAAAAGTAATATCCGATTTTTTTTTCTGTACCATATCAATGTGAAATTGAAATTTTGAATTCATGTAATGAACGTAGTTTTAGTGAGTTATTAGGTTCATATAATTTTTTGAGGGTTCTAAAATTGACAATTTGTATACTCCTGTCTATGGAAATCATCCTGAACCTTCCACATGTGGTCATCAATGTCATAAGAGAGGCGGAGGTGAGTGCTTACAGACTTATGGCAACAAACAGGTTATAGGAGAATTATAAGTAATTTATTTATAGAAATAATCGTCTATCGCCATAAATTATACTCAGATTTCATGCAAAAGGTTCATTCTTCGTAGTTTTGGAGGTTTCGGAGGCGCTCACAAGTCTACTGCTACTACTGCTAATGTCACACAGAATATTGGAAAAAAACTAGCTTACCTTTTTGCCGTCTTCTTCTTTTTATTTCAGAAATGGAATTTTTATAAAACTAACATTTTGAAGCTAAAGTTAACTTGACTGTCAAAAAGAGTTAACTCCAACACATTTTTATAATACCGACCCTTAGTCGTCAGTCTCACTCAAGCTGAATCTCCTTTCGAAAATACTATGGCTGCCCTGAATATACTAGGGAGCATCCAGTGGTACAACTTTTTAGCAAAATATAAAGTAAGGCGTGTTCAATGCAAGTGGGGTCAATAATAAGGTTCCCTTTATTATTAACTACTTAGGGGGAATTTATGCTCATTACCGAGACCAATGTCAAGCAGAATCATAGACTCATGTTTATAGGCTTTTCCACTATCAGGGCGGATCGATCTCAGGCAGTGAGGAGCGAAAGCGTAGCAGTCCTTAACAGAGATGGCTTGGCACACGTGCAGCTTCTTGCCCAGCAAAGCTCAATCCAGCTAGCTGACGTAATCCACCAAACAGGAGGTTAACGCAGATGGATTTGGACAATCTTTATAACACAGGCCATGAAGAGCAACTATTGTGGAATTGCGGAGAGCAATCGAACGCTAATGGCAAAACGTTGTGGAAATATTCCCTGATCAACAAGGTGGTTTTTGCACTCAGAGGAGCCAACACATTAGCACTGGAATGGGCCCACTCCTTCTATTATTGACATGTTGGTACACAAGATTGTGGTTAGTTTGAGCAAACTCAAAATCATTCTCGAGATAACTTCGGACCACGAACCGGTCCTGTTTCAGTTGAAATATATAGGGGTGTAGATGACTGGGATGAGTTCCGAATGCTTTCGACTGCTAGGACATTGATCAAGTCGAGCATGTCTAAGGAAGACATCCGTGATCTAATTCACAATATTCGAGTGAAAAGGAAAATAGATATCAGGAGAGATCAAAATATCCTTTCACCTCATGTGAAGGATTCGATCAGCTTGAAAAACTCTTTCAGACATGAGTTGCAAACTACAAAACTTCTAGAGTACAAACACGGTATGATCAATCCGATAATATGGAGAGATCTCCAATAACGATAGAATGTGGAAAAATTAACAGGAGAAATTGTGCGTCCTGGAACACTCTTCATGACGAATGGCCCAACGCATGTTAAAACGCTTTGTGCCATCATCCGAAAGTGCAGCATCGGTCTTCCATAAGGCCGAATGGTTTGGGTAATGTTTCGCCAATATACAAAGACAGGCGTTTGGAGTTAGTAGGGTGAGGGGAAACTCAAAATGATCGCGGATGTACAGTTCGGCTTAGGGACCAGTCACAACACGACCTCCTAGGTTGTCCGGACTGTAGAGGGGTTGGAACAGGCCTTCCATCAAGGCATCACCACAGTTATGGTCCTGCTGCACGTGGATAAAGCCTTCGAAACCGTCTGGGTGGAAGGGCTGCTTGCTAAATTGCTGATGAGGGACATGCCTTCATATACGCAAAGGATAATCAAATCTTTCCTGGGTGGTGAAATTCTTGAGATGAAAGTCAACAACATATGCTCCACAGAGTACATGATTGATGAAGGTGTTCCACAGGGCTCGAGTTAATCGCTACACTTATACTTCTTACATACTAGTTTGTGGCCAAAATATTCAATACTGAAATCAACGCTAATCGTGGAAGAAAACTTGATTTAAGTAGGTACAATAAACTGATTACATTTATGAAGAGTTTGATTCGTGCCGAAAAATCACAAAGCACACATGCAAAAATTTATCGCGAATGCTAATAACAACCTTTTCTTAATGATGAAGGTAAATGAAATTAAAAAGTTGAAATTACTAATTTTCATTATTACACACAGCTAATAATTTTGGAATATGTAGAAAATACTGTTATTTCCTAAGATACAGGATCAGAATGTTTAGTTACAATAAAATATGCTAAGACTCATGCAAACAGACTATTCACTGTTGTAGACATTGACAAACACACCCTTCTTGATTTGGTTGAACGATATTTTTCCTTGAGGCTAGTCCACACACCGCACAAATGGTTCTCCATTTATTATAGAAACAACAAATTTTCAGTACAGTGATGATAGTGATTTTTTTAGCATTCAAATTGTTGGAAATCCACTGCTGCTCCTGCTAAAAGTTATATTGAGAATTTCTGGAAAAATAAAGTTAATATGGCTGAAAAAAACTTTTCCGAACTCGTATCAGTCTATCACTATAAATGTCGTATTTAGTGCGGAATAAAATATTAATCAAGGTTTTATTGTGAAAATTATAATATGTTGGTAGGTATAATGGGAGTCACGAAAAATTTAATTTATTTGTTAATTTTCCAGGAGTAAAATATCGTAGTTTCTTTTGGTTTTTATGATAATCGTCGGAAAAGTATAGTTTTAAATTCGTGCGGGATCTGGATATTTCATACATTTCTTTTTTCGAAAGAATTTTTCACGTCCAAAACCTTTTTTCAAATTCCTACACGGTCTTTTTCTAGCCCTCAGGGAGACAGAGGCTGAATTATTTTGAAATTATGGTAGTCATCGGTTCTTTATAAACGTGTGCAAAATTTCAGCTCAATTGGATTCAAGTTTCTTAATATAATTTGAAAAATATTAGAAGAATGTATGAAATTGTGAATTATAATGGTATACCGAAAAAAATGTGATAATATATTTATCGTATTCTTCATACATTGAGGGTTCTATAGGAACCTATAGGACCTATAGGAATGGCGGCTTGGATTAAAAGCTGTAATTTCTCTTCGTTGGGAAGTCTGATATCCGTGATATCTTTTAAATTGGCTCCAAAATGATAACCGATCACGAAATTCTACGTGCGGATACTTCAGTTGAGACTTGAAGTAATTTTGAGTACAACAAAATGAGGTGCTTGGAGTATTCTAATTCAATGATATTACTGCTACTGAACAAACTTGATTTTCAACTTTCATTTTCAAAGCTGATGAAAAGTTACACAGGCAATCATCTATTATTGCCATCTTAGAATCCAGAGCAATATATTCAGGATCTTTATTTGTCAAAATAATTATTTTTTTTTCTCCAGATAATTGATTCGAATATTGTGAATACATTAGTAATACCCAGCACGCACAGGTTCTCTTTTGTGGGTTAGCTGAATCTGTTCAGATCATTCGAATTGTTATCACTACTAATGTACTTATACTAAATTCTGAATAAATTCATTATTATTAGCATTATCTTGATCAAGTAACAAGTCAAGGTATTTTTGATCTGAGTGAGAGTATGCTTCTTCTGTTCTAAAACTTGTTTGTATGTTACTTCTTACTTGATTCATGTCTGGTTTTTCTTTGGTTGAAAGTTCCTTCGTTGTATCGAAAATCATTGTAAATAAGATTCGGTGTAGATCCAGAGTTTTTATGATCCTCTCTATGTTTTGTATTGCCACAAAAGCTCTAGCAAATAGAATTTCTGCATAAACCTTGAGCAAATGATTTTACATGGATTTCTTGAAACAGACGTATTCATTTTGTTGAGTTATGAGAGAGACAAACCTGTAGTAAAAGCATTTGCTACCTTTTATGAATACTACCCAATATCTCTTCAGGGCCTCCAAATGATCTAAATACGCAGTAACGACCTGTTATTGCAGTATTTCAGTAAGAAGAGTATTTTGGACGTGAAAACTAAACTTTGGAAATCAGTAAAAACTTTGACTGAAAACTGACTGTTTCATTTTTTCATATCTGTCATGATTCATACGACTAACGTCAACTAAAAATGAAATTACACACAAGGAAAACAATTATTAAAGCATCGTTATTTCTTCCAGTAGGTATTCTAGAACCTACTGCAACTTCATGTTTGTCTCTTTTTGGAATTCTATCAAACTATGATTGCATGCTGATCATTACTAAAACCGGCATAACGTTGAAAGGATTTGGCATATGTAAATTACAATGTTTGTCATACAGTTATTTGACTGATTCGAATCCTAGGAAGATGCGAAAAATCTGTAATATATAGCCCGTTGGCCCATGACACTATTAGAAGTGTCGATTATCTATGAAGTTAAGCCCTTCAAGGGATATGGAGATTGAGTTGGATTATTGAGAAAGAAGTGGTTTGTTGGATCGGTACCCGGTCGCCCCCTCCCTGTCCAATCAACTTCCGGTTGAAATCAATGTTGAAAATTTTATTATAGAAGCAGCTATAAAAATGTATTGGAATAGTCGGGTCTAGCTGAATTAACCGGGCTCTAGCCGATTTGCGTACGTCCCCAAGGGCGGCATGCGGACCGAAAGTTACGCTTATACGGCCATTTCTCTCAGATTATTTACGCCCTTTGGTTAAACCCTTCATTTTGACCCATCAATCAATGTCATAACATTTGCATACAAAAGGTGACGTATTTGACATCAAGTAGGGTGGCGACCGGGTACCGATCTAAAAAAACACTTTTTTCCCGAAAATCCAACTCAATCTTTATGTCCCTTGAAGGGCATACCTTCGTAAATAATCGACACCCCTAGCATCACTGGTCAACGGTCTAATAGGTCTCCTTGGATAGAAGGGAATAGTATTCATCCAAAATGATGTTGTGGGTAGAATGCATGCATGTCCAAACTTTGGTTTTATGAGGGTTGTGATGAATCTGGGGGATAGGTATATTAAGATTCGAATACAAACGCTGTGATCCAGTGTGGTCAGTGTGACAGTTTTTAATTTTGAACATACAAAATGATCGAAGTTTTTGCCTCTTTCAACACCAACATTTGATCCACGTGTTTATTGTCATCCAGTCCCATAAGTGGCTTTATCCACAGGCACAAGAAATGAATTTGTATGCCTTTGAGTCATTGAGATTTAAGTTTGACAACAGTATTTTCATTTATGATAATCCTAGATAACTTTAAGTATATATAGTGATCAGCAACTTGGTAATTTAGTTTCACAGTAAACCAACGTACATACTTATATCATCAGGGCTGTACAACTGAGAGAACAGTACTCACTCAATGGTGGTTGCCTATATACACATGAAGTGGCGTAACAAAAAGCTCTGATTAATGAAATGTTGGTATATGAAGATATTTCATTAATTCGACGAAAAATAAAACAATTATTCATTTCAATACTGGTCATAAATATTCGCTCAATATTTTCGCAGTAAATGAAAATGTATCTTTCACCTGACTTGACTGAAAAGTCGAAAAAAAACTGTTCATAAATAGGTATGAGGCAATTCAAACGTGTCAGGGAAGCAAGTGCATGATCCCCTCTCCACTACACTATAACTCCAGCACCAGAATAACATATTTACAGAAAGAAATATAAAAAAAGTGAACGATAATGACCTATATATATATAGCCTATGTGCTATCAGAAAAGAATTTTCAAAAACTTTGAATGACTGCAAAATATAAGCACTCTGAAAAATCAAATGCATATCGCAAAAAACAATCAAGGAAGCAAACCTTGACATAGTCAGGTGTTCTAGTTGTTCTATTTCTTCCTTCTGCCAAATTTTCATTTACCGGTGTTTCGTTCATTTCATTCGTTTCATTTATTTCTTGATTACTCCTTAGCGTTATCTCTTTGTTTCCTCTGGTCTTATACTTCTTCGGGGGTTTCTCCATCGCTTGAATATACTTTCATCACTTCTTCATTGTTCCTTTCTTCTTTTTGCTCACCAAAAATAACAACTCATTGAAATACCTTTTGTTTTATTAGAGTCCCACAGACGATATCCATTCAATGCATAGAACAAATACATATTTTCTACAACGGAAATCCAATTCATTTTATGTCCAACACTTTGGAATGGGCACCACATCAAAATATTTTCAATCGTGACAAATGTGGTTTTCTTCCAGGCCATTTTTCAGTGGGTGTTACATATAGTCATTCAGTTGGACTTCTATTTAGTATGCTGTTTTTGTATGCCCTAACTTCTTGAACGTACTTCTTCAGCTATTCTTTAACTTCGTTCTTATTTAAAAAAAAAATAAGCAACAAGGAATATGCGTGTTATCATCAAAAAAGATCAGAAAGTACCTTTTACCATCCACGTGCTTGGTTCAATGGGTCCACAAATGTCTTTGTGGATAATTTTTAGTGGCGTAATCGCTCGGTATCTGATTGATGCGGAGGAGAATCTTATTTGCCTTGCTTGCAAGCAATAGTTATAAACAGGGTGTTCTTCGCTGAAATCAGTTTTAGAAATGTAGCATTTCTTGTAATTTCTTTGTGAGTGTTATATTCATATGTCCCAATTTTCTATATCAATTATAAACATATTGGTAAATTACAGCTAGACTTGCTGTTGGTTTTCCTTTGATTTTCACGACATAGAGATCATTTCTCCTTCTAGTATTCTTGGCTGGCCCTTTTGACCCTTACTTTATTTTAGTGAAAATTATACTTCCCCATTCTTTTCTCTTATTGTATTTACTGATCTTCAGTCAATTCAGGAAAACAACACATTTTTCAGTATACATGGGCCGTGGTGGTCGGCTGGTAGTGCGTTCGCCTCGCATGCGTGGGGTCGTGGGTTCGATCCACCGATTCACCGGTCTCGTGCATGGCATCACACGTTAAAAGGTAAGGGCTGCGTCTTCCCTAGCTCACACAAGTCTTTTGAAGACTTCTGAGGGTTGCGCGTAGGGGTGCAATCGATTGACGGAAATAACAACAATAACAACAACAACATGTGTTTTTCAATATGTGTCCTTTTCATTCGGCTTTCATGGTCTGACACTTATTATCAACCAAAATGTCGGACTTAATTTCTTCAAAATCATTCAGTATTCCGTTATTACCCATAGAGAATGTTGATCTAGAATCAAAAATAAATTCAATGTTTTATGCTTCACATACTTTATTCAGGAATGAAATTTATATTTCTTTTTGACAGGGTTGGTATTTTTTTTAAAAACATCAGCTTTCTTTGAAATAATGGTTTCTTTTTACAATATCTGCAGGAAAAATGTTTCAATCCTTTGAACACATTTTTTGTAATTTTTTTGGAATGATACTCCTCTGGTATTTTTGTTCAAGAAATCTCTCTTTTCTACACTTTTGAATGTTTCATATTCTTTTTTCACCGAAACTTTATTTCCTGATTCTTCTCCAAATAATCTGGGTGTGATTTCTTTGCAATTTCAATCTGATTTTTAAACATTTCCATTCATTATCGCATATGATGTCTTGTCACTATTGACAATGTCGTTTAATTCTTGTGGTTTGAGTAATATTCTTATTTGAAATTTCCATAACAGAAAAGTTTCAATTTTATTGATGTCTTCAGTAACATTTTTTGTAATTTTCGTGATTTTTATTAATTTTAATTTCCTTAATTGATCTGATTGAAAACTTTCTTTACGTTCAGCAGGTACTATCTGGGCCCATAACATGTTGAAAAAAATAATAGGTTTCCAGTTATGAAGTCAGAAAATATTTCTCTATCGAAATACAAAACTTTACATTTTATATTTCTGTAAAAACCAATCTATGAAAAACATTACACAATGTTCTAATTTTTATTATTCTCAAGATTTTAAGCTTATACATGGAAGTACTGTGTATTGACATCAGCATTTACGGTAGAAATGTACTCATTATTACGCCTATTCGTGAGATGGAGAGTGCATTGAAAGAGTTGTGTTGTTCCAATTCAATTGTGAATTGGAGTTTAGAGTGATATTGATTAATAACACAGAACAATAATTGATCTTATGGGATTATTAGAAAAATATCACCACCGTATCTCTAACATGTCTGAATTTGGATAGAAAGCTGGGATAGACAAATTTCTCGTAAATATATCATTACTTAGTCTGAGCAAATTGGAGAAGTACAATTACCCTTCCACTAGCAGCAGCAATTTCTTGATAAGAACATCCATTGAACTCCATTTGGATGAGCAGTGTGAATTTTTCAACAAGAAACCATTATTGTTGTACAATATTTATCCTTGTCCGTAGCTAGATTTCAGAAAAGTGAAGCAACATCAACGAAACTAAGATGTGGTTATTGGGAAATGTAATATTTTTCATTTTTTCAAAATATTCGATATAATGATTTCGTTTGTATAACGGCGTACTGGTGCCATTAAAAAAATAAAAAATCATTCAATTGACACATTTATTCTGTCAATTGACACATTTAATCTGTCAACTGACATATCTAATCTTTCAATTGGCACATTCAATCTGTCAATCGACAGATTTAACCTGTCAATTGACTCATTTAATCTGTCAAATGACACATTTAATATGAGGTGATTGGAGCATATCCATGATGAAAATTGTTATTTCCGTTAACCTGTTGCACCCTTACAACGAACCCCCTTAAGTCTTCGGGAGACTTGTGCAAGCTAGGGAAGAGGCAACCCTCACCTTTTAACGTGTGATGCCGTGCACGAGACGCGATGACCATGCTGGGAATCGACCACTCGACCCTATGCTTGAGAGGCGAATGCTCTACCAACACGACCACCACGAAGTGGGTAGTTTGAACATGACCAGTGAATAGCCATGAACCAACTCAGCCTTAGGTACTTTTCAATTGGGTTGAGCAATAACGAAATTTTATTATTTTTTGAATTACATGATGGTGTTTTGAATCGTAAAAGAACAGTGAAACGATAAATGAAATTGTTAAATTTGTTCTGGTGGAGAAATTATGCACATACTGAAACGCTTTTAACGATTACAAATAATGAAATCTGCAAATCAGGGCAGTTTCAAGGATATAGATGGCATTCGAAATGCTAGAAAGCTGGTTGAGTTGTCACACAAGAAAAAGTACGTTTGGTCTTGAGCAACAGCGTATGAAGATGAATAGGGAATTGAATAAAATCTGTACTTAACAAAATAAATGTGTCAATTGACTGAATAAATGTGTCTATTGACAAATTAAAAGTGTCAATTGACAGATTACATTTGTCAATTGACATATCGAATGTGTCAATTGACAAATTTAACGTGTAAATTGACAGATTAAATGTGTCAATTGGAATAATTTTTATTTCTGCAGTGGCACTAGTACGCCGTCGTAGGTTTGGTAATTTTGAAAAGAAAATACATTTTGGTGAAGACTCCATCAGTACATTTGAAAATTTTTCCCAAATTGGATCAACTTTTTCAAAAGAAATAAGCGTCAACGAATTTAATGTTTCATTTTGAATGGTAACTATGGGGTCTTCATTGATTAGTTTATGACTTTCAGTTAAATTTCTTAAAATTCTGGTTTATTCATAATGAATGTACTGCTTTCTATAGTTATGATGAAATTGCCTTCAAGTCCAATATCCAGGGGTTTAAACCTGGCACTAAATCCAGTAGGAGTGATTTTTGGCACACAAGCAGTTTTTGAGGAGTACTTTGGGAAAAAGAATTGTTCTGCACGAGAGCACCTATGGAAAGTGGGGAAAACTCGGAAATTCGGTAGGTAATCCATCAATAATTTGGAAAGGCTTGGAAATTTCGATATAATGTACAAAAATAAACTTGTAGAGCGTAAAAATTTCCACAAAAGAGGTTTCTACACATTTTTCCAAAAATTAAAAAAAGTGCTGGTGAATTTGATTTCCATCAACATTTCTTTTTTGTGGTAAAAACCTGGATGAGTAGAACTCATCAGCAAAAAGGAATATCAAAATATTTTCAGTTCGAAAGTTTCAATTTCTTATAAGCTTCATTCGCTTCATATAGTTTAATTTTTTCTCCCACAATTTACAAAGTACCCCGCAACAAACCTAATGGAAAATGGCTCTCGGTGATAATGGCTGAAACTTTGGGATATTGTAGATATCGATGTCCTGATTAAATATCTCAATGAGAGCAAGGTCAAAAAATGTACAGTTTTTGAAATAATTAAGGTCAGAGGCTGTCAAATTAATGTGTTCAGTTATCAGACCATATTTTAATATTGCCAAAAATCGATGGAAACTTGGCCCATGAAGTTTTCAGGGTCGCTGATAACCAATCGTGGGTCAAAATTGGAAAACTCACAGTGGTCCTTCAAAACGTTCATTTCTTATTTTCTTGAAACTAGATGAAAACTTGTGCAAAGGGATTCTCAGGGTTGCTGATAACAGAACTGAGGTCAGAATTGGGAAATTCAAGACAGTGGTCCCAGTATGGCGCTCCAAAAACGATTCATTTTTCGGAATTTTCGAAATTGATGAAAATCTGAAACCCTATCAATAATTGAGTAATTCAGCCATCGACATTAGTTTGAACTAATCTTTAATGATAATTGGGTGAAGCTATACTATTGAATTATTTTTCTACAACTACGGGTTCCTGTTCCAGATCCACATTCGCATCATTTATAACGTCCATTAAATAAACCTGTATCAGCCTATACTGAAATATATTTCAAAATAGTCACCACGCAACACGTGATCCAAGATATTTTTGTTCCCTGAGCTCGAACCTGGGGTCAGAATTTGAAAATGCATGTAACTGGTCCCAATATGCCCATCTTCCAGTATGACCCAATTTTTAATTTTACCGAAACTGGATGAAATCTTGACCTAGGGGTTTTCTGGGTCGCTGAACACGTATCTGTAGAGAGCATTTGAAAAACGATATCAGTTATCCCAATATGGCCCCCTAATTATAGGACCATTTCTAAATTTTCCCTCATAAATCAGCATTCTCTTAGAGGTTTCACGAAAATAACCGATCCCAACCCCATGAATTCTCTCATATTGACCCAAAATTCGTTTCCAGTAACACTGAAACCACTTTCATTGAGTTTCGAGATAATCGAAAAATTCATCTTTTTTGGGGAGCCATATTGAGACCATTGATATGAATTTTCCAAATCTGATCTTAGATTTGTTATCAGTGACCTTGAAAACCACTTAGTCCAAGTTTTCAACGAGAATATCGAGTCTTTGAAACAATCGATATGTAATTATCATTGATAGCTGAAAATGTCAATTTGATAGCCTTTGACCTTGATTATCTCAGAAACTGTCCATTTTTGGACCTTGCGCCTATGGAAACATTCAATCAGGACATTTATTTCTACAATATCCGGAAGTTTTAGCCAATTTCACCAAGAGCCATTTTCCATATGGTTTGTTGCGGGGTCCTTTATTTCAATTCATGTCCGATGCTAGTTAGTAAGGTATTCTTTACCGATTATTGCAAAACCATTAAAGAATAAAATCGGCTTTTTTGAATGATTGCAACTCTTAGAATTTACGAGAAAATTCAGAACCATCAATCGTTTGTAACTAGTAAATAAACTTTACAACAAACAATTTCCGTGTCAATCTGAATTCAATCCACTCAAAACACGAAATCACACAGTACAGCTCCATTATTTGGGCATGCGCGTCGCCCACCTCGCCCAAGGGGCCCATTACAGAGAAACCTCATTTTAGGGCCACGTCTCACAAAAATGGAATATTTTTAGAAAAATCATGACGATCTCTTTTTTTGTGAAGATTTTCACGCCCTACAAGTTTGTTTTCACACATTTCATACGAAATTTCCAAAAATTTCCAAGTTATTGATAGAATACTGATTTTCCGAAATTTCCCGGGAATTTTCCCCACTTTCCATAGGCTTGCAGAATATTTTTTTCTCAAAGTACTCTTTGAAAACTGCCCATGTAGCAAAAATCATTTTTACTGGTCTAGTGTCAGGTTTTAGTAACAATTTTGCTATAGGGGCTGGATTATTTCTTACCTTTCATAAACTTACATTTTTTATATCTAATAAACTGTTGCTATCTGTTTTTCAACTATTTGTATGTTGTTTTCAGGAGCGATTTCTGTGAAAAGATCTACTATGTATTTCCTTCTGTTTTTCAGATTTTACAAAATCATCTGTTTATGAAAATTCATAAGGGAATTGCTTTGTTAATTGAATTAGATGATTCTAATGAGAAGTAGTTGAAGACTTATTCTGTTTGGGCCAAAGAAATAACGGACATGATGAGTGGCATGATTTTTCTTAACAGCTAATTGTTTGTCCAAAACAAATTCTTGGAATTTTGATATATTTCTCTTTAAATTATACACCTTGTACATAAATGCTGAAATGATTGGAAAATACCTTCATTACACTTCTGGCGGCCATACTATTTAATTATTCTAGCCGTATAAAGAGAATGTGTGTGTAGACATTAGTAGGCATAATTGAATGAGGCTTGCGATAATGAAACACGACACCTAGATCATTGTTCCAGTATTTTTTCTTATCTCATCAACAAACCACATACCGTGAATATTTTGATGGGCTTGTAATTCATGCTAATTTGATGAATATAATGAGCGGCATTGTCCGTAGTTTTTGTATTATTTTTTAGCGAGGAAGAAGCCTCTCGACGAGCGTCCACATACGAGCAGCATATGTAGGTGAGTTCAACGAAAGTTAACAGTTCTTATACCTGTTGTGCACGTTTTGACATCTGAGGAATTACAGTGTGGTTAGTCAGTATCGTGAATTTTCCAATCGGTCGTTTTATAGTGAATTGTATCTTTGTGGTTTGTTAAGAAGTTCCAACAAAGTGATAACATGTGTGGATTGGATTTTCCATCTATTGGATAGCAGTCATTAAAGCATAGTTTGTGGGTGCAGTCAGTGAACTTGTGGAAAGAAGTCCACAAAATTCGCTAGGTAACTATTTCAATATTACATATCTCGTGTATTCCTCACTATGAGAATAATCTCGACGATTTATTCACGATAAACGACGCAGAATGAAGATACTTTTCATAAATTCCCATAGTGTACACTATGGGAGTGCATAATAAGTCTAGACAATTTTTTCTTATTTTTTGGAAAATATACAGTGTGTAATTTAAATGATGTCGTTAATTTCAGGTGGCGATTCCTTGTCATATTTTATAAAACAAAGTTCATATAAATGTATGCCCTAACTTGCTTTGTTTTCAAGTGACGGAGTGTCAGTTTTAATAAAAAATCTGTTATTTATTAATTACTCGCCAAAGTCTTTCCGCCAATTTTCATCAAACCTGGTGTGTATATTAGCAGTTACAAGGGGCTTGTGTTCATGAGGTTATATCTCAGATTACAAGCAGCGAAGGGTCACCTGATTCTGATTGATAAATATGGTAAAAATCATTGTACGCCTCTGTTTTTCTCTAAGTTTCAAATTTTCAACAAATTAAAAATTTAAAAATGCCACTCTCTTATAATGCCGTGAATTTGAAATAGCAGTTTCGTCGTTGATGGACTGGTTGTTTGTTGTGTTCCTGGGCCAATTATTGTCAAATGTTTCTATCAAAACGTAACAATACATTTGTGCATGAAATTAAATAGAATTTCAAGGAAATATGGAGTAACTGAAAAAAATATCATCCACACCACTTTCTGAAGTTTGAAGGTGCGTAAACAACATTTCTACGCCGATTACTTTGATTTGAATTTCACAGCATTATGAGGAAGCTGTATTTTCTGCCAAAGATATGAATCTAAGGGCAAACCCGTGGTGTACAAAGATATTTACTATAAATATCAATTAGGTAACCACCTGTCACTGCTACTGCTAATAGCATCAAAATCGCCAGAAAAACATTTGAGTAATTCATGAAATGCCGATTTTTAAATGAAACTTTGACACCCCGTAGCAAGTTGGAACACAAGTTTATATGAAATTTTCTTCATAAAATATGACAAGGAATCACCACCTGAAATTAATGACAACATTTAAATTACACCCTGTATATTGCACAAGAATAATTCAAAGTGTAAAAATATAATATAAAGGTGATAATATAAGATATGAACGGTAAATAACTTAACGCATTTGTTCAGATGTATTCGCAGTACCTGATCAAATAGTGCTTTAACATAAGCTCTGCTCAAGTTAGAGTTGAAGCAGAGCAAGTTATCTTCAAAATGAAAGTGTTTCAGGATGACCCCCACATCCCTCTTCTTTTATGTTGCACCACCATCAACTAGAGACATAAACTATATCGTTCAGGCTCGTCGATTTTTATGTCAAGGAGGAACACTCTCACCAAATACATCATCATTGAGTTGTCAACCCCCTAGGACCCAGCACCCCCTACTTCAGAATTTTCAATGGGACTACTGTACTTGTGATACATCATTTTGAAGGGAATTCAATCCCAATTACATCGGTGTACTGAAATTGAGGATCGATCAAGAGTTGTTGAAGTTTTAATGAAAACTAAGTTGTATCAAGATATTTTTATTTTTCATCACCTAAAATGTCTATTTATTTATTTATGAAGAAACATACAGGCTTAACCTAATTACATGTTTCTGTTTAATCGTAATGAATTCTAGTACTGAGAACAAACAAAAAAAAATGCCTGAAATTATGAATACAGTTTTTGTCTCCTTTATGAACAGGCGTAAGTCTAGTTTCTTTAAATTTCTCTGGAAACACTCCTTGACTAACTGATTTATTGAAGATCTCCATCAAAGGATACATGAGGTGTTCCCGGCAAGCTTTGTAAATGTAACAGGGAACATTGTCTGGTCCGGCAGACCTCTTTGGCTTCAACTTTTTTAAAGCATTCTACAAGTTACCATGTGATATGTTTCGAAAGTGAATATGTTGAGAGCTGAAAATAGGGAAATTTTGTGCAAGTGTTTTAGTATGCTTCAGTTCATAGATAGAGTCATGATCATACACAGAATTGAATTAATCTGCAAATTCCTCGGTTATTATTTGTTTGCCAGTGATTTCCATATTATTTATTATAAACTGTGAATGGGCTTGCTTCGTAGTCTTTTTTTCATTGACATATTTCCAATACAAATTGGAGTCTTATTTAAGATAAACTTGGATATTGTTGATGTATTCTCAGTGAGCCTTTTTTATTTTAGTTTTCAATTCGGACCGAAGCCGTTTATAATTATTCATATGATATTCTTTTTATTTCTAAAATATTTTTTGAGCTTGATGGAAGATTTCATATCGTCATCGAACCATGGCGGATATTTCTTTTAATTTTTTGATTTTTATTAATTTGTTGTACCGAAGCATCAAGAATATTATAGATGTTATCATCGTAAGAAAGGTTCACAGTGGGTACGCCACTGAATTGAAAAATTATATGCTGTCAGAAATAATCGTTTAGAAGGTGGGACAGACGATTTTATGAAAAAAAAAATTCGCCATGCGTTTTTGTATACGCATCTCTTTGTTTACGCATTGATATTTAATGTATTCGAGTCACTTCATTCAACAATTTGAAACTTTTCGAAAATGTTTTATACTATACAAGAGAGAATATCCATTGTAGCTGCGTATTTTGAAAATGGACGATGTGCTAGAGCTACGGCTCGAATTCTCACTTATAATATCACAAGAGCTTAAATTATTTCCGGAATTTTTTTTGAGGGCACGAATATTTTGATAATTTTCATAAAATATTCGTGCCTGAAAGAAAATTTCCAGGAATAATTTAACCCATTAACGCCCACGGATACCATATGGTATCGTAAATCATCTTCCCCTTCTCCAATGCATCACAATGATTTTTGAAGATATGGTATCATGCAAATTCGTTTTTGTGCTTCGTAAACAGTTGCTTTTGATATACTGTAACTGACATTGTATTTTGAAACGTCTCCACAGTGGTGTACTAGTGATTCATATTGGGTGATTTTGTTGTGCACAAAACAATGGACATTCGGTGATCGTAAGTACTTTTTCAACTATTTCTGTTTCATTTTGGTGAACATATATTACAGTTATTTATTGCTTATGAATTATACAATATTTCTGTATATAGATGAAAAAGATACGTATAATACAGGGTGCACTATAATGTTCTCAGAGTCACTGATACCATATGGTTTCCGTGGGCGTTTTTGGATAATAATGACTTCTAGCTAATTTGTTGAAACAAATAAATGTTTCTATCATTTCAGAAGGAATTTTTGCTTTTGCAAGCTTTATGCTCAATGACGATGAAGACTTGGTCCTACAAGTTTATGAAATATTTGTGGAACCGCCAGATTCAAATGATGACACCAGATGAGGCACCTATGAGCACCGATGGTACTGATGCTAAAAGAGCTGCCACAACCAAATTTATCGCAAATAATCCACATCGATAAATTATTTACATGCTTGAATTCATTGGCCTATCTTAGATATTGGGGTTATGGGGCAATGGGCACAATTCGAATAAACAGAATACCTAGATCGTGTCCAATAACCGGAAAACAATTTCAAAAGAAAAAAATGTGGGGAATACGAATATGTAATTATCATATAATATCTGTTATTGAAAGAGAAGATAATATCTCAGTATGGGGGAAGGACAATTCGATTGTTACCATAGCATTTACAAGTGCTGGTGTTCAGCCAGAAGGAATGGTAAATGTAGAATTGTAGAAATGCATTGTTTGTTAAATTAATCCATAACACTTCTAATGTAAAAAATATAATAAAAACATGGTTTGTTGCAGTAGGTGGCCGTGATAAAGGCGGCCATGCTTTTGACAGATGAGGTTTATATTGGTAAATTACATTGAGTTACTGTATAGTAAACCAGCAAACGAAGATATTCTTATGTGAAACATTTCTTGGAAGCATTTGCGTTAAACAATTTGAGAAAAATGAAATGCTTTGAATAGTAAAATTTATGTAAATACTGCAAAGAGTTGAGTCGAGTGCAAATATGTCATCCAAAATTGATATATTTAACGAATTTAATGGAAGATGGGCGACCAGGAAGCGTTAGAGTCGAATGGTTTGTTCACGAAAATCCAAGGAAGTCTGCTGCAGATGTCAAGTAAATATGGCCTTTTGCGTAAAAGAGATTGGAACAAAATTGTTTCAAAATATTACAATATGTGTCTTAAAACACAGACATCTAATTAATTCGTCACCTTCCTATTCACCATTAATAAGAGAGGATGGTTAGAATTCAAGCAACATTCAAATCTAACTATGTTTGTATATCCTACGTTTTTTGAAATATAAATTGTTAATGCATAATAATTAAACAAATTTGTGTTTTCTGTTTAATGAAACTTTATAGCGAATAATAAATAATAATGTTAATTCTTATAGAAATTTTGCATTATTCACAGGTATATCTACAATATTTAATGGTTGTAGATCATATGTTTACCATTTCAACTGTCAAAAAATTTCCACTTAAATATCGTGGTGCCACGAAAAAAATTCCGGATTTTTTTTTACTTTCCAAGGTCACTAGTCAAAATTAAGGCATCTTATTGGTTAAAAAGTAGAGGTGTGAAATTTTCTATGAAATTTATCCAGAAAAAAAACACATCATATCAGTACGTGCTTCAATTGATGAATAAGTTCATGGTGTCGGGATCAGTGCCGAATAAAAAACATGAACGAGAGAAGCCTATGAGAAATGAAGGGGTCGCTGTTGCAGTTGTAGGACATGTAGTGATGGACAACATTCAATATTTAAGACACCTTTATACTATTCCTAAAGGCATCAGCGTACATCGAATTCTGAAAGAAGTAAAATTCCATCCTTATAAAATGCAGAATGTACAAGAGATAAATGAAAATGATCCTGACAGACGTACAGAGTTTTGTGAAATCATGAGTCAATTATTGATTGGTGATAATAAATACCTCGACAATGTGTGCTTTTCTGACGAACCTTTTTATCATATAAATGGACATGTTTACAGACACAACTGCAGATACTTGAGTGACGTAAATCCCCTTTGGTACAGGAAAACTCATTCAAACTCCCCAGAAATTGAATATTTGGGCTGATATTCTGGGAGGCCACACTTTAGGTCCATATTTTATTGATGGTAACCTCAACGGACAAACGTATCTTGAACTTCTTAATACAACTGTGAACCCCAGAATCACTCTGTTACTTGAAGTGGGTGATATGCTACCTAATGGTCAGCTCACCTTTCAACAAGATGGAGCTCCTCCGCATTTTGTTGCACCTGTACGTCAATGTTTAGATGACCATTTCACAGGGAGGTGGATTGGAAGGCGAGGACCAATAGAATGGCCGGCTAGATCTCCTGATTTATCTCCATTAGACTTCTTTTTATGGGGTCATTTAAAATCCAAAGTTTATATTACACAGCCAACTTCACTTGATGATCTACGCAGGAGAATTGTTGTGTAGTGTCGTGCAGTGACTCCAGAAATGTTGAGCAATGTGCGAAGACATTTCTATAATCGCTCATACTAAACTAAATGGTTAACAATTTGAACCTTTCTCACGATGATAACATTTTAGGAGATGAAAAATAAATATATCTTGATAAAACTTAGTTTTCATTGAAACTTCAACAACACTTGATCGACCCTCAAATTCCATTACACCGATGTATTTGGGATTGAATTCCCTTCAACATGATGTATCACAAGTATAGTATTTCCATTGAAACTTCTGAAGTAAGGGTGCTGGGGATGAGGGGGTTGACAACATCATGATGATATATTTCGTGGAAGTGTTCCCCCTTGAAATACAAATCGACGGGTCTGAGCGATGTTAAATTTTTTTCACGAGTTTCACGGATATTTGGGGGATAACAAGTTTTAGTTGGGAAACACTGTAAAAGAGAGAACTAGTATTTGCTGATCAGTGTGAACAACAATTCAATCGAAAAATAATATTGAGATATGGTATTTAAAGAGAAGCGTTCTTGTAGAAGAATCTGCTAAGAATCTAACAGATATAATTCAACGGTCGTATGAAGCAGTAGTTCTTTTCTGTTTGAGAATTTTCGACGAATGCACCTATTGTAGGTATCTCCGAGCAATTAAAGATATAGAGAGGGTTTCTCTGTCTCTTTCTTGAAAGCAACATACCCGACGTTGTTTACAAACATCTCAACCCGAATCATGTTATAAAAGGCATTGTCGGATATATCCGTTTGCACTCGGGGGCCAGGTTGGAATTCCATGTTATAATCACTCTTAACTTGGCGATCATGTTAGTTTACGTCCGTTTACGACTTATTTATCGTTTTGTCAAATCAAACTATGGGCGTCGCATCATGGTAATCATGGCATAATCCCGATTTTGTGATAAAAATATTTGTTGAAATTGCTGTAGAAATCATTGTTACTATTCAAGTCGATTAAACGATAAAAACGATTACATATCAATAATTAGGAAAAAACTTGTTGCCGTGTTGGAATATCTTTCGAGTACTTAAAACATAGCGTCGTTGATACTGCAATACGAGCTATGTCACGAAACATTTATACCACAGGAGACTGTAAAATGATAATAGGTACTACATAAAAATTTCTATGCGCGATTATTTTATACTTTGAATTCCAAAACAATGACCGGTAGAAATTCTTATGTAGTAGTTATTTTTTTCTTTGGTGTTTTGGCGACTGCTATGGTCATTAGTAGTTATTATCTACAGTTTTTTATAAAATAAATGTTTCTGGACATTCTCGTAATGCAGTAACAACGACGATAGGTAGTTTAGTGATATTTTTTACTTTGAATGTGGTGACATGGAATTTACTTCACTGTTCTGCAACTATAATATTATAATAACTTCGCAGTTATGTGTGTGTGTGTGTTTGAAATGTATGCTATTTTATAAGAATTCGCGATTATGGACACAGATGATACCAGCAGAAAGTGTTTAAAAGTAGCAACGAGGACTATAATCCGTCAGATACAAAAAATTAGACTACTCCAGCAAAAGAATAGAGAAATGCAATCCAAAATTGTAATTTGTTTCAAGCTGGACAGACGATTTACAATAAGCAAGTCATCGCTCCACCCTGTGAGCAAATCAAGACTACATCAAAATAGAGCTGTTGTTGGCTATGTCTTCAGAGATACATGGCGACCCCTTTTAACTCATAAACTTTAATGACTCTCACCTGTTTGATGTTTAAGAAACAAAAGTAAAATAATAACTACATGAGAAATTCTCGTTTTCCTACCAGGCAGACTTGTAATATCAATCGCTCCCTCTCTCTACATAAGTAGAGACATTACTTTTTGACTCTGAAACACTTTTTGATTATCTGCCCCAGGATACCAATAATTTAAATTTAGAAAAGAACATAAAAAAGAGAGTTAAAGAGCTATTAAGGCTTTCACTACACTTATGATGAGTATTTCAATGATACACTTTCATCGCATAAATTTGAATGTAATCTCTTGTGTATTATAGTTTATGCGTAAACTCTTATGTGTATTATAATGCATGTATATAATATATATATATATATATATATCATATATATATATATATTATAGTTTACTGACGTGATCCAATAATTTGATTAAATTATTTACTTTTTTACTTCAGCACTTTCATTTATTTTTTCAGTATTTATGACATTATTATATGCTTTGTCAACAAGAATCTAATTTTTCGCACAATACAGTATTTTTTATTGACATCTTGACAACACACGTGCTTTCCAACCATCAGGCATGTTGTCGTCTAGAGATAAAAATATAACATGAAAAAAATTAATCAGCACGCCACCACTGGTCTTACATCTGAATATCATAACAATAACAAATCTCACCCCTCACCAACAAACTATCACAAAGGATAGTGATATACAGCTTTCATAACAACGTGTGCTGTTTATATAGAAATGGCACCTCTATATCTTTTATTGCTCGGAGGTAGGTATAAGTTAAAGCAGAAGACTGGATTATGTAATCTGTTTTTCATAATTAGATTAACAAAAGGAACAAATAAGATGAGAGAAATAATCGTCGTCAAGTCTATAACCGAAAACGACCTTTTTTCGGTGGTCTCGTAGCCAAACAGAATGATACAAACCAGGGTCATAATTATTGCCAATCATCAGTATAGGGATAGCTTACCCTAATGAATCGAAACATAACTTTGGCAGAAAAATTTACATACGCAGCTGTTGTCAATTTGGCATCTAAGAGACAAATTTCACTATTTGCCTTATTTGAGAATATAGTCAAATGTATGGAACCGCCCATTTTTCTCAGTTATTATGAGGGTTATCGAAAAAAAGTTTGAATGAAAGTAAAAGGGTATTTCACTCTGCACCTTTTTATGAATTAAATAATGTTTTCTACATTCATGCAAAAAGCAAAACTTTATTGAACTATATTCAGTGGAAAAAGAAGTTCTTTATTGCACTAGTGCAATAAAGTTTTTATTGCACTCATCTGTCATTCTACTTCAACGTGCTGTCATCATGACAAACATAAACGTTTAAACCTACTACATATTTAGCAGTCATTCTGTGAGATTGGCAATAGGTTTCAAACACTTACATATTTTATATTATTTTGTATTATTGTTCCCGAGAATAACTCCATAATCAAATCCGATCCGCTTTGTTCTAAACCGTCTACCTGCATAGAACACACTGTGTGTACTATGACCACACCTAGTGATAACATACGCGCTCACGGCTACTATGAGTTTGATTTTTATAATGCAATTGTGGTTATAGAAACGTCAGTCAAAAATTAATTCTGACAATTAACATAATTGAAAGTTTCAAAATGAGTAATATTAATGGGAAAATAGATGATAGCGATGAAGAAGAATTTGTTGGAACACCACCAGAAGTCAGTGAAATAGCAAAAACAGCGTCATTGAACTTATTACCTAATAAATCAAGGAAACAGTATGAAATAACTTATAATCGTTTTAAAGAGTGGTGCTTCGATAAAAAAGTTGTGAATTTTACTGAAAATGTGCTTCTTGCATATTTTTCAAAAAGATCGAATGATATTAAACCCTCATCTCTTTGGTCTGAGTACTCAATGGTAAGAGCTTGCCTCTCTTCAAAAGAAAATATTGATATTAAAACTTACAAGAAACTTATGGCATTCATGAAGCAGAACTCTGTAGGATTTCGGCCAAAAAAATCAAAAGTATTCAACAGGAAACACATTTATAAATTTCTAAAAAAAGCTCCGGATTCCCAGTATTTGATGAAAAAAGTAAGTCTCTAATATTTTAGCTCTTGTGAAACATTTTAAAACTGCTTATTGTAGGTCGTTGCGATATTTGGCATCGCAGGGGCATGTCGTAGAGAAGAGCTCCAAAGATTGAGTACCGAAGACATAGAAGAAGCAGGCTCGGTATTAATTGTAAAAGTGCCTCGGTCAAAAACTGACAAAGAAAGAAGTTTCGTCATTAGAGGTGAGGTGGAAGAAGGATTGAATTTGATCAATATATATCATAAACACACGAAATTACGTCCCAATCATATTCCTCACAAACGTTTCTTTATCAATTACCGAAATGAAAAGTGCACTGTCCAAGCTATTGGTGTGAACACGTTTGCTAAAATCCCGTCTGAAATTGCAAAATTTCTGAATTTGGAGAATCCTCATCTTTACACAGGGCACTGCTTCAGGAGATTCTCCGCAACACTTCTTGCCGATACTGGAGCAGATATACTAGAGCTCAAACGACACGGCGGATGGAAATCGTCCACAGTAGCGGAGGGATACGTAGAGGAATCACATGCAAACAAACTCAATTTCGAAGAACATTTCTAGTTATTTTTCAATTGGAAATTGTCAATAGAAAATTTTGTTCCAGAATTATTGAAGTGCTCTAATCCTGAATTTTTCATAAATAGAAGGTAAGAGATAAAAACAGAAATAGTCATTTGTTGAAGAGCGGCTATTTCATTAAATTATTTATTAATACTGAAATCTAATTTTTTATTTGAACCCGTGATGAGAGATAAGAAATGTAATGTGTTTCGAATGGCTGAGCCACTGAGGTAAATTTTGAAAATATCCTTATACCATTACTCATTTTTTGAAGCCAATATTAATTGTAAACATTTTTGATGATACAACTGTCAATATAGCACATGAAAATATATTTTAATAAAAACTTACGTACGCCACTGTCTGAATCAAATTGCCATATCGCTTAAAATATCTGGTTACTTTCCATGATTGAGAAAAATTTTGAGCAAATTAAGCGATAGGTAAGTGAATTACAGAGGTGGACACAAAAATTCAAAACTCACTATACCTATTGAGAGAGTTGATATAATATTAGCATTACTGAAATGAGAAGAAAACAAGCTTCCTAACGATACTAAACATGACTTATGGTTCTATTTAAAACAAATGCCGATGACGTCACTACTCCACCAATGGCACATCAAAAAATATTTGAATTCATAGAAAGGTGCAGAGTGAAATACCCTTTAACTTTTATTCTAACTTTTTTTTGATAACCCTCATATCAACTGAGAAAAAGGAGCGGATCCATAAATTTGACTAACTCTGTATACCTCAAAATCAACGACGGAGAAGCAGTTGCAGAGGTGTTTTGTGACCTCACAAAAACTTTCGACTGTGTGAATCATGTAATACACCTGCAGAAGCCAGAGTTGTATAGCTTCAGAGATACTTCATTGAGCTGGTTCCGCTCATACTTGTCAGAGCGCTCACAGAGGGTCTAACTCTAGCTCCTAATTAATGTCTTGTGGTGTCCCTCGGGGCTCAGTGCTTGTCCCACACTCTTGTTTCTTCCATACATCAACGACCTAGCTTCCGTTAACATCTAAGAAAAATTCATACTGTTTGTGGATGATAACAAAATACTATGGCATAGTAGGAATAATATGGAAATGATCCAACTTGTTGTCACAAACCTAGAAGTGAAGACTTGTTGAGATGCTAAAAACTTAACTTTTGATTCTTCGAAAACATGCATGTTAACTTTTATTATGTGCATACTCAATAGAATTTTCCAAGAATATACATCAAAATAAGTAATGAATCTGAAACCCTATTTCTGAGACTTTATGTAGATGAGGAATAGTCACGTTTCGAATTCATGTAAAAAATTGTCATTAGGATGTTTCGCAACTAGGGTAATCGCGAGAGAACTGAATATGTCAATAGCAAGAGCGACATATTTTGCTTTAACTGACTCCCATCTGAAATATATGGAATATGTTTTTGGGGAAATAGTTCTGAATTTTTCTGGATCGCTGTGTTTTACTCCTGAATAGAGCTGTCAGATATATTTGCAGAGCGTAACCCAGATACTCTTGTAAAACTCTTTACATCAATTTTAACTTTATATTTATTTCATGAAGTGCTTGTATATGATCTACAAAAAATTCAGTTATGAAATAATTTCCAACTTCAATTAATTTACAAGACACCTGCACGATTATAGGTATGATACATTCCTAGGAGTTCAATGGTGAAAAAATCAATAATTTTCAACGCCAAAACCGATATACATATATTCGATCTTTAAAAGTGCATATGAACTTCAGGAATGCTCTCATGGGTTTACTTTTAAATAAGGCATTTTATCCTTTGAGAGGAATTCTATGGTAAAATATTTTAATTTATCAGTGTTTGTTGCTCTTACTCGCTATTTGTACAGTTACATTCATGTGTTTGTGGCTCTTGACATTTCTTGTTATTTTCAGGTACTTTTGTCTATTCGTAGTGATTCAAGATATTTTAATTTCAGTAGTGCTGATTTTAATTTTATTGTTAATAATGTAACTGTCTTGTTTCATGCTACATACTTTGTCCATGACATTTCAAATCTTAGAATATTAAGTATTTTTGCTTGGTTTAACAAAAATACAGAGCCAACTCTAGGTTCCTTTCTAATATTTGGTGGACCTTTGTGATTGGGAGCTCCCTCACCACGCCACAGTAATAAAAGTGAAAGTGGGTGTCATCTTACACGAATGACCCTATCGATTACGGTCGTTTTCTAAATGACAACTCCAACCATTAACCGAGAGATCTCTCATACGACGCTACATTGTCCCATTCCAAGAAAATACAATAGAAGTAGAAAATATTATATACCGCATAGAAGTAGGCTGAATATGAAAAGAATGCATATGTTTTTTTTTTTGTTA
This sequence comes from Chrysolina oricalcia, assembly GCA_944452925.2. Classification (NCBI taxonomy): domain Eukaryota; kingdom Metazoa; phylum Arthropoda; class Insecta; order Coleoptera; family Chrysomelidae; genus Chrysolina; species Chrysolina oricalcia. The sequence continues at coordinate 28,165,259 of OX101812.2, read as the reverse complement.
TTTCCGTTATTCAACTGCACCCTCAGAAGTTCTTCAGGAGACTTGTTCGAGCTGGCAATAACGAGTGATTTTAGAATGAAACATCTTTTGATAATGTAAATTTTAACGAATGAGTAAAATTAAGTGAAAAACATTCCAAACGTCAATATTCTTAACAAAGATGAAGAAGGTAGATATACAATTTGAGTATAAAAAGTATTTTTCCCTTTACCACAAAAGTATTATCACTTGTACTAACTAAGTAAACTTTGCCATTTGTTTTTCAGATAATTCAAGTTCTTAATTGAATAAAACTATATCAAAATTGCTTCTGTAAAACAATAAGGACGATTTCTTTTGAAAAATTATTTGAAATCGTTTTTTTCCGTTAACCAGCTGTCGCCCCCCTACGAACGGCCGCCCTCAAAAGTCGAACCTTATGCGAGCTAAGGATTAACGAGGTTTTACCTTTTCACGTGCGATTCCTAACACTTTCTCCGGCCATCAGAAAAAAATTTGCAGCTGCTGCGGTTTGAACTTTCGACTAGCAGCCAAAGTGATTGAAACAATGTCGCTTCATCCACTCGGCTACCTGGCCCCATACTATTATTATTTTTTCGGCAAACCAGTTGTCTTCATCAGTGCGAATACTCAGGCCAGTTTAGTATTCCTACTGATGAAGATAACTTGGTTATCGAAATGCGCATCTAGGGGTGAACATGCTTTCGTAGTAAAGGGAAAAAATAATATTTATTTCCATTGAGTGACTCACAGTCGTCCAGAATCCCAATTTTGAAGTCACACTGTTTATCCAATTTTTCAGAATGTATGTATTTTTGACAAAATTAACTAACAGAATCACTTTCAACAGTCTGTTTGTAACAGTCAATTTGATAAATCATAGTAGAATCTTCTAAACGTAATGTACTATATATAAACAAATTCACTCTAAAATAATTTATTTGACGAAATACAATGATTCAACAATTTCAACACATTACTCTAATTTATATCACAATCACTGGACTATTATTTATGTTTGACTTCTGCTTCACTGACTGACTAACTCTGCTGCGTGGTTCTTTTTATATTCACCGTTCATTTCGTGGAACGCTCTTGAAATTTCGAGTAAGCCTTCGATTCATCCAGATTCTTGTCGGTGCATAGCGCCTCGAAAGTCATATGCGGTCTGCGTGAGCGTTCAGGCCCGGCATCGCCCGCAACTTCGCCACAGTAATTTTCAAAATTCAATACATTGGAAATGACCAGAAATAACCATAGGGATGTACAGATAAAAGAAATTCGTGTCCTATTCCTACATCATGCTATGGTCAAAAACTTACATCATGCTATGGTAAAAAAACTTAAGGGGGGTTTCCATTTACAGAACACGAGAAAATTTATTTCCAAAAATTTCAATTACAAAAATAATTTTTAGCAACCCCGTATATTGCAAGAGCATGAGACTTGATCAGAAATATTACACATATGTCTATCAACTTTCAATATAATTAGTTATTTCGGCAATTTCGTACTAATTAATATACACTGCATTCCATCAAAAAAGCACTCGATCCTATAGATTTTTCCCTGTTCACTGCAGTCGACCCTGTAGATTTTTCTCGGTTCTTCCTGTATATCGGAAATAATTTCTGAGTATAGACTGTATTGTCTGGTTTACTTTGATTTTTGAATTATTTTCCTAACTGTCATAGAACTCGAACAATCGAACTTTGACGCACTATTGCCCCACCCTATATATGAATCAACGGTTTCTTCTTCGTCTCTTTCATGTCATTTGTCGTTGTTCTCCTTTACAATTTTCTCTTCGTAATCATCTTTACTATATTCACTATCAATCTCATTACCACTGGTTCCGTTTCCAGTTTATTATTTTCATGAGTTACACTATTATCGATATCATTATGTTCAGAAGAATTACATTTTCTTGTCGATCTCAGCAACTTCAGAAGCGTTTGTGGCAGATTCTGTCATCGTCAAGTAAATACAGTATCTCATTACAGGCGGGTATCCATCAGATAATGAACATGTTTTCTGAGAAAACGCTCCTCTATTATAATATTGTTGTGATGAGTAGGTATTTGGTTTTATGAAAAATCACCTGACAACACATGGATATCCCTCAGATAATTTTCAATGCTATATATTTGCAAAGGTCTATACACCACTTGTTCGGCATGGTTCGGCTGCAGTTCGTGTATCGACAAGGACAATATTTATTCGAGAAGTGTAACCAATATTATCAGAACATCAGTTATATTTATTTGAATGACTCGCAACATATATTCATATTTTCTAGCTTGCTTCCTACAGAAACACAAAATTGAATATTTGGCGCCCTCTTTCGCCGAACCTATAGGTAATACGACTTCGCCTCTCTGATGAGGACGAAGTCATGATTGAATCCTCGAGAAAAATAGTTACTTATTCAAATCCTTATGTGAAGCACTGTATTTTCAATTGCATTTCAGTTTGAGGGATCAGCTTCAATTCAGATCGATCATTAATAATAATTAACTCCATCAACTCATAGTTTCGAAAGCAAATTCTTTCACCCAAGAATTGAGCATATTATAAACTTCCCTATAAAAAAAGATTCGTTTTATTGTATTATAAAAAAATCATTCACCAATCTCAGTACGCTAAGTTGTACAACAGTTGAATATCAATTACAAATAAGATGTAAAAGTTTTTCATTTATCTGCATTCACCCAAAAATAATAAGATTCCTGATTTGGAGTAATCAAGTATAAATAATATGAACCCTTCATTATTCCAAACACTGTATCCCAAGTAGCACACCTATTGGTGAAATATAGATACAATATAGATACATATTGGCAAAATATTGAAAATACAATATTGTCGAGAAAAATAATGTGAACATTCGGCGATATTGGTCCAATATTTCTTCAATAAAATTGGCGAAAAATTCTCGAAGCAATATTGGATTCAAAATATTCAGTGATATTGGTACAATATCGCTGGTACAATTTTCGGAAAATGTTGGCAAAATATTCAAACGTTTTACAGTGCGACGCTAAATTATGGAACAAATTCATTATTTCTCAATATTAAGATATTTCGGAAAAATCCTCGGATAGGTCGATTTTCTTATCCGATGGGCCAATTTTTGAACCCCACCCAAAATATATAGGGTTATCCGCAATTGAGTAAAAATGACTTTGGTGATATTTTTAAATTGGACACCCAGTATATTTGGCATATTTGGTTAGGGATCGTCATTACGAATCCAGTGATACCAAGTTTGATGGGATTATGTCAAACGGCTGCGGAGATATGGCCAAAAAACTTCCTCGTATGTCTAATGAGTATGTCTGCGAGACTCCACACGATTCAGAAGGTTAAAAGTCTCTGTCGCACTCATTGGGTATATGGAGAAGTTTTTTGGCCATATCTCCGCAGCCGTTTGACATAATCCCATCAAACTTGGTATCACTGGATTTGTAATGACGATCCCTAACCAAATATGGACGAATATACTGGGTGACCCATTTAAAAATATCACCAAAGTCGCTTTTCCTCAAATGCGGATAATCCTATATATTTTTGAGTAAGGTTAAAAAATTGGCCCATCGGAAAAGAAAATCGACCTGTCCGAGGATTTTTCCGATATATTCAGAAATAATGAATTTGTTCCATAATTTAGCGTCGCACTGTATTGTCAAAAAGTAAAATGTGAACATTTTGCGATATTGGTTGAATATTGTTCAGACATTCCAAAAATAGTTTTACTGAAGTATTCTTGGAGCAGTAATGGCCTCAAAACATCAATCGATATTGGTATAATATCATTTGGATATATTGGTGAAACTGAATATACCTTGGTGAATTATTAAATGTATTTTAGTTGATCAAAGTAACACCAGAGTCTGACTTTTGGTCGCAATAACCCCTGAGTAACCTGTCTTGAAAACAATTTATGTGAAGTATTCAATATATTTTCGTAGGTTTTAAAATACGTTCTATATGTAGAGCCACCTAGCGGATTTTTATCCAGGTTTGATCATAATATAATTTCAATAAGGTTCATTGAATATTCGGCCAATATTCAAAATTCATCATAATATCGGTTAATATTATTAAACCAATATTGACCCAATGTAATGTAATAAGGATTTTTGAATATTGGCGAAATAATATTCAACCAATGTGCAATCACACTTGAACATACAGTATTGTTTTTATTCCTAGAATCGATATGAGAGGAATATCGGAATTACAATATTTATTCTATATGTTTAAAACAATATGAATACAACATTGTTTTATCGATATTGGTAAATATCGTTTAACCAATATTGACCCAATATGAATTATTACAATTTTTTAATACAGTTCAAATAATATTATGAAACTTGGAAATACAATATTGTTTTTTATCTCTAGAATCGATATGACTGGAATATTGAGATTGCATTAACAGTATGTAGACAATATTGTATTATCGATATTGGTAGAAATTATTCAACCAATATTGTCCCCATATTACATGTGTCAATCTACATTCAGAACAGGTTCAACCAATATTCCATCATTACTATTAACATAATATGGTTTTTTGAATATTCACCCTTATTGAAACAATATTTTTCATTTACAATATATATTTATTGGCCCAATATGAAATCAAGATTCAGCCGATATGATGTGCTATCTGGGATTCATAGCTTATTCATATTTTGGTCGATAAAAAAACCATTCTAATTGATCCTCAATGATAAACCCAATCAGTTCATTCACAGAAGAATTGAGAACATTATTGAGAACCCTGTAGAAGAGCATTAGCGTTTTATTTCTGTTTTATGGAAAAATATTTCTCACAAATTATTAGATTATCCAGTCGCATGCAATATGGAATATAATCAGATATTGATATGTTTATTCAGCTGGAATTCTCAAAAAATTGCAAAATTCATGAGTTGGCGCCCTCTAGCGCCGAATATGGCAATGGAGACTATTACTCGTGAAGGTAACAGGTAAAAAAATTAGCATTTACACCAAAAGACGTTTTTCCATAAGATGTGTGTGTGGTACTTTAATGGTTGTAGATGATTGGACATTAGGTACATCAGAGTGATGTGATGATTCGAACAGATGCTCTCAAAGCTGTCTGTATTGACGCTCCTATTCAAAGAGAAAAGTTTTTTTATGAGCAATAAGTTACTTTCTTCCCATCACTTTTTAAAATTTCCTTTTTATCGAATGATTCCGGGTTTTTTCAGCATAACTCCAACATTCGTTTAAATTCTCATGACATATTTAATATATTATGCGATAAACAGTTCTACGGTTGAAATTTGTTTCCTGTTTAGGGATAATAATCTTTTATATTTCCGTTGAAACTAACCATTCCGAAGTGACCTTGCAGAGCACATGTATGTCATTACACATCTTTCCCGTCTTTAAAAACAGTGATGAAATGACGAATCGTTTTTCTTTATTAGTGCTTGATGGTGATTTGATAAGTTCAGTGTTTTCGACGTCAAGTTCTAGAACTGCGAACAAGTTTGACAACAATGTTGAAATTTCCCACGATATTGGCGTACATTGGATAATTTTTGTAAGGTTCACTGAAATTTTTTATTTCTTTTATGATAACAACAAGAAAACGTATTGAAAACGAGATGAAAAGATATTTTTTTTGTATTATTGATTAGTTAATTTCCAGCTTTTTAGGACTTTTCATTCTAGAATATAAAATCGTTGACTGTTAATATCATATAACGAACATAAATAAAAATAAGTACGGAAGATAGAGCCAAGAGATTTCAAAATCAATTATATTCATGTGGATTTCCTAACAATGAATTTTCCTAGCAGATAACTTCTTTCTGGATTGAAATTTGTATTTCGAATAATACATCCTCCTATGTTGACTCAACAAAAAAACCTGGGTCCTAATACCGATTCTTCCCTCGGAATTTTAGGATATAACGCCAAAATGTATTGAAGAAGCTATGAAAAACCTGCGTAATTTTTTCAACATTTTTATTAATAACCCGTATAACTAACTATGTATTTTTTCTGAAAATACTTTAAGTTTGACAGGAGTACCCGGTCAGTTTGTTATATTTTGATGAAAATTCAAAGAACACACTGCAGCTGTAACCAAAGTAAGAATAAATTGTTGGACTAATCTCAGTGGACAGTTGTTGATACATAAGTTTTACAAATTTGTCGGTTTACAAAAAAAGGATTTTGTATATGATTGTCACGAGCTATTGGAAAGACTAGATTACAACTAGGTTTTCACAAAGTTCATTAAGCTCATTTCAGCATTATTTGAAAAATATTAGTGGTTGTAGATTGTATGGGGTTATGCAAGTTATTTGGCCTCACAAGCACTTCGACTCATTAGAAAACGTTATTCATTCAATATAATCAATATACATATAAATAATTCGTAGGATTGAACAAAGTAGTAATCGATAAGTGATCTATCACTTGTTTCGATATTTACGAACAAAATAAAAACGTATAAATAAAAATTATCTTATATATATATTTTTTATTTCTCTTTTAAACTTAAAATAATTTTTTTCACTTTTGATTGTGTCAGGGACACTATTTTGTATATTTTTTTGTAATGTATGCTACGACCTTTGAGATAACGATTTTCTTACCTGCGGTAGTGCTGATAAGTTTTTTCTCCGTGTGTTATAGTGATGAGTAGATCCTAGTTCAACTCCGGTTGAGTGCAGTTTCACGTTCACACAATAATAAAATAGTTGCCTCATGTCCATGACTTCGCATTATTTATATAACAAATCGGAGAGATATCTTGTGTTTTTCATCATGATCAATTTGAGGAACCTTTTTTGTATTACATCGAGAGGATTTATGTGTATCCGAAGAGCATCAGCTCCCCATAATAGAATTCCGTATCGGAGATGACTTTTCACCATGTATAATATTTTCATTGATTTCAATAGCAGATGATCATTGAGGAATTTGAATTTATATAGAATTGTGCGCAGTTTCTTTGTGATGTAATTGATGTGTAAGTCCCACTTCATATGTGGGTCTAGATACACTCCAAGATATTATTCAATTTCTGCGACATTTATTTTGAAAGTGTTTTCCTGAACTTTCATGTCGTGATGTTGAAACGGGGAATTTCCAGCTTTATTGCAACTGAAAGGAAGGAAGTTGGTTTTGTCTATATTAATTGTCAGTAATTTGCTGTCAAACCAGTTTTTCAGGATCCTGAAATTATTTTCATCTTTGTTCTATAATTCATGCCATGTTTCCGCATCGTAGAAAATGGCGGTGTCGTCGGCATACTCTATAATGCTAACTTGGTAATCGAGTGAAAATGATTCATTAAAAGACAGATTGAATAGAAGTGGGCCCAATACAGTTACCTGTGGTACTCCATATTCGATTTCTCTTAGATCACTCATTGTGTCAGACACTTTCACCTCTTGCCCCCTATTTTGTAAATAATTTCTGAGGAGATTTGAATATTTTTCTCTCAGACCTGCTCGCTGTCCCAATAAGCAATCGGTGGCTGACAGTATCAAAAGCCTTCGAAAGGTCAATGAATACACATAGACATGGTCGTCCTTTGTCCAGTGATTTATGTATTTTTTCAGTTTGTGCTAGAACAGCATCTTCCAATGACTTTTTTCCTTAATGCCATAGTGGTTGTTAGAAATAAGTCTATACTTTGTTATGAATGATGTCATTCGGTTTTTCAAGAACCTTTCGAAGATCTTTGACATATGAGTGATGAGAAACATCGGTCTGTAATTGTCTGTCTTGTCTCTAATTGGTATGACAATTGAATGTTTGAATACATCAGGTCAGATTTCCAGGTCTATACATTTATTTAATACGTATTGAGGCGGAAGCGATATGTATTCCGAGACAGCTTTGATAGTTTCTGCTCTCGTGCCGTCCTTTCCGACAGTTTTTCGGTATTTCAGGCCCATTATGATATACTTATTTGACAAATCATTCGTTTCAATTGAAGTTAAAATCATTGAGTTAGATGGAATGTTCCCGGATATTTTTTGGTTTGGATCTATTACAATTTTTTCCGCAAGTGTTTTCCCCATTTCAACAAATCTAAGGTTGAACTCATTCACAATATCTCTGCTTTCATTGAGAAGATTTCCGTACAAGTTACGGAATGCCGAGATCACATTATTGTTAGGTCATGTGTTACTCAATTCTCTCACTTTTTCCCACAGAAATTTTGTATTGTTGCAGTTTTCTTCTATTTATTTTTTATAGTAATCACAGTTTGTATTTTTCATTAGATTACTGAGCTTATTTTCGTAAATTTTGTACTGGTTTATCAATAAATCGTTGTTTGGGTCCTTTCTGATATTCTTGAACATTTCGTTTTTTTTTGTTGATCAAAGTCAACAATGCATTTGTCAGCCAGAGTGCGAGTTTTGAATGTTTCCTCAGTTGTATTTTTCTTTCGGTGCATTATTTTCGTCGATAGTATTTTTATAAATTCGTTTATTGCGGATTTTGGAGCCGCGTAAACAGTTTCCCAGTTTACTTGTTGAAGTATTAGTTTCAATTTTTTGCTGTTTAAGTATTCTTTGTAACGTTGTTTCGTGTGTTTCACATCGAATGCATCACTTGTTATGATTTGTAATACTGTTTGTAATAGGTTAGATTATTTTCAATTAATAATGGAATAGTCATGTCCGATATGTATGTTATGGATTTAATGAAGATGTGATCTAGACAACTCTTTATTCTGGTGGGTTCGATAATAGTCGCTAATGTTCGTAGAGTGTGTTCAGATATTCTGGAGATCTCCTATAACAATGCAGAAGTCAGATTTGTTGTGCTGATTACCTAAATTTTTTTGTTGAACTCTGAGGTATTACATGCCGGTGATCGGTAGATAGCACTTATGACAATTTTTTTATTGCAGAATTTGACAACTGCTCTCAAAATGTTCAGTTCATCCAGTTCTACTATCTCATATTCAAAATGGTATTCTTCCTTAATGAACAATACAACTCTATCGTTTTGATGGAAATTGGCCTGGTTGTATACGATTTTGTATCCTGGAATCCCATATAAACTGTGATCTAATAACTTCCAGGTTTCGGTCAAAACACAATTATAATTTATGTTGACGTTGGATGAGAGTATTTTGAATTTATCAAAATTTTTTTGATGCTTCGGATGTTATTATGAATGATTTTGAAGTTTTCGTGATAGTTATTAACTTCTAGAATTTCATTGCATTCTATTTCATATTCGATGGTGAAAGTTTTGATCGAATCCATTTGGAATTTCAATATGTAGAGATCCATAATGTGATTTAGGAATTGGTAAAAGAGAAAGAAAGATATGAAGCAGTTGAAGCTGAGCTGTAAAAATAATTTAGGAAATATATATGGAACAACAACTAACAACAAAAAGAGAAAAGAAAAAAGGGTTCATGAAAGCCTTGACTTTTTTGAGTGAGCTTTTACTTCATCTTTCAATGAAGTAGCACTAATAGTATCCCTCGTAGTTTTATTGTTTATTGAAGGCTTGAAAATTTTGGCTTTCTCTGATTGTTTCGGGGTTTCTGGTTTACAGTTCAAATTTTTATTTATTTTTAGAGGAGAGACACTATAGAAAACATCAATATCAGTAGTTTCCGAATTTTTGGAACTCACGTTGGGTGTTGGTGGTGCACTATTCGGTTCTTGCAGTGAGTTTTCTTCTTCTAGATCTTTTGTGCACAACAATATATCTATTCGAGTTCCACGATTCCGAGACTTTGGATTTTATCATTTTCCTGGGAGCTAATTTCCTGATGTCGGTGAGCGTTAAGAAAGCCCCTTCCAGGAACTTAAGCGTCTTGCAGAAAAGCGCTGGACATTGGCGAAGCAAATGTTCTGCAGTTTCAGCAAAGTTCTCGCAGTAGAAGCAAGCAACACTCTCTGATTTTACCATTTTTTTGAGGTGATATCTCAGAGGGCAGTGTAAATTTCAAGTTGTTCTCATTCTGCTCGAGAAGCTGTTTCGCTTTCCTTAGGGTTAGGCTCACTAGACTTTTCGGTTTTCTATGCCCTGGTACTTTATTCAAGTCAGTTTTCATTTTATCAGTTACCCAGCGTCGAAACCATTCTTTCACGTGGGCTTTGGAAAGCTCAAAGATGGGTTCTATGTAGGAGAATTGGGTGTTTGCCACTTCGTCGACAAGGCTGTGTGCTTCCTTGCCTCAAATACCTCTGTGACCTGTCACTCTCATCAAAGTGACCTGGTTGTATTCTGTCAGTTGTCTCAGAGATTTTTCGCAGTCCTAAGTCAGCTCAGACTCACATCAAGAGAATGACTTCACAGCTTCTAGTGCTACTTGTCTAACTGTCAGTACATGGATTTTTTTCCTACGGGTTTCCCTTCGAATGTAGTCGATCTCCATATCATGTTCTTCTTCTTGAAAGATGGTTAAGGTATAATACCATGGGGTTTTGAGAGCCTGGAAGTTGGCCCTGTAATGTCCACTCCAGCCCTCTCATCCATCTTGGATTCTTATCTTTGTGGTTATATGTGAGCATGTTGATTTTGTGTTCCATTAGGGCTCATTTTCAATCTATGGTACTCTGAGTAAAGTACTTGTTCTTATTCTAATTCAGAAATGGTATAAAATCTTCTCATTTCTCATTGCTCATATCAGAAGAAGATGAATAGACGTCACTGAATCACCTTTCTATACATATCTCTTCATTTTTGATTTCCTGATACTGTCAGGATGAACACAACCTATCCACCTTACAATTTGTTGATCCAAACATATTTCCCAGCTTTTTGCCAGAAGATATAAAATTCAGAACGCCACTGCCTTTCACTTGTTATGAATGCTGATTCAATGAGTTATTCCTAGTGAACAGTAAAGTAGAAGGTAACTCAATATTCAGGTAAACAATCTAGGCAGAATAGAAACAATGACCAGTTGTCATTTGATATTAATGCAATTTTATTAATTCCCTTCTCACATTTCCTTTTATTTCAACATAATTAATTTCAGTATTACCTCTGGTCTTCTGGCATAAACAACTTGGTATAACAATTAGTAGCAGGTATGAATTAGTATTCTCTATTTATACCGGATAGCAGAGAGAGTAAAAAGGTTTAGGCAATTCAAACTGGACAATAATCCCATTTATTATATTCAAGTATTGATATGGGTTCAAAAAATTATTTTTGTTACGCTATAATGGTGGATTTATGCAACAGTCATAAGGTTTGAGTCATAAGGAAGAATTATTCGTCAATGATTGGTTGAAATAAACGGTTCAACCAATCATTGACGAATATTCTTCCTTAAGACTTAAAACTTATGACTGCTGCATAAATCCACCATAATGGTAATTACAAAGAATGTTTTATGATTCCATTCCGAAAAAGAAATCGAATACCTCTATTGAAGTTTCGAACAATTTTGGACCTATAATTCTAATATAATACACAAACTTATGGGCTTTCTGGCTAAAATGCTTTAAAATAATGCCTAACCACCTGAAATGTAATTAATTTTTATCTCAATTTTCTTACTTACTAGAGGACAATTACAATAATGGTTAGTGGAAAATGTTGGAAAAAAGAATGTTAGTCGATTTCGTGAATTATGAAGATTAAAATTTAGTAATAATTCTTTAAAGCATGAGTCAGACGCAAAAGATTAATACAAGTTCAAATAAAAAGGATGATTAATAAAATTTTCTTTTGATAAGGAATGGTTCCAATTTTGAAAAACCAAGATTAGCTTCATAATCGGAATAGAGTCAGTCAGAAAAAATCGGTGATTAAGATTATTCACTAACTTCCTGGGGAAATTTTGTAAGCATTTGACATATTTATCATAAAAAGGATTGCATATAATAGTTTTGCATTCGGGAATAGTTCTTACTGGGGTTTTGTACATTGTTATGATTGTGATGAAATCCTGGAAGTAATCGGTTTGTCTTGAAGGATAAAACCTGAAGTTTTTAAGGACGTTCTTACTTCAAGCTCTATATGATATTCAAAGGTGAGCTTTTTGTTTAATATCACCCTCTTATCAATTTTGTCTCTGTAAAAGTTTAACGATTTAAATACCTCATTTAGTTGAGTTTTAATTTTTTTTTCGCTTGAGATTTGCATTGTTCACAAGTCCAGCTGATAACTTAATAATTAGGAAAGTCGCAAAAACTTGGCGGTAGTTTGGCATATTTAACGTGATAAACTTTTTCACAATTATAACTATGATTCGAACAGCCTACTGAAAATCCACATAAACCTAAGAAATTCTTCTAATTCTTCACCTCGAAGCCCACAGCGATTACATTGTTCTGAAGCACTTTCAACCCACTCGTTTTTCCACAAAACTTATAGGATCTTGTGGAAGGCAATTAGTTGATCAGTAAGGAATGGTTGGATATTTGAAATAACACCTCTGCAATTGCCTTTTCAAAACCAAGTCAAACCTATCTCAGTCAAAACAGTTGATTTTTTCATGGAAAGTGATTCATTTTCAAGTTAATTTGTTGAGACGAAAGTGGAATTTCCAATTATCAAACCCCAAATTTGGTGCTGGATAATTTTTGTAATTTGACAACTCTTCCAAGAGATTTTCAGTCTTTTATTGATATTTAATTTTCGTTATTTTGAAAAACCCTGCATAGACCTTGCATTTGGATTTTTTCATCATTTGAATATAATAAATCTCCCAGTAGGAATAAAAGTTATATATCTACCTATACGTATACGTATAGGCGAAAGATTTAGTCGCACTGAAGAGAAACCAGATTACGTATACGTATAAATAGAGAAGGCTCTTGACTGGACGTGTTGAAAAAAGCCAGATTAGGACTCAGATTTTCTCAACCTAAGTAGAGAAGTATCCTTGGGTATGCAGTCAGAAAGTAGGAAAACTTTTTGCTAAATTGTCAAGCTTTCGAAAAACTCTATATTCTTTCTTAAGACATTAACGTGAGGATTGTTTGAAGAAAATAGCCAATGCTCTTCCCTTTGTCATTATGTAAACAGAAGTTTTTTCAAAAGATGAGGAGAAATGAACATATTGAAACACTGTATAAAACCATGTTATCTCGGCAGAGACAACTGCAGTAAAAGATCAGAAAAGTTAAATATTCCTAATTCTTAGTAATATTTTACTTTTCTGATTTTTTACTGCATCAGTTGTCTCTACCGAAATAACATGCTTTTCATACAGTGTTTTAATATGTTCGTATCTCCTCATATTAAAAAAAAAACTTGTGTTTACATAATGACCAAGGGAAAACCATTGGCATTTTCTTTAAACTATCCTCAAGTTAATGCATTGAGAATGAAAATAAAGTTGTTCGAAAGCTTCACAATTTAGCAAGTAGTTTTTCTACAAAGGCATTTTTTTTGACTGCATCCTCAAGGATGTTTCTATACTTAGGTTGAGAATATCCGAGTTCTAATCTGGCATTTTTTATAATAACCAAGCAATAGAGCATAAAATGTTTTTAACAAAAATACTAGTAGGAAGCCGACTATGCCGTCTCATGTTAGACAGTCCGTAGTTATATTGTGTTATGTTTTCGACTCGCAACTGTCATTTATTAATTTGGTATAAACATTTAAATAACAAAAAACTTGTTTTTTTTTTAATTGTTTTGCTCATAAAATGAAAACTAGTAGAGTAATCTGGTTGCTCCAATGAAAAGAATGGTGAATAATTGAGATACGAACAAAATGGTCGGATCATTAGCAACGGAGAAAAACTGGAAAACCCGAAAATTTTTGTAATTTTTTGAAAAATTCATCTCCGCCATTTTTTAAGGAGTAGGATTGTCCTTTCTCATGAAAGTATTGGATCATGTGTAGTTTATGTGTGCACAAAACAGGCGCTGTCTAATCCTTGGTTTTGACACAATTGCAAATTAAATTTGTTTTTGCACTATCTTGCAGCGTGTCTGGATGCTCTGGTGATAACTCGATTTCAATTTCTCAAACAGATTATGAAGGTAGAAATATAGTACTACAAAACGTATATTCATTCTCATTTTGCGCTACAATGGTGCGAAATGGATGAAAAATGCATGCAAACATGACAGAAAACGGCCGAGTCCGCGATAGCTGCCGAGTGGTAGGAGAGTACAGGAAATGAGAGGAATTCTTCTAATCAACGAGTTACGTGATAATACGCTTCCCCTCATCTCCCGCTCTCTCCTTCCACTCGACTGCTTCTACCAGCTCAGCCGATTCCAGTCATGTTTGCAAGCATTTTTCACTCATTTCACAGCATTTTAGCATAAAATGAGAAAATACGTTTTGTAGTACAGTAGTTCTACTTTCGAAATCTGTTTTAGGAATTGAAATCGGACTATCACTGCAAGATTGTGCAAAAAAAATATTCAAATTGCAATTGTGACAAAACTAGCGATCCGTCAGAGCCTCTTTTATGAACACATAAAGTTCTTGCTAATTGTCCTGCGATATTTGTTTTGAGTAGGTACGCCATTGAAAATTCAAAATTCGAGAAAACGAATTGGAACGAGTTTGAAAACGCACGGTATTTCACAGGCGATATAAACTCACTACTACCTTTCGTAATCAGAGAACATAAATTATAGTAGAATGTGACTGAGTAGCTCGTACACTTCTTGCCAATTGCCCTGCGTAATTTGTTTTGAGTACGACACTGGTACAATCAAGAAACATGAAAGTAAACCCCAGGTGAATACTGCCCTACAAAACGAGTCCCGCCATTACAAAGGGCTTCATTGAATAGGTATAACGGCTGTTCCCTCCGTTGACGATCAATATTTGTCCTACCATGATAGAATCTTTTTCACATTCATTTTCACCATGTTTAAATTCACGATGCACCAACAGTGACATCATTCCGTGTTTTTTCCGTTCGACAACAAACTTGTAACATGTGTTTTTCGTTCCACAGGCCGTAGATCGTATGTCTGGTGGTTTGTTCTAAAAAACAATCGAAAAGTTGCGTATATTGATCAAACTTCCATCAAGGATAACAACAATTCAAATGCTCTGCTGAGAAAGTTACCAAAGAAAGGAGTGTAGTTGCGAAATGGAATACAACGTTTTAAGTTTAACGTTTTTTATGGGCTTCATAACTACGTATGTGCTGGCAGCAGGTGAGTAATTTAAGATTTACTACTTGTTTATTCTACTTGTTTATTCTACTGTGATGTAATTATTTGTTGATATTTCGTAGTCAACAAAGTTAGGTTCTAGAACACGCAATGTACAGGGTGGGCCAAATTGGACACTTTTAAAGGGAAAGTCCTGTTTTCACACTAGATAGATGAAAACTGATAGCAGTCTTGGGATCAAATTGTATGACAAACTCAATTGTAAAAACCACATATCGATATCTTTCATCGTTTATGAATTACAACGTGTTTTTCGAAAATGTATATTTACGAAAAGTTGCTGAAACTTTTTTCCTGTAGAAAATTCCTAGTTTCTAAAAAAACATTACCAGAGCATTTTTTTACGTAGAATTCAATGGTGTAAGTGATTTAATTTTTCAAATAACATATTGATGAAAAAAAAATTTCAATGAGACATCCTGTATATTCCTGTATATTTCAGTAGAACTTAAAATTACCTTTCCAAAAATATAGCACACTTGCTATTTTGTTAGAGTCATCTTTGAAATACAGAGCTTTTAGATATTTTCATCTAGACTTTGAAGCACACATTTTGAACAAGTAGGCTCCTGGACTACGCGGCGATAAAACAAAAACCAAATGTTTACTGGTAGATGTCAAATTTTGATTTGAGCAGTAAAGACGCTCCTCAATTCGTGGTTTTTGTTCAATTTTCAAACACATTCGTACGAAGGCGTAGAAGGGCCACGAAAATAATTTTTTTGGAATCCCGACTTTAATCTCGGACCCCCGACTTTAATCTCGGGGGTCCGACTTTAATCTCGGACCCACGACTTTAATCTCGGGGGTCCGACTTTAATCTCGGACCCCCGACTTTAATCTCGGAGGTCCGACTTCAATCTCGGACCATCGACTTTATTCTCGGACCCCCGACTTTAATCTCGTGGGTCCGACTTTAATCTCGGGGGTCCGACTCCCTCGAAATTAAAGTCCGGGTCCGAGAATAAAGTCGAGGGTTCGAGATTGAAGTCGGACCCCCGAGATTAAAGTCGGGGATCCGAGATTAAAGTCGGACCTCCGAGATTAAAGTCGGACCTCCGAGATTAAAGTCGTGGGTCCGAGATTAAAGTCGGACCCCCGAGATTGAAGTCGGGGGTCCGAGATTAAAGTCGGGGGTCCGAGATTAAAGTCGGGGGTCCGAGATTAAAGTCGGGGGTCCGAAATTAAAGTCGGGGGTCCGAGATTAAAGTCGGGATTCCAAAAAATAATTGTTTGTGGCCCTTCTAAGCCTTCGTAATGAAGTATGAGAATTATGAAAAATGGAATATGATAGTCTGTTTTATACAAACCGGAGAAAATGAAGAAGCAGCAAGCAATTTGTACCACGAGAGGTATCCAGAGAGAAGACAACCTTTCAGAGATCTTTTGATGGTGGTCAATTTGAAAAGATAAGACCAAAATTATATGCATCAAATAGGGATACGGAAAATATTCGTTTTAGGAGCTGTTGAAAATAATCCCAGAACGTCAACGCGAAATTTGAAAATATCAGCAGGTCTACCAAGAACTAACGTCAGGTGGATTTTGAGAAAGTACAAATTCAAGCCATACAGGACCAGAAAAGTTCACAAACTCAGACTAGGTGATTTTGAACGCCGTATTGATTTCTGCCAGTGGTTCCTGGAAAATTGTAACCAAGAGCGTGATTTTTCGTTAAATCGTATTTGGACAAACGAAGCTCATGTAAGCAGTGCCGGCATTTTCAACTGCTACAAAAAAACTTATACTTGGGCAAAACAATATCCTCATTCAATTGTGGAGCAGAGGAGTCAAGGAAGGTTTGGATTTAGTGTTTGGGCAGGTATTTTCAGGGGTAGAATTATCGCCCCGTTCATTTATAATGGCAGTCTCACATATCAGAGGTATTTAGAAATTTTAAGGCAAAATATTGAACCCCTTGTTGATGAATTGCCACTAACGGAGCTCAGGAAATTATATTTTCAACAAGACAGGGCTTCGCCTCACAACACTGCAAGAACCCAACTGTTGGCCGGCCATGTCACCGGACCTAACGCCTATGTACTTTTACCTCTGGGGAAGGTTGAAAGATCTTATTTTCAAATTGCCGACCAACTCTAGATACGTATTGTAAGCGGCAGTGATGCAAAGTTTTGCTTCTTTCACTCCTATTGAACTAATTAATTCGGCAAAAAGCGTTCAGAAAAGGTGTCGCCTATGTGTAGGAGAAGCTGGTTGACATTTCGAACACCTCCTGTGAAGAAACATATTTCATTTTTTGTTCTTTATCATTATTTTTATTATTGTTGGAGTTTCATTTATCAGTAGTAAATATAATATAAATTGTTATCAGTTTTATTGAAACTATGAGTTTTAATTGCTGTTGTGAAAAGCTTTCTCAACATCTGATAGCTACTAGCGAACAATTGCTTTTTGTTTTATCGCCGCGTCATCCAAAGCCTACTTGTTCAAATTGTGTGTTTCAAAGTCTAGATGAAAAAATTTGAAAGCTCTGTATTTCAAAGATGACTCTAGCAGAATATAAAGTGTGCTATATGTTTGAAAAGGTAATTTTAAGCTCTATTGAAATATACAGGAACATACACCATTGAATTCTACGTGAAAAAGTGCATCGGAAATGTTTTTATAGAAACGAGGAATTTTCGACAGGAAAAAAGTTGCAGCAACTTTTCGTAAATGCACATTTTCGAAAAACACACTGCAACTCATGATAGAAGAACGATGATAGATATCAATATGCGGTTTTCACCATTAAGTGTCATTAAATTGGATCCTCAGACACAGCCATCAGTGTTCATCTATCTAGTGTGAAAACAGGACTTTTCCTTTTAAAGTGTCCTATTCGGTCCACCCTGTACATTGAAATATAATTCATCAAAGTCGATCTGTTGGAAACATCATGGGTTCTGTCACAAGAATTAAACATCTGCATCAATATGAATAATTCAAATAACATCACATTACCGGTACTGGATACATCGAGTGAGAATAATAATGAATCGTAGTTAAACTTGTCTAGTTGACTTACCCGCTTTAGTTGAAACTTATACATCTTTTCATTTTTGTTGTGGTTTCCGAAAATATCGAATTTAAATTAGTGTATGTGGAGAATTATCCCACTTATGTACAGAGCTGTGCCGAGCACTGACAAAAAGTGCTTCGAGTACTAAGCACCAAGTACTCTTGAAAAGTGCTCGGGAGTCTCGAGCACTAACCTCTTCGGACCCAACCATATAAAACAGCTGATTTTCAATGATTTCACTGAATTTTCATGAATATGGGATATCATTTACGACCCTGGTATATTTAAATTTTTCATTTTCATGTTTTTTCAAAAAAAAATACGAGGTATCACAATTGATACCTTGGGGCTATAACACTACATATTGAAAATATAAATAAATAATATCCGTTTATATTTCTTTATTAAAAATGTTTCCCATATGGATACAAAATCATAAATCATAATATTGTATTATTTTGTATGAAAATCGAAGAAACAATTCCTCTCTTTATTACAACAAAGGAATATCTTGCAAGCAGAACAAGAAATGAATGTTAATTTCTTGCATCCAGGCTTTCTACACTTAGATCGACTTTGTTGTTCTTCATTACGAAAAACCGGGAGATGATTTGCATTAGATGTAACGAATCTTCTGTCAGGAATAACTATTGGTTTTCTGGGACGCTTGCATGGAATTTCATTCTCCTGATCATCACCTTCACTATCATTATTATTCTGGACTGAGAACTGCTCCATGAGTTGTTCAGCTACTGCAAACTTGAAATCTAAATGATCCCTGATCTCTTTTTTTGGTAAACCTCGACTTCTTGCATCAGCCCTGTACTGCAGCCAACTTGCAGCGACGCTGAAATCTATGAAGTGATAAATAGCTCGTACTGTCCACTTGTTTGTTCGGTTTCTCATTGGATATTTCCCAATCACTCGATCAAGAAGATCTACGCCACCCATTTTGGCGTTGTATTTCTCCACAATAGCAGGCTGCTTCACTTGGATATACCTCGAATCCAATTTGCTTCAACGTCTGCATTCTCCTTCTGGTTGACAACCATGAACAGAAGACAAAAAATGGACAGGTCTAGTATCGACCCATTTTACCAATGCAAGTTTGGAATCATCCCTAACCATTTGTTCATAGGTTCCCCTGCCTGATTTCTTCATTTTGTTATCAGGAGTCAATTTAATCATTCTAGGAATTCTATTTTTCATTAGTGTTCCAGTCAGCCCAATCGATCGAGACAATAATTTGTCAATCAACTGCGTAGACGTGAAATACCTATCTGTGAAAACACTGACTCCTTGTGGCAAAGAATCGCATAGTTTCATCACGAATCTTCCACCAACATCAAGTTTTTCTGGTGTCTCATATAACGCTGACTCTATAGATGTTCCTTTTCCCTCATATAGTTGAAAGTCCAGAGGAATACCTATCGGTGTCGTCATGACGAAATTTTTCAGTCCCAGTGGATGTGGTTTCCCTTTGACATACTGTCGCATGTGTACCTGACCGTGAAATGGTATCATTTGCTCATCAATTGATACTTCCGGAGTTCTTTTATTTGATAAACAAGCTCTCTGAATTTTATTCAACATTGGTCTGATCTTCCAGAAACGATCCAGAAGTCTAGCTTGTGGCGATACATCATTATCATCAACCACCTTGATACGTGCCCTCAATTGAAAATAACGATTGCGTGATATACTATCTGCAACAATGGGTACTCTTGTTCGTTTGCCCCAATACATTTTTATTCGAGGTAACCCATAAATTGCAATAAGCATCGAACAAGCAATGAACTTACTAATCTCTTGGGGAGTAGTTTCCAACGATTTTCCAGTAACCTCAACTTCCCTCATGTTAGAATATAATGCAATTGTTTCAAAAAATTGTGCATCGAGGTACCTACTTAAATATTCAAAAGGTTCATGTTTCTCTTCTGTATCATAATCCCTTGATGTTTCACCATCAACCATTGCAGAAGTCATAGGTGGCTGGAAAATGTTTGATAACTTCCACTTTTTCTTTTCTTGGGGAATAAGAGCTATCAGAGGTAGGTCATCTTCAGATGAGTAGTCCCCATCAGGATCAACGGTATCGATAACATCCTCTTCATAGGCCTCGAATATTTCTTCTTCCTCTTCATTTTCAATTGGAATCAAATCTTCATCTATATCGGATTCATCCAGATTCAAATTATCTGCCAACTCTTGAAGTTCTCGTTCAGTAAGAGGCCCTAACAAAAATAAAGGAAAATTACTAATTGATCGAATGAAACATAATAAGGATATCTTATAGATCCAGGGTATCACCCACGATACCTCTTAAAAAAGACGTCGTACGTAAGTGACCATCATCATAAAAGGCAATACTTTTGCCTTAGATAACTGATTGTGTCAACTGAGAAGTCATCCATAACAAAATAACAAATTACTCACATTTATTCTGTTTGTTATCCATTTCACAATCTCGACGGTTTTTACAGGTTATATTCACTCACAATACATACCCTGATAAATACGTCAATCGACAGCGCGAATTGCCAGACGCGATGGTGGGGAGGTATTGCATGCGATACCAACGGAACGTATTCTATCAGAACAATGCTGTTCATGCAAAAACATATCAAACGTGGGGTATCACAAATGATACCTTGGAACCCAAGAGCACTTTTTTTCATGAAGTGCTCGCATTTGTTGGCTTGGTGCTCAGAATCGTTTTCACACGTCTCGTGGTCTTTGTGGAATAATGCAGAAGCCGTGTATACACGTCCGGTGCACTGGGCGTGACATGCGCAAAGGCGTGTAATCACGTCCTGAGCAGTGAACGGGTTAAGGTGGGCGTTCAATTTTGTATATTCCATGTTCATACTGAATTTGGAAACGGTTTCACTTGGAAAACTCAAATTTGGTAGGTGAACTCAGAAAGGATTGGAGTACCTATTGAATATATTGGCATTGATTTGATTTGACAGAAAGCACCATTGTATAGTATATTTCATTCATGTCAGAGCGTGCTGCCATAAAAATTAAATAGGAATCTGATTTTGATAACCATCGATAGACGCTAGACGGGCAGAACTAGTCACATCGAGAAAATGAAATGTTCATATTCATAGATTTTTTAAATTTTATTATTTTCTGCCCAACACTGACATAATATTCGGTGATTAAAATCACAGAAAAGAGAAAATGAGTAAACAAAATCTGTCATTATCTGACGAACTATAACTTGAGAGTCTTTTGTGGATCGCGGGCCTCCCTATCGGGGCGAGAGACAGGGGGTAGGCGGATCGTCACCTTCAGCGGAGCGAGGCAACTCATATATTTATTCGGTAGACTTTGTTCAAGGTAACAAATCAAATATAAAATCAAAATATTATAAAACCGCAAGTGACACTTATTATATTAAAATTAGGAAAACTCAAAATAGCGGATTATTTGCGCCAAATTGGCCGTCCTGACACGAAATAATAATTGTGTTCTAAAAAGCTGAAGATAAAAAAAAGTAAATAAATAAACTAAAAAACCCGACTGTGGTTTAAAATAAAAATAAAAAAAAAAAGGAAAATTTTTCCAAATCAAATAAAAACTGGAAGCGGCCGGGACCTATTTGCTCAAAAAAAATCTATAGAAATAGAATGGGTCTCGGCTACTTCCAATTTTTCTTTATGAAACTGTTATTATAGAACTTGTTTCTTGCATTTTAGTTTAAACCGCAGTCGGATTTTTTAGTTCCTTTAATTAATTTTTTATATTGATCAGCTCTAATAAATATGGTTCAAATGAAAAATAATGTTGTTATATTTTTGGTGGATTTATTATTTATTGTGTGTGGCACTAAATGATCTAGTATGGTGAAGCACTAAATTCATTCCGAACGCTATAAACACTTTTAACTAAATTTATGAAGACTGAGCATTCGAGCCTAGAATGTGCATAATATAAGGCCGTAATCAGTAGTTCTTGGAGGTGGGGGTGCCGCTGACTGCGTTTTATATGTTCAACAACATTCATAGATCCATAGCTGAGAAAATGATTAGTGCTTAGTAAGCCCGAAAAGGATTACTAAGCACTAAGCCTTTTCGTGAAATGCTCGAAGCACTAAAACGCTTTAAGCACTTTCACGAGCACTAAGCACAGTGCTTTGGGACAGCTCTGCTTATGTATTGTATACTTTAATTATTTATATTTAATAAATTTAATTAAAAATTAAATACAGGATAATATTTCATGCATATTATGAATTTTAATTTTTGTATATATTTAAATTTCATCTAGCATCAGAGGCACGAATTCTTCCTTTCTCGAAACAATGATAGTGTGAAGAAAATTGTTCCAACTTCAGCTATAGCCTCAGCTTTTCCTCCAGGCTCTTTGAATTTCCTTGCAGATTATTTTCCAAGGATTTGGTATTTTCGTCGAGTTCATTCATGATCGAATTCAAGTCAATCACAGAAAATTCGAATTAAAAGATTTCATGGTCTTCTCCTTCCTCTATTAGTCCGTCTGAAAGATTTTTCTACCACTTGTCTTGACATCCCTTTCTTTCTGTTCTTGTTCCAATTCCGCGACTTTCAAGTCCACAAGGCGCACATTGCTCCAAAACATTTTGTTTTTTCAAAAGAAATCAGTTTTGCACAGAAAGTTTATCAGTTTTTTGGTTGGTTCTAATCCTTAATCGTAAACAACCCAATAGCGATCTTTCCTATCGCTTTATCTTGGTAACCTTTAGTTCCAATTATGAAACTAAGCTAAAATCCTTGTGTAATTTTTGGTCATTACAAGACGAGAAATAACAAACTTCGTTGGTATACGATTAGGTTCGAAACGACCCCGCACGAAAACATATGGGAAATATGACACTTAGAGAAAAACAGTAGCGTACAATGATTTGAAATGTTACCTCATGAAAACAAGCCCCTCAAAACTGCTAATAAACACACCAGGTTTCATGAAAATCGGCGAAAATGCTTTTGAGTAATTAATAAATAACCGAATTTTTATCAAAACTTTGACACTACGTTACTTGAAAACAAAGCAAGTTAGGATATACTTTCATATGAACTTTGTTTAAAAAAATATGACAAGAAATCACCACTTGAAATTAATGACATCATTTAGTATACACCCTGTATAGGCTGGAGCCAAAACGAATTCTAAACGAATAATTATTATTCTTATTTTATTCGTAACAGGCAAGTATCAGGTGAAGAATTGTTCTGCTCTTTTTTTGTATTTCGATGGTTTATAAGCAATAATTTTAATTGTTGAAATGTCTAATTTCAAATGGTCTATGTAACATGGTGGTTTATTGATCGTTATACCGATTGAAATTGAGAAAAACCGACAACAAGTCTCTCTGAATCATGATTTTCGCAATATTTTCAATAATCTTCACTAGTTGTAGAAAGAAAGTAACAGGCAAGAACAAGGTGGATAATATTGTTAAGGTTCCAACTTTGAGGATAAAAAATATTTAAATATTTGTGAAATTGGGATGCAGTTCAGGAATTGAAAACGCATTTTTATGATTCGCGTTGAAACGTAACCTCCTAGCGCAATATATTCTATGAAAAAGTTGTAGATAATGAAAAAACCTCTTCATTCAACACCTTTTGACATTATCTCAAAGGACCCCGAAAACTCCTCATGGAATTTGGGTCCCGGAGGATTTTTTTGAATTTTTGGTATGATGTAGTCCATGTAATTCTCAACCAATGTTACCATTGCGCCAACCCAAAAAAATTAACAGTTTTGCTGCTAGGGGGCGTTGAAATCACCTCTTGCGCAGATTAGACTATTTATTTTTGAACCTAGTAACAATATTTTGACTTGTTTCATTGTTGCTAATGTTGCACAATATTGTGCCGTTTTATAAAAAAAATCTTACCCCCACCACTTTTTCCCCCAACTATTTCTCGAGTGCCTTTAAATGAATCGTCGAATGTTTAAATATACCTAAATAAAGGAAATAGCAATTTTTATGATTATCCCCCCATCCCTCAAATGAATTTGTGATATGATTCAGTTTCAAGTTATTTTGAATCGAAATAAATTGGGCGACAAACCCGAAAAATTAATAGTCTTGATGCTAGGGGGCGTTGAAATCACACCTTGCTCAGAATAAACTATTCATTATTCCTTTCTTTTTTTTTTCTTTGGTGTTTTGGCATCGACTGCTATGGTCATAAGCCATGTGTTACTAACTCCATACGCCACCTTAGGAGCAGCACTGTTAATTGGAACGCAACAGTGAATCGTGCAGGACTCACCCCAGTCGAGCCACGATATTTTAATAATTTAATAGGTCAAATTAAATTAGAAAATCCCAGCCGCAACTGGGGCTCGAACTTCGGTCCTTTCGACTCAGAGTCAGACGCTCCAACCACTGCGCCACGCCTGATATAATATTCATTATTATAGGTGGAAATAATAGCTCTGCGTATTTTAGTTTAGACTATGCTGACCAATTGTGTAATTTTTCATAAATTGAAAATCTTAAACCTCCCTCTTATCCCCTACCCCTATTTTAAAATACGAAAAAATTAATTCCCGACTACTTGTAAATGCTTTATCAAAATAAATGATTTAATCAGCTCAAATTGAGGAAATCGTACAGTTGTTTAATTTCACCTTTCCCTGTCTTCAGAAAAATATTGGTGGAGTTTGCTGACTTCTTAGTAGGGCGTAGTTAATGATTTTTGAATATCAATTAATCGGGCGAATATCTTGAAAATAAATAAAAATTAGACATCCACAATTTGAATTTGAGGTGGTGTCTGAATTAATTTTTTTTTGTTTCGAAATAGGGGTTGGGGGTAAGGGGGAGGTTTTACATTTTCAATTTATAAAAATTCACACAATTGTTCGGCATAAAATAGAACAAAAGTACGTAGAGATATTGTTTCCGCCTATAATAATGAATAATCTATTCTGAGCAAGGTATGATTTCAACGCCCCCTAGCATCATATCTATTCATTTTTGGGGTTTGTCACCCGATTTATTTCTATTCATAATAACTTGAACTGTATAATATCAAAATTTTGAGGGGTGAGGGGATAATCATAAGAAACTGCTATTTCTCGTATTTAGGCATATTTTAACATTCGACGATACATTTGAAGGCACTAGAAAAATATTTGTTTTGCCTTTCGTAATAGGAGTTGGAGAAAAAAATTGAGGGGTGAGAATTTTTTCAATAAAACAACACAATATTGTGCAACATTAGCAACAATGAAACAAGTGAAAGTATTGTTACCGGGTTCAAAAATAAATAGTCTAATCTGCGCAAGGGGTGATTTCAACGCCCCCTAGCAGCAAAACTGTTAATTTTTTTTGGGTTGGTGTAATGGTAATATTGGATGAGAATTACATGGACCACATCATACCAAAAATTCAAAAAATTCCACCGGGACCCAAATTCCATAAGGAGTTTGCGGGATCCTTTACCGTCAAAATGGCAAAAAACCGATTTTTCAGTATTTTTTTTTCTCGCGTATAAATGATTTAGTTCATATAAAAATTTCTACATTAGTGCCTTTTTTGAGTCGAATAAGCATGATTTTTTTCGCAGAAGAGGAGAATACTAGTTTTTGAGTTATTTACATTTATCAAAAAAAAATACCTTCATCTTCCACGGACAATAATTGTCTTGTTATTTTTCTAGATTTCGAAGGTCTATAAGTGAAAATTTTACTTTTTGAACTGTCTACTTTCAAATGGTCTGTGTACCTAGGTAAAAAAGGCTCTCTGAATCATGATTTTCTCAATATTTTTCGACTTTCTTCATTATTTTCATAACAAAAAGTAGTTTATAGATATTAAATCATTTATAATAAAATATTATAATACCTAATTACCCTACAAAATGTATTTAATAATATAATTCTTATTCTTCTCTACAGCTATTGGAAATCATTGAAAATATTGAGAAAATCATGATTCAGATAGACTTCAGATAGACCAGTTTTTCTTAATTTTAAGCGGTTTAACGATCAATGAACCACCAATTTACATCGACCATTTGAAAGTAGTAGACATTTCAACAAATAAAATGATCACTTGTAGACCTTCGAAATACGAAAAAACACCAGAAGAGTTATTCGTGGAAAATACTAGTCTTCTCAATTGCAAAAAAACATTCTTAATTGACACCAAAAAAGACACATGTCCACAAGTTAACATCTAAATTAAAAAATTTATACGCGAGAAAAAAAAATTATTGAGGTTATGTCGAAAAGTGTTTTTTTATCCAGTATCTAGAACTTTTCCATTGAATATTTTCCGCTAAGAGGTCTTGTATCGCCGCAAATCCCAAAAAACCGATATCTACTCCTAAACCCTAAACCATTTTGAGTGTTTTTGTGTTTAATTTTTTTTCCTTAAAGTTGGAACCTTAACAACATTTTCCACCTGGTCCTTGCATGTTCCTTTCTTTCTTATTTGAGCGTTTAAAATTCGTTTGGCACCATCTGGCCTATAAACCGTTTCAAAACAACATAATTTAAAGCACAATTTTGTTATTCACTGTGGTTATATCGGTGTTGAATGAATGAAAAAAAAAATATTGTAAAGTTAGACAAACCGTTATTTTTGACCCAAAAAACCGTTTTCAACCCCTTAACTGCATCCTCATTTCACCATTTTGAATGTTTTTGTGTTTATTTTTTTCCCTAAAGTTGGAATTTTAACAACATTTTCCAAATGGTCCTTGCCTGATACTTTCTTTTTTATTTGAGCGTTTAAAATTCGTTTTGGCACCATCTGGCCTATAAACTGTTTCAAAACAACATAATTTGTGTTGAATGAATAAAAAAAAATATTAAAAAATTAGACAAACTACAGACTGTTATTTTTGGCACAAAAACCGTTTTCAACCCCTGAACTGCATCCCCATTTCACCATTTTGAGTGTTTTTGTGTTTAATTGTTTTTTCTTAAAGTTGGAACCTTAACAACATTTTCCACATGGTCCTTGCCTGCCTGCTACTTATTTTTATTCACAAAACCAAATATTAGTAACATTGTGGCACTTATTTTTATTTTTGCCAAACAGCGAACGGCAGCTCTTTTTCTGGAGGCACTGGGTCGTGGTTCAAATAATTAAAATTGAAAACGTTGATAGTTGCATTAAATGCCTTGAGCGCCACTAAATTTTTGATGGCATGGAATCCAGAAACCTCTGAATTATTTGAGACAGAGTATTATGAAATGATAGTCAAAAATCCCCAATGATACTTTATTGTTCATAAATGAGCAATAATAGTAATTATGTACAATTATATACCATGGTGATTCAATGACAAACAAAATGCATGTGATTTTCTGGAACTGTATCCAGAATGATTACCAAAAAAAAAATACGTAAATGAAATCTGATCAGTTCCAAACGATTGTCAAATATAATGATATACCTGTAGGTATTAAGACCTATTGTTGGACATGTAAAAATATACAGTTGAACAGAAAAAATGTTCACAAATAATCATAGATACATAATACCTATTTATCTGAGGTCCTCTCAGATATCCTCTCCTTAGATCATTTTTCGGAGATGGTAAGTTCCAGACAGGTATCCAACGATGAACAGCAATGGACAGGTAGGCATTCGAAATTCAGACAGCTACTCAGATCGACCTTGACCTCTAGATTGAATAGGGAAATCAGGACAGGAATCGACACATCACAGTTTGTGTATCTCAGCAAATATCCAGATGAACCATAGGGACGTAGGGTAAGGGTGGAATACACCCTCAGCTAAGAATGAGATAGGCCCGCCGGTATGAATGGAAGAAGCCCTCCAACAGGAACAAAATAGGCCAGCAAGAAACGGACTAGGACATCCGGTAAAGGTGAAACAAACCGTCAGGTATGAGTGAAACAGATCGTCCGGTAAGAGTGACACAAGCCGTCCGGTAAGAGTGACACAAGCCGTCCGGTAAGACCCTGTGAAATAGGTAAAATGATAACCCATTTCAACACGTGTTGAGTGAAAAAAAATTGTGGTAGAGAAGACATAATGACATTACTATAAAGTACATACCTCTTTACTCCAGAGGGTAAACAATAAGTGACGAAATTATTTATTTCGAAACACTAAAAAGGGGCATATCCACAAACTTGAAGATACGAAAAGACTATGAGGGACTACTGATCCCCTCGGCGTCTCGTTGATCTTACCCACATCAAAATGTCTACCTTCCTCATCGGAACTGTTTCCCCCAGAAACATTTTGTATGAAAAGGTGGGAGTGACAATCGGTGTTCCCAACAGTCGAAAATTAAAATAACGTTTCTCTCATTCACACGAGGATAGTATGGAACAAGTTCGGTACAACAATAAATGTCGAATGAACCAAGATTCCAGTCCAAGTAACCTGACAGTCAATGAAACGAAACTAGAATTAGACACGGCGCTATATTCGCTGGAACAGCTGATAAGTGTCCACAATCTGAATGTCACCAGTCATCCACTAGGTTAACCTATACTCTTGAAAATGAAAACAAAACAATACCATCTCGAAATATGATCTAAAGACTCTGAAATTAATAGCAAATATTATTGTGGGAACCAGAAACATAATAATACAAAGAAATAAATATAAAAAATTACATCTAGGTACGTACAATATTATTCATTTCGGTGACAATCGAATGATTGTACAATGAGTCAATAAACGCTAAAAGATTTTCATTTGTTTACAGAATCAACCTCAATGTAATTGTTGTTCAGTTTAGGACTATGATACATTTTAACACATATTATGCGTATTCGTCAGAATAGTATAGAAGTATAGTTTTGATGGAAAGCTTTGGTCGCTGAACGAACAGGTGATGGTAAAATAAATATACAGTGGGTGAAAATTGATAGCTAATTTTATTTCAGGATATGACGGACCTTTTCAAAGTTTTAATGAAAACTTGAATACTAAATACGGAATTGGAAAATATCCAATAATTGAATAATATTAAATGAGTCCTGTCGAATATCATTTAATTTTTGACACGTCAAAATGTGATTGAATATTTCCAGAAATAAAATGAATAAAAACCATAGTATCACAAACTCGAATAAATAATTATACTGATCACCGACAATGAAAATGAAATAATCTTGTGCAATAAATTAGCATTTTGAAATTTTATTTAAATATACTGCGTGAGTAAAAGAAAAATGCCATAACATCCACAACACATAGTGGGTAATGGCCACAGTAATTGAGGCCACAATGAACATCAAATAAAAAAGGTTATTTGGTGATGTAATTTGTAGTAGGTACCCGCTAGAAGTAATCGCATAATCTAACTGAAGACATCCTTTGCGAGTGGCTTTTATCTAGTCAAGGTACTGTAACCGCCATAAATACTCTTCAAAATGAAACGAGCAGTGTTTTCATTATTCAAACAGTGATGTTATTATAATAATTCAGAATTATCAATCTTGTCGAATCTTCCACATCCTGATGATAAAATAATCTATTCCACAACAGGAGCGAATCAAACAGTGATCCTTCGAGAGTAAGCGTCTGAACTTATCATCAAGCGAAAAATTAATACATTTCATTCGTTATAAAATCAAGCTTTGAAGTCATCACTTCCACACACTTGGCGCGAGCATCGGTTTGGAAAAAAAATTCAAATGGAATATCACAGGACTGGATGTCTGTCTCATCGATTTTCTTGGTTTTTATAAGAAATCTAAACATCAGTTTAAGAGGCAGACATATGCGCATGATAAAGCACACCTTTTTTACAATTTTGAATCGCTGTCAATAGACATAGCAGGGGCAACAAGCTGGCAGACTATTTTTCCATGGTTATTTTCATTGTTTTTAATCGAACAATTCAGGTCTGCCAAGTTTGCACTTCTTATAAAGTTTTTAAATCATAAAAATAAATTAAAAAATTGAATACTACAACAGTCAGAGCTCTGGATGTCTGCCTCTTTGATTATCTGTGTGTACAGGATGATTGTGACCATCAGCACCAGAGGCAGACAGACATGTTCGCATAATATAGCACCATTGTTTATATAATGATAATGATAAATATCTTTATTTCAAAATTGAGCTAACAATTACATTGTTTGTAACAGGCGGCACAGAATGAAATGGCGTCACAGAAGAAAATTGTACACTTTATGTTTGATAATTTAGATAATCATTCATATTGTAAGGCTCTATCAGCAGTTTTTTTATTTATTTTTTGAATTTACTCAGTACATTCATATTTTTGACATTGTTTGGTAAATGGTTGTAACATTTTATTGCCATATAGTAAGGCGTTTCCTCTGATCGGGTTAACCTATGTACAGGATATGTGAGATCATTTCTGCGAGTTTGGTATGTGTGTTGTACCACACCACTAGGTAAATGTTCATTTTTGAATACAAACATCAGGCATTCATAGATATATGAAGCAAAAATTGTCATTATGTTGTTATTTTTAAATATAGATCTACATGTTTCATATTATTGATTATTCTGAGAGTTCATTTTTGGATGACAAAAATCCTTTCAAGTTACTGTTGCTTTCCAAAAAATAATACCGTATCTAGCAACTGATTCAAAGTTAGCATAATAAAGAGTTTTCACAGATTCTTTCTCCAGGTGTTTATTGACCACTTTTATTCCATATGATATTCTGCTGAGTTTGTTTGCTGTATATTCAATGTGTTTATCACATTTCAAGAATTCATCTATGTATATTCCCAGAAATTTGGTATCTTCCGTTATTGTCAGTTTGATGCTTCCTAAGTTTGAATTTGGTTTTGGTTCGCATTGAACGTTGGGTGTTCTAAATAAAATTAAATAAGTTTGGATTTCATTTCATATTAACCTATTTCTTGTGAACTATTCCTTTGTTTCATGAAAAACTTCAATGCTGCTTCTTATTACCTCTGAGTATGTTTCTCCCCCTCACAACAGATTTGTGTCATCAGCAAAAATCGTAATGTTTTGGTCACATCTTGGATTTAGTTTACATAGATCATTAATATATATTAGATAATAATGGCAATGCAATACTACCTTGGGGTATATCTACCTTTGTTGGTAATCTGTCTGATTGATGTGATTATCCATTACGCTTTATGCTGACTCTTTGCTGGCGA
This sequence comes from Chrysolina oricalcia, assembly GCA_944452925.2. Taxonomy (NCBI): domain Eukaryota; kingdom Metazoa; phylum Arthropoda; class Insecta; order Coleoptera; family Chrysomelidae; genus Chrysolina; species Chrysolina oricalcia. The sequence goes on along the minus strand of OX101812.2, from coordinate 28,133,984 downwards.
TCCATAAGATAAGACTCAACCCATTTTAGTTCATCTCTTCTCAAACCATACTTTTCATGTTTTTCAATGAGTATTTGGTGGTTCAAACAATCATAGGCTTTGAATAGGTCTAGAAATATGCCCAGGGCTACGTATTTTCTTTCCATTGAATTTGTGATATTTTGAGTAAACTGAAAAATAGCACTCTGAGTTGATCTTCATTTTAGTTATGCATATTGATTATTGCTGAAGCAGTTGCATCTTTGCATGAATGAGGATATATTACAACACATCACTAATCCAAATAGTTTAGAGAAACTAGGTAGGAGACTTATTGGCCGGTGATTTTCCATTAGTTCGGGGTTGCCTTCAAAAGTAAGATAGTTAGCCAACCTTATGGGATTGATATTGGATTCAAATGGATGCGACATGTAGATGGCGACAGTGATCTCGCATCCAAGTCATGTCGGTACTTCAGTGATCTGCCAGTCCAAGTCAGGTCGACACTTGATTGAAACAATTGGACAGCATTAAAATCAGGGTTCTTTGAATAAACCTGCATTAAAATGGCGTCAAATATTTCTGTTTGTAACTAGATGACACTCGCGTTTGGGTCCAATACTTTTTCCACAGGCATTTAAACAATGCTAGCACATCTTTTTTCCAACATTTTTTAAACGCTGTCAATTGATAACGCAGCGCCACCATGGTGGCAGACGCGGTCCTTGATGTTTCTGAAGTTATTATTATCGCTAATAATAAACTCTGCCACGTGTGATACTTGGCTACAGAAAACCCTTTTTAATCATATAATAATAGAAATTCTTTTTACAAATGCAATTTCGTGAATGATACGGTAATGGAATGAAAAATAGTATGAAAAAAAAATAATATGTGTGAAATGTAAACTTTATAACCTAAATGTATTGTAAATAGTAAATATAATTTCAAATATATACAGTTAGGTCCTAAAATAACAGATGTATTCATTTTATACGTATTTCTGAATGCAAATGAAAATCCTGAAACAGGTTAATTTTTATTCAGGGTGATTTAACTTTGACAAACTTCAGGAGGTGATTCCTCAGAATACTCTAATATGAATTGTCCAAAAAATATATGTCCGGGTGTACAGGATGTCAAAGTTTCATTTTTTTCTGCCATACGTCGGTGGAGACTGGCAAATGTTGCGAGCTGAAGGCAGTTCTCGATTGGGAAATCGCTCCTGTTGAATACTACTTGCTTCGCGTGCATTGTCATCCGCAAGGCCATAAACGAAATGGATATCGGCTAAATGAGAATTATTTTTTAAATAATGTTTTAAAACTTACGGAAACTTCAACAAAACGTTTAACTGTCACATAATATTATGTGATTACCAAAACTACTTACTTAAACGTCACATTCATTTCCTAAGCAATCTTGTGAAAAATGCCAAATAATGATGATAACTTCATCGTGCATCGATTTATATCAAATAATTCAAGTCCAAATATGTAGAAAACGGTTGCATATAGCGACTTTTACCGAGTGTAGGTTTTATACGTCGACATGATAGAGGAATCGATTTTTTTTACTGAAAAATGTGCAAGAAGTACTTTAAAAAAGTTATGAATCTTCAAAAAGAAGACGTGTAGGTGGCGTCCCCTACGAGTAAGACCAATAATAACCTCAGGATCGAATTCGACACCTCAAAAAACATCTCAATGCCTATTTTCTTTTAATTGGGGTCAGTATTTCAAAAATGCACTGAGGACCGTAGAGGAATGGTGCAAAAGAGAAGGAGTGAGGGCAAACCCCAGGAAAACCATACTCATTCCTTCACCACGCAAAAGGACTCAGGGGGACTTGTTTGGCGTAACACTACAAGTTGCTGATCATGTCAAATATTTAGGACTGTTCTTGGACAAGAAACTAACCTAGATCATGCATCTACAACATGTAGTGAACAAAAGCAAAGCATCATTCATGATGTGCAGAAGACTAGAATCACATGTTATGGTACACTATTGTGGTGGCCCAAGATGAAACAGAGACAGTCGAAAACCAACCTTGGTAAAATACAGATGCTCGCCTGTCTCTGTAGCACTCCGATCGCTGCTATGGAAATTATCCTAAACTTCTCACTTTTAGACATCACAGTCATGGGGAAGGCGAGGATGAGTGCATACAGAATTGGATAACCCAACTCAAACGGGCACACCAAAATCATCCATGAAGTCAACATTACCAAACTGGAAATGATATCTGACTACATGCTACTACAATATTCGCACGAAAAACCATTCAAAACAAATGAGACTCGGGAGTAGAATCACTATCATCTGGAAACATTATCTGGTTCACAGATGGTTCAAAAACAGATGAAGGAACAATAGCAGGAATTTACGGGGTGAGGCCAAAAAGGAACGTCATAGTCCTACTTGGCAACAACACTACAGTATTCCAAGCAGACACACATGCCATAAGCATGCATACAGACAGATGGATATAGACCGTGGGTATGAAAGAAAACACATCTATATTCTATCTGACAGCCAGAGCGCTATAAAAGCTCTGAACTCAATACAGATAAAGTCAAAGCAAGTCTGAGAATGTCTTCAGAGCCTCAATGAACTATCAAAACCCAACAAGGTCACACTTGTGTGGGTGCCCGTATATAGGTGAAATGAAGGCAATGAAAAAGCAGACAACTTGCAAAGAAAGCATATGAATCACCATTCACAGGTCCAAAAACAGCGTTTGGAATTAGCAAAATACTATGCGGAAACCTCATCAATGAGTGAAAGAAACTAAAACACCAAACATATTGTTATCAAATCGAAAGGCATCGAAACAGCGCAGCAATGGTGAGGCACCTGAGCCAAACACTGACGGCTGACACACTCAACCTTAGCAGATCTAAGGTACGCACGATCACTGTCTCACTAACTGGACACTGCGGCCTTAGGAAACACCTACACACCATGAGAATTACTAGCGAAACCGTAGACTCTGTGGTGACGAGGAGGAAACAGCCTCTCACATCATTTTCGAATGCGACCCGCTGCTCAACAAGCGCAACAGAATATTCGGTCAGAGCAACCTAGAAACAGGCATGAAAATGAAACACCTAGTAAATAGACTACTGAACCTGGTGAAAAACACAGGCCTATTTAACTAGGAACCATTGACAGAACAATACAATAGACTCCAGCTAGTCTCAGTGTTAAGAGAAATCTCAAAGGTGGACCCGGTATTTTGCTCGTCAGCCTTTAACCAACCAACCAACCACCAGTATTTCGAAAGTTATTGAAAAAAAACTAAACAAAAATGTATCACCCTGTATCTCGAAAACGAAGTATTTCCGGACATATATTTGTTTAGACAATTCTTGTTGGAATTTTGTGAGGAATTGCCTCCTGAAATTTGTCAAAGTACTTTTTATCACCCTGTATATGAAACTACACTTTCTCAATAAAATCATTTACCAGACCCTCCAACGGTACGTCGGACATCATTAGAGTCGTCTTGTCACTGACGAAAAGAAAGAACTATGAAACTTGTCTGCAGGTGATCATCCCCAGCCGAATGAAGGAAGTTCCATAGTTCAGTTAGAATAAGCACTTACAATTGGGTTCTATTCGAGAGAACGTTGCAAAAATATGTGCCAATTCAATGTTTGTCCTGGTATAAGCCAGGGATGTAGTTGTTTTCTGTCGGATGTTTCCCTCATATTTTCCATTTGAAAATATTTGGAGAGAAGAGTTCTTTGGCTTTGTCGATTTTATTCATAACATTTACTTGATACTCTCCGGCAAAAATTTTTTAACCTTGTTTCAATTTTCGCATTATTTTAGACCTAGGTTCATTGCCAAAATTTGGAAATAAGAGTTTTTGCTTGAAATATGGAAAATCAGTGTTTGCTCAAACTGGTCACATTCAGATACTGTTTGTGTATGCACCCCAAAATGAGTATGAATCCATATATAGCTTAGAATTTACGAAAAGTGGATGTGTAGGGCATGTTTGCTTCTCAATTGTCCAGAAGAAAATGTACAGGGTGTTTCTTAAGTACGTGTAGAAAATTCAAGAGCATGTTGCTGACGTCAAAATAAGAAGAAAAGTTCCTATAAACATATGTCCACAAGTTATTCGTTTTTGAGATACAGAGTGTCAAAGTTGAATTCTTATTTTTAGCTTTTGTAAATAATATCAAATTAATTTTGATATTTGGGTGAAGTTAGGTATCTGGGAATATTTATTATTTAGTTTGTGTAAAAAATATATTCTTGGTAGAGGTCACTGCGAGCAACTGTTTTCGAGTTATTGAGGTTTGAAATAATCTATGCAAGTGATTTTGAATATCAAGATTTTTAATTTCAAATACACCCAATTAGAAATTAGTTTTTTCACAATTAACATGAAATTTGATTTTGTCATTGAAAAATCATCCCAGATACCAAACTTTTTTCGAATATCACAAATATTTTGGAATTTATTCACTAAAAACAAATATAAGAATTAAACTTTGACACTCTGTATCTTAGAAACGAATAACTTCCGGACATGTGTTTATGGGAACTTTTTTTCTTATCTCGACGTCAGCAACATGCTCCTTAAGTTTCTACACGTACTTAAGAAACACCCTGTATAATACCAATAAAAATATGTAAAAGTCAACAACTAAATGACTCATTATACAGATACCGCACTCTTTCATTCGAGGCAACTATGCAATATTTTTTTGAAGGAAGTAGTCCATACTCAAAGTGGAGTTTCAATGTCAGAGAAGTTAAGTAAAACTCGAAGTCGTCTCCACAATATATATATTTCAACCCAATGTTGAGGGGAGGTATGTAAACGCAAGTTTCACAAGAAACTTAAGGGTTTGCGTTACATAAAATTCAAAAACATGTTTTCAAGCATAGTAATGCTCATTTTCAGTTGAAGTATACAGGGGTTAAAATGACAAATGGCCCTAATTTGCGCCACACATCTTCAAGTTTTTATACATTTATATTAAGTTTTTACACTTCAATTCTCCATGCCATTTTAACCCCTTTATTACTTCAACTGAAGATGAGCATTACTATGCTTGAAAACATGTTTTTGAATTTCATGTAACGCAAACCCTTAAGTTTCTTGTGAAACTTGCGTTTACATACCTCCCCCCAACATTGGGTTGAAATATATATTGTGGAGACGACTTCGAGTTTTACTTAACTTCTCTAACTATGCAATATATAACCCTACTGCTGAATTGGTGACGTAAAAGGTGGTCAATTGATTTATGCTGTGATTGAACTTGCAATTTTGAGGTGCTCGTAAATAGCATAAAAAATCCAACAAACATTTTTTTTCTTCAAGTCGCCCATTATTGCCATATTTTTAACTGATGACGGTTTCTCTCATTTTCAGGTGAGCTGAATGAGCCATGTACTTTGGTTGTAGATTGTAGAAACTTTGGATATTACTGTGGCCAGAACAGAACGTGCCAGTGCCTGAAAGACTATGTTCCTAACAAATTGAGGAACAAGTGTGTAGGATGTGAGTATTATCTCATAAAATGAGCTATTTCTTAAATAACTGATCACAACAACCACATATTCACAGACAAACTCAAGATGAACAGAATATGGAATAGAATGAGTAAGGCCATGGGCTCGTTTCATGAATTTTTTTTTGGAAACATCTGCAGGATCATCTTTCTATTGTTATGTTTCTGATTTTCAATATTGTATTGGGATTCAGAATAGCAGAGAAAAAAATCTTGAAAATCTAATACTCAAATACCTACTCGTGACGTCAGTTTGGTTCCTTTGGGTTTTCGACCAGGAAAATCAACCCAAACTACCATACTCAAGTTTTTCAATATTCTGATGTATTTCATTGACATAAGCGAGTGCCCTGCTGCGATCACGTGTTACGTGAGCAGAGCATTCGACTGTGTCAATCACAGTAAACTTCTGAATTACTTCTAAGGATATGGTCAACGAGGCAAATCACTGACCTGGGTTTCAACAATGGTAATGCATAACCTTCCTGTACATCTAAAATGAGACTGTTTCAGATAGGGGTGCCTCAGGGTTCCGTCCTGGGGCCAGTTCTATTTCTTTTGTCAATAACATTTAATTAAAGAAATGTCATATTTATTAATTTTCGCTTACGCGAATACAAATAAAGAAAAAAACACATCAACTTGTGAATGCGAAGAAATTTTGTACTCGTCCACCAGATATTTCAATACACAGGACCTATTTTGCAATGCCGAATGAACAAAAGGTATTTCGTTTCCAGAATTATCAGAATAAATCGATATACTTCAACTAAATCTTAATGATAGCATTGTAAGCACCTGCTGCAAAGTGAAATTTCTAAGGACATATACAGGGCAATTCAAATTCGACCCCCACCATTGGGATCTCATAAACTATAGGAGATACGTCGAAGCTTAAATTGGGGCAAAGTTGCGTATTCTGGTGCTTAACAAAATACTGTTTGAAACTTGGAAAATTCCGGGTATTTCCGGAAATATCGGGAAAAAACTGAAAATCGGAATTTTCGTTTTTATTTTTTTCTATCGTTATTTGACAATATAGCTCCAAACCAAAGGTACACTTTCATTGATACTTTTCTTTTTTCAGCTACACGTTTTCATGTTCAGATTTACTATCCGACTTTTCGTCTTCTGGCAATCATCATCAACTTTTTTTTTCTGTTATGGGCGCCATATTGTTTTTTTTATACTCATTTCATTGATGTATAATTTGTTATGATTTGCACTTCTGAAACTACAGATATTAAAAAAAACAACTTCATCTGAAATGGTCATGACTCCATCGAAATATTTTGTTTAATAAACACAAGTTGTCAGAACTCTTTAAACATCATAAGTTTGCACAAATACTTCAGTCGAAATGTCCTCATTCTCAAATGAAGAAAAATGAGATATGTTGAAACTTTATTATAAATTTGATAGGAATAGTACGAAAACAACACAAATTTATTTTGAATTATATCCGGAAAGACAACAGCCGGATAGAACATTATTCGGAATTTTGGGCAAACACTTGGCTGAGTATGGTGCGTTTCAAAAAACAAGAATGAAATCATGAGCTTGTAAAAAATGCACAAAAAGTATTACAACAAGTGTTCGAAATGATGGCCTTCCTCTTGAATACATAACCGAGCTCGTCGTCTCAAATTAAGAACAGCTCTAACAATATCCCTTCTTCTGATAGACCTGAATTGCGTGATGATATTGTCTCTAAGTTCATCTACTTTGTCATATTCTTGCTCTCCATAGATTCTGTTCTTTAAAGTGCCCCACAAGGAAGTATCCAAAACTGTAAGGTCAGGTGACCTTGCCAGCCACCTCACTGGTCCAGAATTTCCTAACCACCTATTAGGAAATCTTTGGTGTAAATATTCGCAAACTGCTCTTTTGTTGTGTGGAGGAGCCCCGTCATGCTGAAACCAGCAGCTGTTATAATTAACAAGTGGAAACGTATCCACATATTCTTCGAATTCGTTTCTTAAGAACTGAAGATAGGTTTCCCCGTTCAAAGTATTAGAGAAGAAATGAGATCCAAGTATTCGGTCGTCATAAATTACAGCCCACACATTCAAACGAAACCAAACTTGTGGTCTGACTTCTCTGAAGTGTCTTGGATTATTTTCACTCCAAATATGCTCATTATTTCTATTAAAAACACCACACTTCGAAAAAGTACTTTTGTCGGTCCAAATAATGTTTTTCAAGAAGTTTGTAGGGTCTACCCTATTCGAGAGCCAGCTACAAAATTCCATCCTTCTCTCAAGATCACCTGTAGGTAATTTTTGTGAACTATGTATCTTATAACATTTCAAACCACTTTTTTGAATTCCCTCCAAACGCTCGTCTGTGGCACATCCATTTCTGCCGAGACTTGATGTGTTGATTTGGAAGGATCTGCATTTATCTAAAAAAGTACCAAAAATAATTATACTTCTTCGAATATGGAATGAACAATTATTTTACCTCGTCTAATAAGTTACGCTCCGTACTCAGCCAAGTGTTTGTCCAAAATTCCGAATAATGTTCTATCTGGCTGTTGTCTTTCCGGATATAATTCAAAATAAATTTGTGCTGTTTTCGTACTATTCCTATCAAATTTATAATAAAGTTTCAACATATCTCGTTTTTCTTCATTTGAGAATGAGGACATTTCGACTGAAGTATTTGTGCAAACTTATGATGTTTAATGAGTTCTGACAACTAGGGTTTATTAAACAAAATTTTTCGATGGAGTCATAACCTTCTCAGATGAAGTTGTTATTTTTAATATCTGTGGCTTTCAAAGTGCAAATCATAACAAATTATACATCAATGATATCAGAATGAGAATCACTATTTTTCTGTATAAAAAAAAACAATATGGCTCCCATAACAGAAAAAAAGTTGATGATGAATGCCAGAAGACGAAACGTCGGATAGTAAATCTGAACATAAAAACGTGTAGCTGAAAAAAAGTATCAATCAAAATGTACTTTTGGTTTTGAGCTATGTTGTCAAATAACGATAGAGAACAATAAAAATGAAAATTCTGATTTTCAGTTTTATCCCGATATTTCCGGAAATACTCGGAATTTTCCAACTTTCATAAACAGTATTTTGTTAAGCACCAGAACGTATCTCCTGTAGTTTAGGAGATCCCAATGGTGGGGATAGAATTTGAATTGCCCAGTATAGACGAGTATTTGAGCTGTAATACACACTGCGAACAGTTAGTTTCTAGTTTAGCTCAATAATTTATATGTTCAAAAATCTGGACACTGTTTAAGATTGATTTCGACAGATACGCATATACTATGCCCAAGTTGAAGGTAGATTACGGTACGGTGTTTGTTTGTGGGGCAACAAATGAATGGGCAACATCGTTATCGTCAAACAGAGAGTCATTTTGAAAAACCCAAAATGCAGTTCATGCAGATCAGCCTTTCAGAAGTATAAAGTTGTGACTCTCATCAGCTTTTTCATTTCTGAATTGTCCATATACATATATTCATCAACAGAAATGACTTCACACTCAACAATTATGTCCATAAATTCAATACTCGTCACAAAAATTTCTTTCACACTAAAATAGCTAAGAAAAAAATCATTCGAAATGCTCCAAATTTCATCGGCCCAAAAGTGTTTAATCGTCTACCAGAAGAAATAAAATCACAAAATGACATTTTGAGATTCAAATGAAATTTGAAGTCTTTTCTGCTTGGAAAATAATTTTATACAATCGATGAGTTTTCAAAAGATCCACTGTGAATTTACAGAACGAATTGTATTATATCTCTTGTATCTGTTTCGTATATTTTTATTTTATCCGGCATTATTCCCTAGCATCAAGTATTTCTTGACTACTCCTATAATGGCATTTGTCATTTGAAGATGATAAACTGAATTGAATTGAATTTTTCCCACTACGCTAGAAATGGCTTTATATACCGTGTGACGAAGACTCATGGTACACGCCCTTTTCTTCTTTGTTTCTGAAGCTATATTCCTGAAATTTGAAACATTGAATTTGGTCACTATAGGGCAGGCACTTTTTGATATATTTGGAAAAAAATCCAACTTATGGTGTTTCCGGAAATGACATCAACTTTCGATTTTCGAATGAGACACCCTGTATATTATTACATATTTAAAATCTGCACAATTTTTTAAATCCAATGATGCCTCATAGTTGATATTTCATTCGTCAGAACACCCATTTTATTTTTCGATCTAGAGAGCCATGAACTTCCGAAAATTATTCCAAATGATCAAAATAATGCTACACGTAATTTCGATCTAAAAAGTATCATTGTTCGAAATACGTGCCAAAAAAGTAAACCAAAACCATTTTTACTCGAAACTCCGTTTTTTCAAATCGCACCATAATGGTAGGTACTCATTCGAAAATACCATCGATGGGGTATCCATCCATATTAACTTTTTATTTGTATAACCAATACGAACACGAAAATGGAGTTTGGACAAGTATCTTCTCAGTTCAATAACAATAATTTATCAACATGGAACTATGGAACACAAAACGATTTGACATTTCGACTTTCACGGAGATCTAGTCAATGGGTGGTATGATTAAAAAGAGTATTTGCTTGTACTTCAAGTAATGCTCCATGTTATAGTTTTCACTTCAAAAAATCGAATCATTTACTCCACATAATTCTTGAAGTAACACTTAAGTAAGTACTAGTAGCAATTACTCTATACTTTGCTTTATTTACTTCGATATATAGAAGTTAATACTGCAGTAATTACTAATGTTGTCAAGTATTTCCTCCATTTGGGAGTGTTTGGTGTAGTTTTTAAGAAGCTACTCATAGACTAACTTCATATCTTCAATTGAAACGTTGTTATGGCTTTTTTTATGAATTATGGTAGGAAAAGGACGGAAATGTGTGAACGTAGAACGCATGGGGAGGTACAATACAGAAAATTATTTCGGTAAGTCAATTAATTTAGCTAGATTGCTACTATTAATCTGTGTACTTATAGGTTCAATAAAAAAAATGTTGAATGGATAGCTAGAGAGTTCTCAGAAAATCATATTGAAATGAGGGGAGCAGCTTTATCAAATTTAACGAAAATGGAAGTATTTTTAAGAGATCTAAGTGATTCGGGGTTTCAACAAGGAGTGGGTGTAGATATCGTGGTACATCAAACAACTGTGTCAAAAGTAATCAAAGAAGTTTCACTAAAAATTGTGTACTCCTACATCTTCAGCAATCTCGGCACTTGGTTCAACACTATCATTACTCTCACTCATGGTTATTAAGTACCACAGAACAAACAACAACAATCGAACCAATTTGAGGTTAATCATGTACTAGTGTTTACTTCTAACCTATGTCAGCGCATCGAAGAATTTACTTCATGTAAAACATTATACTCCACAAAATACTAGGAAGTAAAAGCTCTTACATGAAGTTCAAGTAAATACTCTTTTTAATCATACCACCCAATATTTCATTCAACCGATAGAGATCCTAAATCTCGAAGGCTCAAAGCCTTGGTTCAAATGTAAGTAAGTAATAACAGTTAGGTTTTCTCTCACAATTTGATTATTAACGAAACAAAATAAGAGAGAGAAATCTTATAATAGCTGTTCGAAATGTTCACCACCAACATCCAAACATTTTCGAGCTCGTTTGGTGGTATTTCGAATAGCATTGTTCAATTGTTGAGGCGTTATACTTTGAATGGCTTGTTTAACTCGTAATTCTAGGTCATCGCGAGTCGTAGGTTTTGTAAACGATGTTTTTCAAGTGACCCCAAATAAAAAATCTAAAGGGGTTAAGTCAGGAGATCTTGCAGGCCACCTAACAGGACCATGTGTTCCGATCCACTTTTTCCCAAATCGGTCAGAAAAGTAATCCGTCACGATCCTACTATTGTGCGGAGGTGCACTATCCTGCTGAAAGGACAGTAAATTTTCCAGATTAAGCGGTAAATCTACTAAATACTCTTCGATTTCATTTCTGAGGAAACTTAGGTATCTACCAACATTCAAAGGACCAATTATTCGATCTCCAACTACTCCCAGCTACACATTTAATCCAAAACTTTCTTGGAAATTTGGAAATTCCCTCACCTAAATAAATGTTGATTCTCTTGCGTCCAATATCGAGTATTTTGCTTGTAAAATAAACCAAGATTGGTGAATCTTGACTCATCGGAGAATACAATTGATTTCAGTAAATCATTATTTTGCTGTACATTATTGCGTAGTACCTACCTACAATATTCCATCCTTCTTATACTATCGACTTCGTACAAATGTTGATGTATTTGATATTTATACGATCGATACTTATGTTTTTTCAAAATTCTTTTACACATTCACGACTGGTATCCAACTCGGAAACGATCTTCCTAAGAGATAATGTTTTGTTGATTTCCACTATCATGAGAACATTTATCTCCATGTCTTAAGAAACAATATTATGCTCAGTACCAACATCAGGCTCTCTTCAAGACGCTTGAAATAATTTCGAGCCGAATATTGTCGTTCGGGGTATATTTCCGAGTAGAGCTGTTGAGCAACAACTGGATTTTGCCGACATTCCCCATACAATAATAGCATATCCACTTTTTCGGTTCTGTTATAAACTGGTGGCATTCTTAACTTATTTCTATTATTGATTCGATCAATTCAATAATGTATACGGTGACTAACTGATAATTACAGATTATCGAAACTTCAAATAGTTATTTGTGTTCCATAACCACCTTGATAAATTATATTGTTATTGAACCGAGAAGATACTTTGTCTAACATTATCGTGTTCGTATTATCTATACAGAAAAAAGTTAGTATGGATGGATACCACATCGATGGTACTTTCTAATGACGTCACAGTATCATTATGGTACTATTCGAAAAAACGGAGTTTCGAGTAAAAAACCACGATACTTTTTTCATCGAAATTACGATAGTGTAGCATTAGTTTGATCATTTAGAATAATTTTAGGGAGTTCATGGCTCTCTAGATCGAAAAATAAAATAGGTGTTCTGAGGAATAAAATATCAACTATGAGGTATCATTGGATTTAGAAAATTATGCAGATTTAAAAAATGTAATGATATACAGGGTGTCGCATTTGAGAATCGAAAGTTGATGTCATTTCCGGAAAAACCAAGAGTTGGATTTTTTCCAAATATGTCAAAAAGTGCCCTATAGTGAGCATATTCGGTGTTTCGAATTTCAGAAATATAGCCACAGAAACAAAGGAGAAAATGGCGTGTACCATGAGTCTGTGTTACACGGTATACTTCTCTTCCTATTTCACCACTTGCATCTAGTTGGTTTATATTATTTGAAAGAACGATTATCCTAACATAGTTGTTGATTGTCAACGAATATACTTATAGTTCCTTTTACAGAAAAGTTTGTTTATGTTCTCTTTTGAAGTTGATCTGCTATATAGATTTGAAGATGATCCCTCTTTTTGAACTATTCTAGAGTCAAATAAAAAAGACTGTTAATACGAAAAGTTATCAGACCATTTTTGAGATCTGTACAAATGATAGTGGAAATACTAAATACAGCTGTTGGTATTTCGGATTATGATACAGAAAGCTCAAATTTTAAATCAGTTGCTGACTTTTGATATTTTGGAAAATCAATAAAAACCCTCTTCATAACACAGAAATGCCAGTTGAGTAATATTTTTCAATAATAGCTTTCATAATATTTTTAGTATCCCTAGCGTCAAAGTAATCTGATGAAAAGTTGGCTACTCGTATAAACTAGTATAAAATGTAGAACGCGGAAGAATTATCAATTTGTCTCAGTTTATGTTCGTTCTTTCACCTTGAGACTCTCTTCACCCATATTGTTATATTTTTGTTCTAGTTGTTGACAAGAAATGTAGATACGATGAACATTGTATAGAAGGAGCATTTTGTATGAATCAAGCCAAATGCCAGTGCAAAGATGACCTTGTACCCAGCGACGATAAATCTACATGCTCACGTAAGTACTTTTTATTCAATGTACAAAGTTCTCTACTTGATGTACGGAGTGACACTGGTACAAATGATTTTTGCCTCATATTTTCCATTTTGTGGAAATATTTGGAGAGAAGGGTACTTCGACTTTGCCGATTTTATTCTTATCATTTATTTGTACTGTCCGGCAAAACATTTGAACTTGTTCGAATTTTTGCAATAAATCAGTTACATGACTTCCACCTTTCTTGCATCTGTTCCTTCAGTACAGGTTCTCGACACTGTATCTCACGACATACTTTATAAATTATACAGGTTGTGAGTAAGAGACATGCCACTAAGTATCTTGAGGGATTATCTGTCACAGAGAAGACAAAGGGTCAAAGTAGGTGACCATCAGTTTAGTGAATTGTGTACAGTAACTCTTGATGTGCCCCAGGCGATGGTGTTTGGACCAATACTTTTTCTGGTCTACCTCAACAGCATAACACACAAACAAAACTTCCAGGGTCCCCTCGACTCATACACTGATGACACTGCCATAGTTTTTACTTGATCAGAGGCTTCCACAGAAGCTGAAAAAGGAATGAAGGATATGAAAATTCAGCTCAATCTCAACCTCTTCAGCTTGAATATTGATAAAACAAAATTTAAATGACTATATCACTACAAAATAATGACCGACCAGAAAATTAAACACTTAAAATACACATATTCGTTTGTAATCAAGATCCATGTTCTTGTCCCATGACTGAAAAAACCAACAACATAAAATATTCAGCGGTCATCTTCGATGAACACATTCGATGGGATGAGCAATTAAAATCGAACATACCCTTTACATAAGAAATAGACAAGTTTCATTATTCGGAAGATATAATAGACAAAAATATACGCTAAACCTATATACTCATTAGCAGAATCTGTTATCAAGTATTGTATCAGAGCATGGGAAGATGTACAATAACAACCTTGGGGTGTATACAAACTGTACAATATACAATTTTGGAGCTAATATTTATGTAAATGAAGTTATTCTGAACTGAAAAACTCTACAAAGAATCTAACCTACTTGATGTAAGAAGCCTTTCATACCTACTCTTGACTGATTTGGAAGTTTTTGCATAAACATGAATATGAACCTTCTAACCAAAAAATACTAGATCATGCGAGAGCATGGCTAAGAATTTGCCATTGTTCAAGAAGAGTAATTTTCGAAGATTTTTACAGTTGTACCCTTCCTCGGCCCAATACCATTTAACTGGCTGCCACTCGATTACAAGAAAAATTAAATACCAAATAAATTTAAATATTACATTAAAAAATTGATACAAACTTTCAGAAAGTTACCAAAATAACAAAACAACCAACCTGACATAATCTTGCGTCAATTTCTCCACAGACCAGCACCAGACTGTCCGATATCAACCATATTTCATTCAATTCCTTCGTTTGAGAGTTACTGCAAAGCACAACACAAGCACACACGTGCTTAGGTGCAGCAGTCAACTCAAATTGATGAATGAAACAATAATGAGTTCTGAGATTTATTAACATTCATTAATACTATTGTTATTGTGTTGATAAAGGTTACATTGCCATCAATAAATTGAACTGAATTGAATTGAATTGAATCGAATCGAAATTGAATCGAAAATCTTTGAAACGAGAATATTCCTTCATGTAATAATCTTTTGATTTTTCGGGCAACAAAATTTTGTTGATTTGTCCTGCTTCCTTCCGAATTTCACTAGTGCAAACAATATCTTCATCGCTATTTGCAATTTTTTGGTTTCTACTTCTTTTCAATTAAATCCTTTCAACTACAAGAGGAATCCAAAATTCATCATTATGAAAATTATTATTATCATTGAATGAAAAAATTGAATACAACCTAAGGTAGAGAAGATTTTTCTCAGCATCGGAACTTATTTTAATAGGTTGAAAAAACTGTATTCTCTTCTCAATTATTTCAATCGATACGATTTGCCAGTTGCCACTATTATATTATCATGATCCTCATATAATGTTACATAATTTCTGCTGCATATATCATTATTTATTATCGATAATACAGAAACTATTTTTTTATAGATGTTATTGTTTCAGATTCCATTAGAGTGATACCACACCAACTCGTACTATTACCAGTGGCAATTATACTATATTTGAAATTTTGTTTATGGCTTCCGTAGAAATTCAATGGAAAGATTAATTATTTTCTACCAGATTTAGAAAATCGTGAGAGAGAATTTCGCCAAAATGAAGTTTACACTCTTTGGATACTAGTTTACCAGAATGGAGGATAAATATCATCGAAGAAGAAATCCATGGACACAGATTACAAATTATAGAATAGACAATATTGGGTTTATTTATGAAATATGTGATAACGTGTTACTTAAGTATTTTTGTCATAGTACTTACACCTTCTAGTCTTACTATTATCTGGCAATTCAGTTCTAAACTGAGAACAAAGGAAAACGATTTTTCCTTAGATTCAAATTCAGAGAGACGAACTTGTTCGGTTTCTCAGTAGACCGTTTCTGTAATTTTCAGCACATCATTATTCATTTTCATTTTCGAATCTGAAGTATATCAAACTTTACATTCTAATTATGTAATATGTATAGGTAAAAATACAAACTTTTTCTGTTATTATTTTTTTAAATTGACAAAATTCATAATTTTCATATTGTTATTTTACTACAGACAGATACTGTAATGAGATGATCTGAAAATTATTTGAAGATGAATAAAAAAAACATTCTTATTGCAAACTTGAAATAGATACGTATAAATGTAGAGTGATCAAAATCATGTAATTAAGGACATTATTCAGTTTGTGAATTGTAAATATGTTTATAGTGTACTTGTTCTTGTTATATTCATTTGAATTACTAAAGAATTACTCTACGTGTCGTTATTATACTCATCATGTTTTAGCAGTAAGGACAAAAAACCCTATACAGACAGTTTTTTCTAGCTGATCCCACTAGTGCTATCTCGGAAACGGAGAGACCTACAAGGTCTGGACAAAAGTTTTCTATTTTGGAGAGAAATAATGAGCTTTTTTCAGATCTTACATATCAATGGTTGTTTTTGAGATACTCGCCAGAAACGAAAATAGTTCGAATTTCGTTTTTTGTCTCTACCGCCTCCATTTCGAATGATATGTGAAAAAGTCAAAGTAACTTTCGATAATGTGTTGTATTCTGAGTTGAACCAATTTTCAATGCGACGTTTCGTTCATTAGATTCCACCATCAACTTATTTTTTTTAAACACGTACCTCTAGGTTTTCTATCGATTTTTGTAGCCATTTTTATAAGAAATTCAGCTACTTAATACAATACATGTGTTTCTAGACGTTTTTGGAAGATTTGCCTTTGAATATTCTGAGATAATATCAGTTTTTTCAAATGATGGAGCTCCGCCACATCTCAGAAATATTTGCAGAGATTTCCTCAATACGACTATGCAAGGACGATCAATAGAGCAATTTTTGCTAACAAAAATACAAGTAGAAAACCGAATGTACCATCACATGGAAGAAACTCCGTAGTTATATTCTGTTATGTTTCCGACTCGCAACTGTCATTTTATAATTTGTTATAACCATTTAAATAACAAAACACGTATTTTTTATTGTTTTACTTATACAATGAAAACAAATAGAGCAATCTGGTTACTCCAAAGAAAAGCATTGTAGATAATTGAAATACAAACAAAATCGAATGTTTTACGACCCGATCGGATCATTAATAACATAGGAAAACCGGAAAATTTTACAATATTTTTAAATTCATAACTCCATCATTTTTCAAGAAATAGGGTTGGTCCTTCTTATGAAAGTATTGAATCATGTGTACTTTATATGTGCACAAAACAGGCTCTGACGGATTATTAGTTTTGGCACAATTGCAATTTGAATTTTTTTTATACTCTCTTGTAGCGTACCTGGATGCTCTAGTGTTAGTCCGATTTCAATTCCTGAAACAGACTCTGAAATTAGAAGTACAGTACCACAAAATGTGTTTTCTCATTTTGTGCTAAAATGCTGCGAAATGGGTGAAAATTGCTTGCAAACCTGACTAGAAACAGCCGAGCTGGTGGAAGCGGTCGAGCGGTAGGAGAAAGCAGGAGATGAGAGGAAGCGTATAATCACGTAATCCGTTCATTAGAAAACTCGACAGCTAACGCGTGGCTCTGCCGTCATGATTGCATACATTTTTCACCCATTTCGCAGCATTCAATGAGAATTTACGCTTTGTAGTAATATACTTCTACTTTTATGATCTATTTGAGAAACTGAAATTGGGCTATTACTAGGCAATCTGCAAGATAGTGCAAAAAAATTGAATTGCAATTGAGCCAAAACTAACGATCCGACATCACCTGTTTTGTGCACACATTAAGTACCCACGATTCAATACTTTCATGAGAAAGGCCAATTCTACTGCTTGATAAATGGCGGAGTTATGAATTTTTACAAAAATCGCAAAATTTTCCGATTTTTCTAGTTTTGTTTCGTGACTAATGATCCGACCGGCTCATGAAACATTCCATTTTGTTCGTATCTCAATTACCTACAATTCTTTCCATTGGAGCAACCAGATTGCTCAATTACTTTTCATTTTATAAGCGAAACATTAAAAAAAAAATGTTATTTAAATGTTTATAACAAATTAATATCTGACAGTTGCGAGTCGGAAACATAACAGAATATAAATGCGGACTTGTCTTTCATGTGTTTCGGTTTCCTACTAGTATTTTTGTTAAAAACTCACTCATTTTATGCTCTATTGCTTGGTGTAGATGGATAGGAAACAATGGTCCTATCAAAAGGCCACCACGTTCTCCTGACCTAACCTCTTTGGAGTTTTCATTGTGGGATTCATTGAAGACGAGTTATTCGGATCAAATTTTGGCAATATTGACGAATTGAAAGAAACAATAAGGAGGGCTTGCATGGCTATAACTCCACAAATGCTGGAAAATTATCATAAACACACTATAGCGAGAGCGAATATGTGTTTAAGAAACGATGGACGGCAATTCGAACACGACGTTGATGGTTAGGAGTATTTTGACATTTTCTTCTGTTTGTTACTTGTATACTACATTTGCTCCAGATATTGGAGTTTATGTGTATCTTTGAGTTCTAGACCCAAAAATTATTGATATATAATTTTTTGAGGTAGCTTTGACCGGGAATTGCTTGACTATATAGTGATCATGAGAAAAAGGTCGAAAAATACATGTAATGTAATTGATAGCTAAATTTGTTAAAACAGTAGTTACTAAAATCGATGAAAAAAACTAGAGGCCCATATTTAAAACCATAAAGTTGACGATGGAATTTAACAGACGAAACGTTGCATCGGAAAGGGGTTTATATGAGACTACACTGACGGGAATTCTATGACAAAATATTCATGAAGTTTTTTCAAAGAAAATCGTCAAGAAACACATGTATGGCCAAATTGGTTATGGAAGTGGCTACAAAAATCGATGAAAATACTAGTGGTCCGTATTTAAAAAAAAACGTTGATGATGGAATCTAATACATTTTCAGTGACATTTTCAACACATTTCTCACCTCTCAGGTGAAAATCTAAAACAAACAACTTGAAGATTTTGATCTCTACTTCTAGATGCCGTTCACAGAATTTGAATTTGAAGATTTCCCTCAAACAGGCGCATCTTGCAAGATGTCCATTAAATTGTTCATAACGCGATTGCGCAAAAACATCTTGCGCTGAACCACATATTATTATCAATTAGTTTCCGCAATATTGTTTTTCCAGGTCTCTTTTTCGAGGTTTCTCCGGATTTTCTCAGTGGAAAATGCACCGTTCCAGTCGTATGGAAATCAATTTTGAAGGTTTTCTGATTCTCTGCAAAATTTCCATCGAGTGTAAAACGATTCCTTGAATAATCCTTGGGATATTTCCAGAAAACAATTTTATTCACTATTGCTTGTTTAAAACATTACACAATGCGATTTTGCTGGGGCAAAAACTGCGTCTTTTAATTTGTGCGCTCTCGTATTGCTTTTCGTGTTTTACATGGCCTGTCAGATACTCTTGCAATAAATAACTATTTTTTTATTGTTGTTTGTTATATAAGACATTAGAGTTTTCACTCCCAGGACATGACTTAATATTTTTAGAATCAACCAGAATCTTTTTTGATGGTTGATGTTAAACATCTTCAACTCAAGTATAAATTTAAATTTGTTCTTCAGGTAAGGTTTTTGAATTGCAATTTTCTTTTGTTTTAATAAGCATTTCACTAATATAACCTCAAAACCATACAGAAAAATGAAACAATGAGAACTATAAAATTACAAAAAAAGACACAACCATTACACCCTATACTCTCATTCACTACACCAGGTGCACACTTGCAAGATGCATCAACACAAGTGATATTTCCAGCATATTTTGGATCAGAAACGCAGTCTTCGTGTTGTGCGCAGCCATCGCCAAGCAATCGGTTTTGTACACATTGACTACCGACTCCATGTTGTCCTTTCTGGCAAGTACACGTTCCATTGTTACACATGCTTCCTCGCAAATATGCTGAACACTGATCGTTTTCCTCGCACATTTCGTAAAATTCGGTTGCAGCTGAAACAAATATTATTCTTAGTTTAGAGACATTTCCTTATGATTTTGGACTGGGATCTATCATATATTTTGATCAACAATGAATTCATGAAACAATAACAAATAACAAAATACAGGGTGAACTACCACCAGTTACGGAAAATGAAATGGGGTACTGGTCAGGTTCAAAATCATCTGTAAAATTCGAGAGCTACCCGTGATAATTAAAAAAAAAATATCACGACATCCTGCATATATGCGCCACTGCATCGTGTAAACACTTGTGAAGCTAACTGGCTACATTCAAGTTTTGATTGACACTGAATTGCCTAAACTTCAGTGACATGAATATATAGTTTTGTAAACTTAAAAACACGCTTTTATCACGCACTAAAAATCATAATATGATTGAACAACACAGTACAACTACCGCTCTTCTTTTCCACACAGATGATATTTTCAGAGCCACAGATGAGTCTCATGTAACGTGCCTGATTTTACTAGAATACAGCAAAGCCTTCGATATCATGGATTACCTATGTCATTTTGAGTAGAAAACTACATTTCTTCGGATTCTCAGAAAGTGCAGTGAATCTGATTAAAAATGACCTGTCGAATCGCAATGTGTTTTCTAGGTAGAGAGCTGTCGAGAAGTTTAATTGAAAGTTACCAAAGGTGTTCCATATTGGGGCCCTTACTCTTCAGTTTGTATATTTCCGACTTCTACACTTTTATCAGTAAATGCTCCATACACCATTATGCAGATGACACACATATATATTTCTCGTCCAGTCACAGCAATCTCCATGAAGCCGAAACAGATATCAACGACGACCTTCGAGCTATATTTGACGTCTCTTCTGCTCATGAACTTAACTTGAAATCGAAAAAATCTGTTATTATGTTATTCGAGCCACGAAGGAAGCAAGAACTTGCTGCGTCTTCTTTAATTATAGAAATTGGTAATGATACAATGCCAATGATAAACCAAAACCAAAAATCTTGGTTTATATTTTGATTCCGATATGAGATTCACCAGACAATTGAGCTATCTCTGCCAGACAAAATGAAACTCTGCGAATCTTTGATATTCTTAAAAATCTCATATTGTGACAGTATATACGGACCCGCACTGTTACACTCTGATTCTCACTGCTTGCAGCGTATTCAGAATACATGCCTACGTTTATGCTATGGTATCCGAAAATACGATCATATTTCTAGCGAAATGAACAGTTCTGGTTGGGTGAGGTTAGAATTTCACAGAAAAATACACCTATTATGAAACACACAAAAGATTACGAAGTAAGTAGTCCATACTCAAAAAGGAGTTGCAATGTAATAAAGTTAAGTAAAACTCGAAGTCGTCTCCACAATAAAATATATATTGTGGAGACGACTTCCAGTTTTACTTAACTTTATTACACATAAGATTTTAACTTCTCTTAAACACCAGTATCTTTTCGAAAAATTTAATACTTTTTCCAACATCAGATTTGCGACTCGTAACAATAAAGTACTTGTAATCCCCAAACACCGTTTTGCTGTCTTCACCCGAAGCTTCTCGTATAATGCGCATAAAATGTACAATTCCTTGCCAAGTAAATTTAGATGAAACAGCATTATAAATTTCAAAAAAAGTCGTATGTTAGAGGTCGCATTAATCGCTATTTTGTAGACCATGATTCTCATTTAGGACCAACGAATCAATATTTTCTGGATCTATACATTTTTCTTTTATAAAGTTATATAAAGTACGTAATTATGATATTCATAATTGATAATAGATATCCTTATTTTTTTTCACCTTCTCTTCTCTAAATTAGTCTTAAGTTAATGGTTGAGTTGAAAAACAGCACTTACTGACACTGCGCCTCTTCATCTCTTTAATATCTTTCATATTTCATAGTGTATTGTATTGTATATTTCATATTCCTGAAGATGAATAAAGTCGATAATGTCGAAATTGACTAGTAGGTATTACCTGGTTCCAATAGAAGTGCATTTTAGCCTAGTCAATATTTTAGCTTCGTTGTAGAGAACACGCAAACGAATATTTTTCACTGCGGATGATATTTACCTTCGGTAGTTATTAGTATTACATACCTTTAATTTGTTTAAGCTAATCAAAAGTACCTACACATAACCAAAAAGTTCTCCAAGCTTTTTGAAGTAACCATTGGTTGAAAAAGAAGTGACAATCTCACTATAATAACTACCGAAGTTATCTTTCACCCACCATCTACTGTTTGAAAAAATATATGTTTGCGTTTTCTTCACAATGAAGTTAAAATATTTGGATAGGTACTTATATAGAAAGTAATACAAGTCAATTAATTGTTTGATAATGTTCAGTGCGTGATGAAAGCGTTCTTTTTTTAGTGTTTTAAACAATTCATTATTATTTCACATGAATTTGCTTGGCTTCACAAAAGTTATGGTCCTCAGAGAATGTTATTTATAAAACACTATTCTTATCAGTGGAATGTAGATTTGATATAACAAATGGTGTGATTCTCATCACAAATAAATAGGTATAGCAACCCAATCCACACCTAAGTCATTGTTCAAATACTTCTATTTAATGAATACCTGAGTATTGTACGTTCCATTGGAAAAGGAGTTATGCAAGTGAATGTTTTCCAATAACATATATTTACTCCCTTGTACTCAAAAATTCATTTTTCTCATCTCTTTGAAGGCTGAAGTTCAATCAGTGAAAGTATATTACTTTCTTGAAATATGAAAGGACCACGCACAGACCTTATGGGAAATGGCATTCGGTGAATTCTGTTGATTTGTTGGTATGATGCACTTTTCAATGTCTTGATCAAAAGTCTCCACGGGCACAATGAAAATTAATGTATACAGTTTTTGAGAAAAAAATTGCTCAAAGTCGGCAAAATGGGGAATTTGGCAGTAAAACGGGATAGACCGTGTTATTTTGCATTGTAGCATGTGCTTCAGCAATTATTTTATTGATCTTATATCTTTACAGCCCCGTTTGCCAATAAATTCAGTCTATACATAAACGCATGAAGACATAATGTAAGGAATTAAAAATTTGTTTTAGAACATTATGAAAACAGTAAATTGTGAGTCAATTGTATTACAGATGGGCATATTGATAAGGTAGATATGTATGAAAAAACGTGTCACAAGACTTATTACTTTAATGAAATAAATGAAAAAACACTTTTGTCTAATTTCCACTAGTTATTTTATTTTTATGACTGGTTTCGGGTTTTATTCCATCATCAAGTGTAATAACTGACTAATACGTCTGGAATCTAAACACGTGGTTGTAAAGGGAGTTTGCGGTAATCGGGATAACTATGTTTTTAGATTCTATATGACAATTGTATCAGTTATTCATTATACCTGATGATGGAATAAAACCCAAAACCGGTCCTAAAAGTAAAATAACTAGTGGATATCAGACAAAAGTGTTTTTTCATTCATTTCATTGAAGTTATAAGTCTTGCGACACGTTTTTACGTGAATTTCCATAAAAGAAACAAGTAATCAATTACACAGAAAAGCAAGATTTATTGAAGAATAACATCGGTACTCTTCAAAGTCCTGATCGAATGTGTCAATAGGCACAACGGAAAATAATGGACAGTGTTCAAGAAAAAACGGCTCAAAGTTGGCAAAATAGCGTGTAAGAAAAATAAGAACTAGAACCTGTCACAAATTAGCAATGTTTCTTTATTCTCATTCTTTCAATCATCCTATCATTCTTTTACGAAATAATGTACCTATTTGACATAATCCCACATTAATTTTTATTCATCATATAATTGAACCAACCATTCCATAATCTCATTCCTATATTGTCGCATAGTTTTATCTACTTCTTTCGCTACTGAACTAATCTTTCAAATGGGATCATGTTTTTTGATCGAGTTCTCTTTTGGTTGTCCTGATCACATATCATTAGTAATGTCTTATCAACCTTATCAATATGCCCATTTCAAATTCCATATGTAATACAATTGACTTCCATTATTTTTCCTTGTATCAGCCAATATACTTATATCAATTGAATCATGTTCTTTATAACCATATCCATATCCGTTCACTAATTTTCTCACAATCTATTGTTTTCGTAATGTTCTAAATAGCAATTTATGATACATATTCGTAAAGTAGGACTTTTTTGTTTGAGCGTGAAGTTTGTTGAATGAGGCGCAGCCAAGTTCAATAAACACGCCAGTACAAAAAAGCCCTTTATGAAAGTGTTCCACACAGAGTTTTTTCTTCGACAGTTATTATATTGCCAAATTGTTATAGTTGATGCAAAATACTTTATTTTTCAAAAATGGACAGTTTGTAAAAAATTACTTCACGCCCAGGTGACTTTTTTACGCACTTGTGCGAAAAAGTATTACTTTGCGCACTGTCAGCAGTTCGTGAAAGCTTAGTTCACGCACTGTCGTATGAAAAATATTGTTTCCATTCCTCGCCTTATGTCTTTATGCGTTACCCTGCATAGACTGCAATTGTTGGCAAACGGTGCTGTAATAGTATATTACGTAACAAGAGTTGTAAGTAACCCATTACGCACGAAATGAAAAGGTTTATGCACAAAGCCGCGCAGCGGCGAGTGCATAAATTCCATGAGTGCGTACTATACTTTTTCTACGCCCATTCATTTTAACGTTATGCTTGTGTCGCCAATCCATAAATTTTTGAAAGGTAATATCGTACCTTTTTTGGATTTTAGTGGTAACAAATTATGTGTGGCAGCTTGAGCTTTTTCCAAAATCTTCGGTGGAGTGCTCATAATTTCATCACTTTCACTACTATCAGACATATTCGTAGATAAAGTAGAGAAAATGTTCGGATACAATTATATTTTGTTCAAGAAATTGACAATATAAATGACATGACATTTGTTTTCATAGCATACTACTTAAGAAAACGTGTCCTATTTTTAAAGAAATTGCATAACGTGCTGTCTACATTTAGGGGCATCACTCTTTCAATCCTAAATATATCTCGCTAATGCTAAAAGTTTTTTAATTGTAATTTAATTAAATAAAGAAGTTTAAGTTTTCTTCTCAAAACGCACGTGTATGTTATGAGATCTCATTACGTGCATGTTATTGTTATGTCATTTACAAGGAATGCTGACAGTGCGATTTTTGACGTTTACAGACATGGGCGTAGAAAAAGACTTAAAACCCCCATAAAAGAATTGCTGAAGCGCATGCTACAATTTCCAAGAGAGTTCTGCTTTTGAGACAGTTCGATCCCCTCCAATTAAATTTTACTTCGAAGTTGTTCCGAAAGATGTCGCAGCAATGAAGTTAATTTGATAAATAGTAAATGAGTATTAGACCAAGGCCATAGAGTTTTATCCCTCACAAAATGAAAGACTCAAATGGCCTATACTAATTTTTATAACAGAGTTTGTTAATGAAAACCCCAGTTTTCGCCCCAGCAAAATCGCTTTGTGGAATTTGAACAAGCAATAGTGGAAAAACTCACAAATTTTTTGGTTTTTTGAAAATATCTCAAAGATTATCAAACGAATCGTTTCAAAGTCGATAGAACTTTTGTAGAGATTTACAAACCCTACAAAATGGATATTCATATGACGGGATGGGTGTATCTTCCTCTGAGAACATCCGAGAAAACTTCGAAAAAGGGACCATTTTTCAAAAATCTATAATTTTTATAATCCTAAAGCTGAACAAGCAATATTGCGGAAACTGATAATAGTATGTGGTTCAACTGTGCGCAATTTTTTTCTGTTTGCTGTGTAGTTTTTTCACAATCGCGTTATAAACAATTTGAGGGCACATATTACAAAATGCGCCGATTTAAGCGAAATCATCATATTCAAATTCTGTAAACGGCATCTGGAGGTAGAGATCAATATCTACAATTTTTATATTTTGGATTTTCACCTGAGAGGTGGGAAATGTGTTGAAAATGTCACTGAAAGTTGATTAAAACGCTTAAAAGTGCGTCCGAAGTCACCTGAAGTCACTCTGAAGTTAACTCGAGTTGAGTTCGGGCGACTTCGGGTGCACTTTGAAGCATTTAGAGTAACTTCAAGTGACATTTTCAACACATTCTCCACCTCTCAGCTGAAAATCCAAAATATTCAAATTGTAGATATTGATCTCTACTTCCAAATGCGTTTACAGAATTTGAATAAGATGATTTTATTTTGAAAGATTCACCCTTAAATTGTTTAAACGCGATTGTGCAAAAACTACACATCGAACAGGAACATCTTGCGCATCACTGTTGAACCACAAATTTTTATCTATCAGTTTCCGCAATATTGTTGGTCCAGTTTACGCTTCATAAAATTTAGGAATTTTTGAAAAATGCTCCCTTTTTTGAGGTTTTCCCGGATTTTCGCAGTGAAAATGCACCGATTTGGTCGTATTAATAACCACTTAGTTGGTTTTATAATTCTCTACAAAAGTTTTGATGACTGTGGAATGATTCCTCCAATATTTTTTGAGATAATCGCAAAAAAACAAAAGAGTTGTAATTTGTTTCAATTTTTCTTGTTTGAAAAATTCCACAAAGCAATTTTGCTGGAGCGTGCGAGGTTTTCATTTACGAACTATCTTATAAAAAGTAATATAGGCGTCTTTCAATTCCGTGAAAAGAGCGTCTCATTTTCATCTACAGTTTGGCCTATATAATCCAAATCAGATTCGGTTTGGAAATATGGTTGTGTATAGAAGATTCGAGGCTTTCAACATTAAAGTGTAGCATCAACAATGTTGTAAAGCATCTAGTGTTTTGTAGCACAAAGAAAGAAAATGTATTTTTGCAAGTGTGAGTATACAGTAGTTCTCAAAGCTAACGGAACATGGGTAGAATATAAAAATTAGAGCAAATGATATTTGTCCGCCGATGATCTATCATTTTTAACCTATCGAAAGTATTTGAATCTGTAATAAAAGGAACACAAGAATAAAATATCTTGGATAGATCTCAATATGGTTTCAGAGACTCAAAAATCCACACAGATTGCAATAGCCCTTCTGGCTGAAGAAATATATATATAAATTTTTGGAGCAAAGCCATCCAACTTTCTGTATCTTCGTGGTTCTTGCCAAAGCATACGACATGATGAGATATGTTTCTATTGTTGAGACAAGAATTGAAAAAAATAGGATCAAATGTGAAGCTCCACAAGGTACCAATCTAGGCCCCATTTTGTTTAATATTCAGTTGAATGAGCTATGTAATAAATAAAGTGCTGTGCTGATAATTAGTTTTTCAGACGTTACAGCCATAATTTCACAGACGATTCAAAAAGGCAGAATCTGATTTTAGAAAAATAAGAAAATGGTTCAATTCTAGAGGTTGTTATTCATGAATTTTGGAAAAACAAAATACATGACTTTCTCTCACAAGACTGTTACCTTTTTGCCCAATTTGAAGGTAAAGGAAGAAATTCATGAGATTACACCAACAAAAGAAATCAAATATCTGGGAGTTATGATAGATCAAGGTCTCAAATGGGATAAGCAGATAAAATAAAAATATGGCAAATAATTAGGAGTTCCCTCTCGAAGTTTATATATCTCAGAAACTATCTGAGTGTCAAACAATTGATAGTAACGTACTATGTTCTAGTGGAATCACAACTATGCTATGAAATATTGGCATGGTGCGGGGATCACAATATCCAGATGAGACATTTGAAAGTCTTACAGAAACTGATAATTGAAGTAATCCTAAAAACATTTTCGATCTGATCTCCTGTACAAAACAGCCGATATCATGGACAACAGTCAACTTATTTGCCAAGAAATCCTACTTGATTACAGAAAAAAGAAGAATATAAAATGGTACAATACATGTACATGTATCAATAGAAATAAAGAAGACTTAATTATATTGCCAAGGGCATTATCGACCTTGGTTCGCCGAAGTTTCACTTATATCGGCCCAACAACATATATCGTCAGAAATTAAAAAAATGAGCTCCATCAAAATGTTCAAAAATAAAATCCAAAATTGGATAATGAACCAAGAAAAACAGTACATGCCTTCATATATTTGAAAAATAATTGTACAAACAGAAAGATACCCTAATTTACTTTCAAATTTCATTCTCCAATTATTTGTACAGACTCGAGCATCTGAGCAAAAAATAAATGTATGTGAAGTTGTACCAAAATACCAGCAATTTCCAAGTAAAAAGCAATTCGTTAATGAAAAAAAATGTAATCATGAAGCGGTGATACGTTTGCAGACAAGTTTGATAACTTGAGCAATACAGAACTTCATTTATTTCTCTAAATATTTAAATTTTGAGAAGTTATGAAATAAGTACCCAACTACTACATACGCGATATTAGCTAGAATGTTGAATGTTCCATCGGCAGTTATCGACCGCTTTCATCAGTCCAGGTAGCCGAGTGGTGAAAGCGCTGATCTTTTTTATCACTATAACTACCAGTCGAAGATTCAAACCCTAGAGACTGCAGGCTTTTTCTGAAGGCCCAAAAAAGTGCTATAGGAATCGCACGTAAAGAGGTAAGACCTCGTTAATCATTGGCTCGCACAAGTTTTGACTTCTGAGGGCTGCCGTTCGTAAGGGGACAACAGCTAGTTAACGGAAAAAACAAACAAACGGTGGGGCTAGAGCAGAGGCTCAACGAAATTATTGGGTACCTATCGTTTGTCCTTATTCAGTCGGCGGGGTTGGCAAGAGTTAATTGGCCTTATTCATTTTCTCCTATGTTCCGTTCATCGTGACTTATCTGTAACTCCAAAGAAATAATTTATACCTACTCATGATTAAATGATCAATGGAGGTTGAATTACAGATATACAACTTCAAGACATAGTTGAAAACAAATGAATAGTCACTTACACATCCATAACTATAGTTCTACAGATGGATAGTCTGACAATCAGGGAAGAGGTCTGGCTGTCTCCTTCGTGGGAGCGGCGGGCATGGTGGCCCTTATCATGTACCGGCATCACTTCCCCTCTGCTCGTTATCTCCAGGTCAGAGATAGCTAGGGAGTGAAAGATGCGGGAAGAAGAGCTGCCTTAACGGCTTATAGTCAAGTTAGCTGGAAAACAGAACATGTGGCGTGGCAGAAAGTAGACATGCCAAGGCGCTTGTTACGCCAGTTCACACGATATCATTGTTTTTAAATTGTTAAAATTATTTTTTCCGTTAACCAGCTGTCATCCCCATACGAACGGCAGCTCTCAGAAGTCGAAACTTGTGCGAGCCAAGTATTAACGAGGTCTTACCTTTTTACGTGCGATTCCCAGCACTTCCTGGGTCCTTCAGAAAAATGTCTGCAGTCGCCATAGTTTGAACCATCGCCGACTGGCAGCCAAAGTAATTGAAACAATGTCGCTTCAACTACAAGGCTACCTGGCCCCGTCTATGATCAAAATGTTTGTATATCTCTTGGATGAACCACAACTGCATTATTTCTCATACAACACGTATATCCAACACAATACTATGGTTGGCGTATTGATCGACAGATTGACATTCCTCGGATCCCTTCGGATCAGCGGGCCCTAGGATCGGATTCTGCTTGGAGTGCTAGTGGAAGAATCGCCCACGGTCACTAAACCACTCGGCTGAAAATCAGCCCTATCAATGCTTTGACGAGAAAGCGGATTGGGGGAACCTGCAGCAAGAACTGGAAAATATATATACGTGGGGGGCTAAGGATAGTCGGATTGGGTACTGCGGGAATGATAGACTTTGAGCATGCGATGACTCCAAGCTTCTGCTAACCCATCAAACCTATTCTCACTGGATTCAGGATTCTTCCATCGAGGCTTGATTCGATACTCTTCCGCAAGGTATTAGCCCTTAGGGTAAGTACATCGGTTCCAATAGGAATGCCCTAAAAATATGGCTAGACAGTTTTATCACTAAAGGACAGGGCACAAACCTTTATAAAAATGACTTCCATCAAAATTTGATAATTTCTTGTTCAGTTCATCACACTACACAATTTTGAAGATTAGGAGAACAGCTGGAGAACAGCTGGAGGGCAGCAAAGTTGAATAATCCAAAATACATTGTTATGGTATTTTCCATAAAAAATTCATGATTTATTTGATTGATTCATTTTTTGAGCAGAAATTTTTTTAAATCAAGCGTCAGTAATATTTCTATATGTATAGTGTACACCAAAACTCTTTGGTTCAAGTAATCACAAGGAAAGAAGGGGATGAAGTGATAAAACCCTCAAAACCCTCAAATCAATGATAATGAGTTACGTACTGTTAATAACATAAGCTTTCATAGACTGGTAACACGTTCAAGAGTTTTCAAAGCAAATCGCTGAAAATAATAATAATAATAACAATTATACAAAATCGAAAATTCATTTGTTGAAGTAAGTTATTCAAGGAAATGAAACTGCTCATTTTGAAAATATATTGATTTCTTCTCGAAATTGACAAAGTTTGAAAGTCATTAGAAGTGTTGGAATGCACTTGTTTTCATAAACAGGCGATACAAGAGAGTTAAATCCATTATTAAACAGGATGACCAACATCGAAAAAAAGCATTTGAAATTGAAAACTCGACATGAAAACCTATACTAATCTCATCATCATGTATTCATTTCCATTATAAATATTTATACAGTCATTTTATGGAGTATTTACCTACAGAAGTTGAAAGGGATCAAGAAGAAAATAAGAGAAAAAGACTATTTACAATTCACCAATTTTAGACAGTTAACCTTAACTGATAATGTGCCGTCTGTGAGACTGCAGCCATTTTTATTATCGAGGTTTTTCAGAAGCGGTTTCGCTTTTCTGCGAATCACGCCACCTAATCTATTAGCTATTGGTGCCCTACCAATCATTCAACTGGGAGTAAACTTGGGTAAACGACGTCTGAGTCTGAGAAATATTTAGTATTTAGTTGAGCACAGTCCGTTAGACGGTTCGTTTCAGTTTACGTAACCATTTCTCGCTACTCAAAGTAATGGCAGGTTGGTCAAAACGGGTAGTTACGTTATGGGGATGAAGAATATGATGACACTCTTTTATGTTGGTATAACGAGAAAAAATTTTTTGAATTACTTTAAATTTTTTATGGATCTTTCCAAAATCACTACCAATTTTCGTTATGTTGAAAAAGATTATTGCGAAATTATTTTAGATCAAGTTTTTTCGTTATTTTATGCAATATTATTTCCAAAGAATGTTTACTTAAGTGTTCGTGATATATATTTTGAAAAAATTATTATTTGAGAATTTTTTATTTTGCTTCCAAAAGGTGCCAGTCTCACAGACTGCACGTTACCAGTTGTGTTTCGAAATTCCGCGTTACCAGTTAAGGGTTAACCTACAGTGCATGAAAAAAAATTCATTCCATCAATCCAACATTTATCAAATAGATATGTTTTCAGTTTGGCTTCAGAATCAGTCAATGGTTTACTAGTTTTTACGTAGTTTGGCAACTTATTAAATGCTTTCAAACCCATATGATCAGGTGACCTGTAAGATATTTTGTTACTGGAGAATGGATAGGTTTGAACTTGAGTGGGCCTGTATCAGGCTCTCCACTGCGGCCAATTACCTGTTGTGGCAGCTCACCCTATGGTTACATTTCTCCCAGTATATCCAATATCTTAAAGAAATTGAGGAATGTATTGGGAGAACCATTTACTGTTTTTTAGATTTACTGTCGTATCGCCAAATATTGAAAATCTGGTTCTGGCCGCTGCAGGGCATGTACACAGAATGTACTTAGCCGTTTCATCATCATCCATGCATCTCATGCAAGTCCGATTTAATGCATGTGATGTTTGAGTTTGCAGTGGACAGTGATCAAGCCTCAGATCAATAAGTAAACATATTGATCTGAGGAACAAGCCTACTACGCGCTACGGAGTTCTAGCAGTTTGTCAAAGTCCTGTTTTTCCTTGTTCAAGCAATAAATGCCCAAGCTGTTATGACATTCTTGGCAGTGCTTATATACTAAACCGATTACCGGTTCTGGGGCCCGATTCTCGAGTTTGTACGTATGTGCATTCGATTTACTCTTTCACACTGATACACATGAAATATATGTCTCTTTTATTCGTATACGAATTGGAAGTCGAATAATTTGAGAATAGCACCCCTGGTCAAGTGAACGTTGTTTCGCCCCCCATCTCCTTTTGCTAGGGCATCCGCTATTTCCTTTCCTTCCAGGCCTGTGTGACTTGGTATCCTGACTAGGGTAACGTTGCGTTGCGCTAGTCGGTTTGAGGTGTCTCTGCAGTTTCATACTGCTCTAGATTCAAAGCAGTTGGATTCAACCGCTTTCAGTGCTACTTGACTATATGAAAATATTTTTATTGTTTTTTGTGTGTGGTGGTGATTTTCCAGCACCATTGCACACACTTCAATGGCATTTACCTCTGCCTGAAATATCGTATCTAGTTTACTCATACTGAATGAGCGTGTCACTACTGGATTCATCCCATATATTCTGGCTCCGACGCCTTCCAAAGTTTTTGAGCCATCGGTAAACCAACGTTAATTTTCCCTACATAGGTTGGTTTCTTTCCGGGCCTAGTCCTCTCATTCGAGAAATACCACAGTGTAGGACGTGTGAAGGTTGATAACTTTAGGAAATGATGTCTGAGGGCATTCCCAGAATGTTGTGAGCTATTATGCCCTCCAGCATGCTGGTGCTTCTCATGACACATGCCTGAGAGAGACTAATGTCCGCTTGGTAGAGTCTGTATGTTGCTCATCTTGCCTCTCTCTTCAGATCTATGTGGAGAGGAAGTAATCCAAGGAGGGCTACCATTGCTGCCGTTGGCGTGGAACGAATGCTTTCAGTAATCGCCAGTCACCGGTTGACTCTGTAGTCCGTTTACCAAGTGCCATTTTTTGATAGCCCTTGCTCCACCAGACTATAGAGCCATTCATACGTGATCATTGGTCGTATGACGGTCACGTACAGCCAATATACGAGTTTCGATGACATGCCCCATGTTTTACCGCATATTCTGCGATATGTTCATAATGATTGGCTAGCCTTTCGGATAGTCTTTTCCAAGTGCGATTTCCAGTTTAGCTTTTTATGTAGAGTTATTCCTGGAATAGTACATAAAAATGTCTTTTTTGTCGAGTGCAATAATAATAAAATTGTTCAATCACTGAAATGTTTTGCCTCATATTCTAATGTGCATGTTAAAGACAAAATATTGTATTTGTTAAACAATTATTCACATGACATTCTCGCGAGAATTTTGCAATGCATCTAATAATGCTTTTTTTCAGAAGGATAGCTCAACTATCGACAAGATGTTTATACCGAAAAATTGTTATTTCATTTAGGTATATGATTTCTATTACTTGAACTGTTTGATAATCACCATATAGTTGACAGCTGTCAACCACTACAAACAGTGTTCTGACTTGAAATGTAACTTATCTACCGTTTTTTACGGAAACTGTGTTTGGTTGTAACTATTTCATTGATTGCTTATAGACGTTACGTTTGTGATGTTGAGAAGAATGGACCGAGAGGAAGATGAAGAAGAATTAATCATAACCGTTACATGTAGATGCTCTCTAGGTACACTCAAGGAACAAATTAACAATAACATCCGGGTATGTCTGAATTGTTTCATATCAACTGAAAAGTATCAGTCGTTTGAAACAAAAAACTACTTATATACCAGAATGAAAAAACAGTTTTTATTCAAATCTTAACAAAAATCTTGTCGATAATTATGGTACTCATCTGGCACAGGGTTTCAAGTTCGGTTTTTATTTTCATAGGATGTTGGACTCCATGTATAATAATGGATACCACTTTCATGTAATTCATGTTTATGCATACGAGTGCATTCATTCCCCCATTTCTAATAACTGTCAATGCATGTATTTCCAGAATAAGCAGTTTCACTTCCTTGAACGTTCTTCAACGATTGACTTTGCGATTTTATAATTTTTAAGGATATGCTTCGGAAACTCCAAGAACGAGATACCTGTCTGGTATATTCTCATTCATGTTATTACATTGCTCATACTGATTTGAGCATTTTGATTTCAAACAATTTTTTTTTCATTTCATCCCATTTACTACTTGCAATTACTCAATTTACGTATTGGTATTTACTGTACACATGAGAATATTACTGATCCTTGAATTGATTAGATACTTGCAATCAAAATAAATCGCAATATAGAAATCATAATTTTTTTAAGGAAAATACCGTAACAATGCATTTTGAATTATTCAACTTTGCCGCCCTCTAGCGGCTCTCAAAATCATACGATCCTCCTATAACTTGTCAAAATCGTATAGGGTCTTGGACCAAACAGAATACCAAAAATCAAAAATTTATCAAATTTTGCTGAAAACCATTTCCATAGGGTTTTGTGCCCTTTTCTATATCTTTTGGTAAGATTCTGAGGAAATCAGCCGTGAGGGTCTATATTTTACGAGTTTGCTGAATAGGCAAAAATATGACGTTGTTCAAGTAAATTGTTGGAGCATTCTAGTTGTCTGACGGACCCAAAAAAAGTTTGCGTGGTTCTCTGAAAAAGAAACGATGCAGAGAATTTTTGCAAATAGCACATTGTCTAACTTCGCATGAACTATAGATATACGAAATTTCAACGTAGATAAATATGTATTCCCGGCATTGGGGTTGAATGATGTTGGTGTAAAATGAGCTTTTCGTGTACGCGAACAAATGTTATTTTGAACACAAATATTTTGTGATCTCAGCAGGGCACATGTCGATAACACGAACTAATAGAATAAATAATATTCATTTAGATTGAAAGGAAATGCCCTAAACTGGATAGTTTTCAACAGTGGTCAATTCGTTTCGGTTAATAATTATAATATTGAATTAAAAACCTGAAATTTAGCTCATAGGACCGCTGTTATTCATATTATATTGCAGTGATGTTGAGACGGTTGCTGATAATAGATGCATTATGTATGCAATAGATACATCACTTCTAATTTCCGTAACAGACGGCACATTTTTCAAGTTAGGATGTAACATTGTGTGAAATCATTTGGCTTCCTGGTGTGGCTCTAACTCACTTCATTTCAACTGTCATAAAATTCTATCGGTAAAGTTCCACCACAGAGAAATATATGTGCCAACGTCGATATCAAAATCAATGAGAATTGAAATAATATCCTTTCTCTTACCGAATAATTCAATTTTTTGGACTCACACTTTAATTTTAGGAATTTGTTGAAATAATATCAAAACTAAGATCAGTTTAGTATTTGATACGAAATCGATTATGACCTCTGAATCTAGAATCCGATATGGCGATTGACTTTGAGGAACCTCCTCACTAGATCCAAATCTATTCATTGCCCAAAAAAAATTGAACGAATTTAAGGAGGTGCCAATCAGAGAATCTCCCGCAGGACTGATTGGTTGGAGGCTGACGAGCGAGATGCCGGGTTTATCTTCGGGGTTTTCCGTAGCACTGAGATCTGCTGGTGTCTATTGTATTGTGCTGTATTCAGTGGTTACCACTTGAATAGTCCTGCATTTTTCACCAGGTTCAGTAGTCTATCTACTAGGTGTTTTGGATTCATGCCCGTTTCCAGGTTGATCTGTCCGAATGTTCTGTTGCACTCTTTTCATTCCCGTGGTGTGAAAGTGTTTTCAGAGGTCGCAGAGAACGGATAGTAAGCCGTTATTTGTGCGTATCTTAGATCTGTTTAGGTTGGGGGTGTCAGCCGTCAGTGCTTGGCTCACGTACCCCACCATGTCTGCGATATGTGGATGACCTTAGTTTTTGTTCTCTTCTACTGAATTCCCCTATGTTCAGGCTCCCACACAAGTATAAACTTGCTGTGTTTTGACATTCTCATTCTTGTTTTGACTTTATCTGTATTGAATTCAGAGCTATCATTGCGCTCTAGATGTCAGATATAATGTATATGTATTTTTTTCATACTGACTGACAAGATTCATTTGTATGTATGCTCTTATGGCATGTGTCTCAGGTTGGAATACTGCGGTGTTGTTGGCAAGTGGAACTATCACGTTCTTTTGTGGCCTCATTCCATATTTTCATATTCCTGTTCTTACGTCTGTTTCTGAACCATCTGTATACCGGATTATATTTCCAGATGATAGTGGTTCTACTCCCGAGTACCATTTATATTCCACTTGAGCTGTTCTGAATGGTTTTCCGAATGAGTATTGGGGTTTAATGCAGTCTGATATCATTTCCAGCTTGGTAATGTTGACTTCATAGATGATTTTGGTGTGCTCAATGTGTGGTTGAGTCCTCCAATTACCTTTTTGTTCAAGTCTGCTACGACTCATTCAAACATTTTGAAATTCTAACTTATATCCAATTTTTTTCAAATTTCTGTGCCTACTTATACAAACCATTGAGTCTAGATATTATCGCGATTCCTCTTACCATAATCTCAATACGAAAAAATGTAATTATATTAACATAAATCCTTACAAATAGTATGTATCGGCCAACTCACCTTGTCACTTGTTACTAAAACTATGCAACAGACAGCCTGAGTCATCGAATACTCTATCCAAAATTTCAAAAGCACCCACAAAAGGTTTTCTCAGTTTCATAATTTTTAAAATATTGAAGATTTTTTCATTATCTGATTTTACTTCACCATCTCATTTATTCATTGGATGTGAATAGAATTGATATGTTTCGTCCCTCATTGTAATTGTATGCCTATGACATTCTTGCATATTATGTATGTTTGATTTAATATTATTTTCATAACTTTTTTATATATGTACAAATGCTAAAACAGTTCTGTTTCATCCTATCCGACTCATCCTATAACTTTGTAATTTCCGCAGGATCAACAAAGTGATTCGATTTGAGTCGACTGAAATTACATTCGACCAATTATAAATTTCCATGCCTTTTAAATGATCGATTATCGAAAATGAGTCAAGATGATGTCTCAGTAACTAAAATTAACTAAGAATTACAGACTCTGTGCACAGATGTAATGTGCGTTAATCCACTCTCGGCCCGATCCGATCAATCATATACTTTGAAAAGAGAAATAGTTGGCAGATAGTCAATACATAGGTTTCTGATTCAGTATCACATCTTTGGTAGATGGCAAACAGAAAATTATATAAAACATCACGGATTTTTCTGCAATCTCACAGGTGTGTTTCACATGATCCGTACACTATTTTATTTTCCGTAATTGGTCATAGTTCACATGTATAAACATGCATCAGTTGTCATAGACTAACCAAGCTTCATGCACCTACTGATACAGATTGTCGAACTGAATCTTGCCCTAGTTCTTTAGTAATAATTATTATAATGTATGATAACTCACCTGACAAACATCTTTTCTGGTCACGAGATAAAGTGTACCCTGTTGCACACTTGCAGTCCACTCTGCATACAGCATTTGGTACTATAGAGCACTGTATATCATTGTCACAAAGCTCTCCTAAGACTCTGGCATCTAAGCAACCCAGTTTGTCCGCAGTAGGTACCTGTTTGTCGAATTTACAAGTACATCTTCCGGATACGCAGTTGGCAAATGTTCCATCGCTCAGCCAGCAGTTACCATCGCTTCTACAAAACTCGTCCAACACTGAAATGATACGTGGAGTTTCTGATGGAAAACATGGCAACCAATACAGGTGTTCCTGGGTTTCATATGATTGTACGTACTATCAGTATGCTATTTCAGTGTTTGGTAGAAACAACTTCTAATTAGTAGTTTTCAGTAGCATAGGATTCTTTTGAACTTGAGGTCCAAAGTTCATCAAATTGAAATGATGCGATGATGTAGCCCAACACGCTCTGGATCACGACCACCGATTCGATGACACGCGTTTAAAATTGATTAGATAGGTTCATGGCCATAGCCCTATTTTATGTTTCCAAATTGGAATAGTATAAGCCAATGACTTCATGGCTTGTGGGTGGACTAATTTCAGTTGCTTTCCTGTGGCATGCGGGGCTCTGCCACAGGTGACTGTCAATCCCTAGCTTCTCGTTTTTTTTTTGTTATTTTAATTTTTGTTTTTTTTTTGTTATTTCTGTGAACCGGTCACACCCCTACGCACAACCCTCAGAAGTATTCGGAGGATTTGTGCGAGCTAGGGAAGATGCAGCAATTACCTTTCAACGTATGATGCCGTACACGAGACCGGTGACCATACTGGGAATAGAACCCATGACCCTACGATGTAGAAGCGAACACTCTACCAGCCGACCACCTTACATGGAAAATGATGAAAAAAAAACAGGGTGACGAAATTTTCTCATAAAATACAGATGAGGGAATCCTCAAGGAAATGGACAGCATCACAGAGGACGTTGAACGTCCTGAACTCGAAGCTGACCTACCCAAATATGGAATTGACGAGGGTACTGATAAACCCTCAAAAGCCATCTCGGAAGGGAAGCACAAAATCAAGCTAAGCCGAGCTGGCAGAAATAGGCTGAAATACCTCATTTAACGAGAACTTTCAGTAGAAGATGTCAGGATGAAAGCGATTGAAGTGCTGAAGGTGCCAACTTCCCACTGAAGAATGAAAAGGGTCAG
Organism: Chrysolina oricalcia; assembly: GCA_944452925.2. Taxonomy (NCBI): domain Eukaryota; kingdom Metazoa; phylum Arthropoda; class Insecta; order Coleoptera; family Chrysomelidae; genus Chrysolina; species Chrysolina oricalcia. The sequence goes on along the minus strand of OX101812.2, from coordinate 28,095,373 downwards.
AGGAAAATACTTCCAAGAATCAACCTAAAAAATCACTGAAAACGGCAGATAGAGGCAGCAGTGCTCCAGTGCTCACCAAACCAAATTTCAGTCAAGTAACTGCAGGCGTGAAAGAGGGCATTCTGCCGACACAGTATTCAGAGGCTACCCTTATTGTATAACAACGGAACGGATAGAAGCTGCGGAAGAAGCCACACTGGATGAAATTATCGAGTTAGGGAAGAAAGGCTACCATAAAGTCACACTTACACAGTTCACACAAAAAACCTGGCTGGCTATCCCTGGTGTGGGCTGACATCGTCAGCGTGCAGTGGCTAAAAGGTACCATTGGGGACATCTAACCCTGGGAAGGTGCACAACGAAGTTTTGGTTGCGTACTTACCAGGCAGCAATGGCTATTCCTTGGATTGATGGAGAACATTCGAAGGTCCTCTAGAATTCTTTACTTTTTCGGCTGATCTTCAGTCAGCCGAAAGACTAAGGGAGACAGTGTTTGTGATAATAATGAAAGTTTGGTCGCACAACCCTCAGGGCAAGGGATGGCCAACCCAAGTCGGCCGCATTTCACTAGTCAGAATAGCAGATATCACCAAGAAGCAAACCGTGAATGCTGCAAGCATTTGCCACGGACTCATATCGGCGGAGCTTATAAGAAGGGGAAGCTGAAAGCTCTTCTTGAAACCTGGACCTGAAACCTCTTGAAAGGAGGAATGAAACATGTAACAATTATATTTGCAACAAATATAAGAGAAGAAAAAAAAAATTAAATTTAAACTAATACTGAAATTAACGCGGTGCGTTAACAACTATCTATAGATAGGAAATGTTGCTGTCACAGAATCTCCTACCCATAAAGCACTATCGACAGCAAGCTTTCTACAACATCGAGATATATTTTGTTATGAAAGTTTCCTTGCTATGATGACAAGGTTGTAACAGAGAATCAGAATAGACCCGAATATTTGGTACTAAAATTTTGTTATTGTCGAAAATTATGTTGGACCTATATCTTCGAAACATATCGGGTTTTCAGAAAGTATCATGTTACAAAATATTTTCAGAATGTTCCAGGGACTAACTTCATGAATTGTTACCGTATGTTTCCCAAAACATCCTGTATGATAGATAATCCGTCGACCGCTTATCAGGCGGATCTTGCTACGAACAAGGCCTAGGAACTCATCTACTTGAAACCTGAAATAACAAACTTTACTTACACGCAGAAACGTAACATCTTCCATCAGAATATAAATGATTTCCCTCTTTACACTGGCATGTGCCAGATGAACATTCAGCATTTTCCGTCAACGTTAGTTGACACTGGCGGTTTTTCTCACACGGTTCGCCATATCCTGCAGCTGAAAAAGGATTACCGAATACAAATAGAAATAGGAGAACTCGCTCTTTAAGTATGCTTCAAGTAGTTGAGTTGGTTGAACAAAATTCATCAATCATGTTCTTATATTAGTTATAGCCCCAGTCGTTTTCATCATATTATTTATCCAGCAAAACTAGCGGAATACTCAACATATAGATGAAGTTTGCTCATCAACAAATTTGTTATTTCAAGTACGATTTGCAAGTTTGTTTTTATATAGTGTGGCTTTTTTTAGACCCCTCCCTGTTAACTATTGAACGGTTCGGAGTAAAAACATGAAACAAAAACAATTTTGAATGGTATTACCAATAATACTTTCTGAAATAAAATGCATTGCAATTGTCCGATAGGGGGCGCGAGTGGGCTCTTCCATTAGACAATTTCATATGGCATGGGGGTTCTGATTGTACATAAAAAATTGTTATTAATAAAATTGTTATTTCCGTTAACCGATTCCACCCCTACGCGTAACCCTCGGAAGTCTTCGAGAGACTTGTGTGAGCTAGGGAAGACGCAGCCCTTACCTTTTGACGTGTGATGCCATGCACGAGATCGATGACTATGCAAGGCTCTGAACCCTCGACCCTTCGCTCCAAAGACGAACGCTCTACCACCACGGCATTCAATTCTCTTTAGAACCATTAATTCATTTCTTTACTTTCGTTATTACGTATTTTCACAATTCCGAATGTGGCCATTCTAAATTTTCAAATTGATTTGTTTTCAGCGGCAGGTGTCGAGTAACTGCATTGTATCCTAAAAATTTAGATGGTTAAAAAGATAATTGAATTCTCTTTCCAACGATGTGTCACTCGACCCTCCATGCCATTCGGAATTTTAAAATTCATGTGCCCCTCTGAACACCTACATCAAACAATCGCAATGACTTTCAATTCAAAAAGTAGTATCGTGATACCATTCAAAATATTTTTCTTCCATGTTTGTATGTCGAACCGTTCAAAAGTTAATACGGGGAGGGGCCAAAAAAGCCGCAATGTTGAGAGTAAGTAACGAATCCAGATATAACCATATTATGCAGGTGAGGGGTTACTTACGTCCCAAACAGGCAAAGAAAGTCCTATTTCTGCTAACCAACTCGTAGCCTTCAAGACATTTGCATCTTCCTATCACTCCCGCATCATTATTGAAACAAAATGAATTATTACTAGTATTCATGCAGTCTGTGTCGGTCCTGCATCGTGTATATGACTCTGTAAAAGCCAAAAAAAAAATACTTTCAAGAATCTCTCCTGCTAAGAAAAGCACTGCCTAAATTTTCAATACCCTGATTAAATAATTTATATCGTGGAGAAAATCGTGCATAAATTCAACGAACATATTCAATATAACAAACTGAAACCCAAACAACAGAAGATCATTTTAATTTTTTCGTATTATACAAGGGTGGGGTGGAGTTACGTTGAAGGTTGTTTTGTATGCATGATGCCTTCAGAACACTGGACAACGTTTATAGTGGGCCAGGGCATAACACATCCGATACCACATAGGACTGAACGGAAAAATACAGACCTGGACATCATTGTTTTCCTGGTGCAAAAACAGATCCAAGACTGAATAGGGTGCAGGTTCTGGTATATATAAAAAACCTAAAGACTGATTCAAGCTAATCTTTGGGCAATCACACCACTGTTTTTCAAGCAGAGGTATATGTAATCCTTCAGTGCGTTAAGGTAAACAATCCGTCGAATATGAGTAGATCCAAGATAGTAGATCCAAATGTCAGACAGTCAGGCAGCACTTTGGGCAATGAGTGACATCCCTACTGTCATAGAAGACAGCAGGCAATTAATAGTAGGCAATAAGAAAGCAAACGAACTTACTAGCAATGGTTTGGACAACGATCCAGAACAGATTATGGGAGTATCTAAACGTGCAGCACAAAGACGAGTGGAAGGCTGGATCCTGGACAACCACAAAGAATACTAGGACAAAATCCCTGGAGAAAAACATGGAAAATAGTACATCCAAGGACCGTGTTATGAAAAAACAGAAGACTTATTGGCACTCGATAGGAAAAAAATAATAGTAGTAACTGGGCTCATCACTAGCCATGCGCTAGTAAAAGGGCACCTAAATAAGATAGGACTGATCAATAGTGACCTCACACGCCCATTCTGAGGCAATTATTCAAAAACATTAACACATATACTGTGCAACTGGCTATCTAGAATAATATAATTCGCACCCACGCTGATGGAAATCATCAGTTGTCCTCAGATACCTATAGATTAAAATTCACATTGGGATATGCAGACAAGGCTGGCATGCTGAAGTCTTGCTATGAAATCAATAAAAAAAATCAAGAGATGGAATAGACGCATATTTTAACATTTGTTGGATGTGTCCACTGCATATGCTCATATCATATTTTGCCAACGTGGTGGAGGGCGTGCAATGAAACTGAAGCAGTATAACGATGCCTTATTGGAATTGAAAATACGAGGAAGAGTGAGAGGAAAAGTGTGGAACTAGTCGCAAGTGAGTTCAACCGACATGTGCCTGTAGAAACTATGACAATGGACAATGTTCGACTTGTAATGTTGAATGATGAAAAAAATTGATTCAAGCTCTACCACAAGATGACCCAGTAGTATCATAGCCAATTATATATAGATAAAAAGAATAATTCTTTCATTATTATTACACTCCGGTCTGCCGTAGTGAACCAACTACACCTGGGAAAAAATATGGACCTACTCAACCAAAAGCAAAAATCGGAGACGTCTGATGCAATGGACACAAGGTAAGTATCAAATATCAAAATCAATATAGAACATTCTGTAGAGATAAAACAAAGATCCCGCATAACCATCGAGGCTAGGACAAACAGGAAGCCGAAAGGCAGGCAAGAAAAATGCATTCGACCATGTCAAGACTAAGGTTTCAGGAGTTTTGAAACCTAGCATATTATGTAGTCTCGAAAGCTTCGAGGGCTTCCTGCACGGAAGCCCCAACTTTACAATGCGAATTGAAATTAAAAACAGATTTCGCCTCGTACATTCATTATAGTCGAGTTTGCAATGCGTACCAACAGATTGCAGTTGCCGCTCTCCCTAGTTAATATTAGATACTATGCATGCCTTTGAGAAAATAAAGTATCATTATTATGGCAGAGTCGTACTGACAGAAAATTATTTTTTCTACGACCATTAAGAAAAATGAACATTTCAATTTCGTCTTCGATTAAGAAACCTACCACGTTGTAACACCGATTTTCATTTTCCACGGGTTAGCTGTATCAAAATATTTCATTTCCTACGACTTTCATGAACTACTAGACTGTCATTATAGGTAGGAATTAACGAATTTTAAAGTCCGACAGGTATCAACCAAGGAAATCCAAAACATTTTCTACAGATCAAATTATAAAATTTATATCAGAAGCTCCTGATAATGCCTATCTTCTGACAAGGGTATGATTTTCTTTTCATTAAACCAGAATAATTTCAATAAAAAGATTGATTACAATCGGATTCTATATTTTTAAATAGTTGACAAATACTTTCTATATAACAGTTAATTTGAATAAATTATTATGTGCTCTAGTAACGACGAGTGTTGATTTAGATGACACATGGACTTTGGATGGTGGGAGCGAGGGTTCAAATCCACGCAGCGACATTTTTTTTTTCATTTAGTGAAATCGATTAGTGTTTGATTTTTATAATAATTTTCACAACGTAGGTAGGTACGTGTACAAAAAGAAGAAATAGATGTTTCATTCAACGGGTGAAGAAAGAAAAAATTATCTAAACCATGTAAAAATGACGGCAGGAGAGTTGTTTATGATAAAAAGGATTATTAAAAATATTACAGATTTGTTAATGATTCAGATGGTCGTAGAAAAAGTATAGTGTACAATGAACATGAAATGACCCATTTCCCACTCGTTGGTAGGTATATGAAATTTTGTAGTACAAGCGTAGCGAGTATATACAATATACAACCGCCAAACGTTTATGATAGGTTTTTTTATGTAAAAACGAAACTTTTTTTCTATTAGAATATGTCATAACTTGCTTCGTTCTCGATATACGGAGTGTTTAGAAAAAATCAGTTTTTTATCAATTATTTAAAAACCTTGCTGATTTTGATAAAACCTATCATGCTTGTTTGGAGTAATAAGGGCCTTCTTTTGATGGACTTATAATGAAATTAGTAATCACAGTGGCGTCCCAAAGGATAATATGAATGAAGTAATTGATATCAGGACAAATTTACTTATTTATCCTAATTTACTAGAAAACGGGAAATAAAGATTTACAAAAACTGCTCGAAATGTCAACAATTTTTTTAATGCAAAGTTCACACTTGCGAGCGACAGATTCTGCAGCTGCACGGTGTGATATCTGGTACTCCTTGAAAAATTCTGTGCCGGAGGATACCTTCGTCGTTGATTGGCTCAGCATAAACTTTGGTTTTAATTGCCTCCTATACAAAAATCCAAATCGCAGACCAAGGAACTTTGACGCCCTGTATCTCGAAAACGGAGCAAGTTTGGACACATGATTATAAAAAAAATCTTATTTTTGCCTAAAAAATCGATCCTAAACGTTTGGTGGTTTAACCTTGGGTCACCCTGTATAATTATAGACGTGCTGAGAATATTTCCATAATTGAATCACTTCTCCACAAATGAACCAGGCTAATTTAATTTTTATCTAGACATTCTGCTTTGTTTCTCAGATTATTCAATGCGTTACCGGTACCAATTATTATTGCACAGTTTGATTCTATTTTTGTTCCATTTCAGCCATTTCACCCCAGAATTCATTCTGTATCAACAACATAATTTAAATCACAATTTTGTTATTCATTGTTGTTAGTTCCATGTTGAATGAGTAAAAAAATAGTAAAAAATTAGAAAAACTATCTACTGTTTTTTTTAGCCACTATGTAATCAGATTATACAGACTACACATGTTATCTTAGGTGTTTCGAAACTAACGGGTATAGGTACCTAACGTGGTATGATCACGTACTCACCAAGTGATAGCTCTAAAAATGCAGATTCTTTTTGTTGGGAGCAAACACTAGTAAACACTACCACTATCACAAAGACTTTACATAGTTTTACAATCATATTCACTATAATTAGGTGTACATCAAACTACGAGCTAGAGGCGTGTGAGAAGATATTTCATAGCGATAAAACAGGTGAAATAGATAAAATTATTTGTATTTGATAAGGAATCAACTGAATTTATGGATGATTCACTACCTGCACGGCAAGACCCATCAGGTTTCATTATCGAGAAATGTTAATTATCCATCAATTAGGAAAGACGACCATTGTTCAATAACCTCGAACTATTTAATGTATATTCAAAGTGAAGTAAAATGTGTTTATTACTGTTATCGTTTACTTGTCTGGTAGTTTTGTTCACAAAGTTTCAAAGAACATTTATAGCTGTCCCAATGACTGTAAGATATGTGATGACGGTTGATAAACAATGAACAGATGTATTAAAAAAAGTTCATTGGTAAGTATGTAACAGAGAACAACTACTGTCCCCTACGACCGCTGGAGTACGTTTGTCAGACACTCGTGAGAAAATCTGAATGTGCTTTGATAAAAACTGATTGGGTTCGGATTGAGAATGGCTTCCTGGTGAATCATGCTTGTTTTAAAAGGTAAATGAAGATTGATCCATCGTCACGAACAATACCAACTAATTCACTACATTATAAAATAATAAAAATCTTTATTCGTTTTTTCTCAGGAGCCGGGATGACATTGACAATGTTATATTCTAAGAGCAAAGTTCAGCTGTGCATACCGGAGTCTACAAGCTGTTCTTCTACTTAACCCTAATACATTTCAATATCTTATTATGTCAACCTTCGTAATACTGCTTAATTTCAAACCCCTTACATAACTAACTGGGGTATTTTTGTACCCCACCTTCTTATTATATAATATATATTTATAATTTTCACTTTCATTTTATTATTTGAACTAAACAAATGCACAAATAACAAATTTTGTTTAAATACATTGATAAGTTTTATAGATTATGCAGTACAAAACTAATACAGAATATAAAAATTAACTCATGAAATATAAATTATAAGATATTAATTATTACATGTGTTACATATTACTTTCTTCTGGCTGTGTTCTACACAAGAAAACTGTACGCAAAGTTCACATTTGTTACGGGTTTTCCAATCACTTTTCCCATTTCGGAGAACGAAGAGTACAACGTCCAGATGTCCTTTCACCTGAACGACCGTAACCATATGATCACGAATTGTTTGGTGCTGCAGTGTCAATCATGTGTCCAACAATAATCATTGGCCATCTATTTGTTATGCGACCGGTAGTAAATTATTTTGTCATTAACTGCCTTATTATTTACAGCTGAATATGAGACCAGGGTATGGTCTTTAGTGAAGGCAAAAATACTAGAAGGGGGTGAACGAGATTATTTGGGAAGAAGTTATTTTGGAATAAATGTTTTATTTTTACGTACGGTTCCACAAAGGGTTAAATTTCTGGCCAAAAGTTTCAGCCAAACTTTTAGACGTAAAAAAATTATCGGTAGTTATCCCATAACCTCCTTGTAAGTGTTCAACCATATCATGAACCACCTTTTCCCCTTGATTTCTTTCCACTATATTATTTTGCTTCCCCAAATAGATCTGCAGATTGTGGGTGTAAGAGTTCGTAACATCACACTTAGCGCAAACTTTAATTCCATGGTGGTAGAACGTTCACCTTTGGAGCGAAGGGTCGAGGGTTAAAAGCCTCGCATAGTCATCGGTCTCGTGCATGGCATCACATGTTTAAAGGTAAGGGCTGCGTCTTCCCTAGCTCACACAAGTCTCTCAAAGACTTCCGAGGGTTGCGCGTAGGGATGCAATCGGTTGACGGAAATAACAATTTTTAACTATATTTGTCTGGTTTACTTTTCATGTGGAACCAAAATGGTACACGTCCTCTGAAACTTAGCAGTTGCTCATCTACTGTCATGTGTGTTCCAGGATACATCTTAAGTTTTGAATTTTGTACAAATATATATAATATATGTCTTATTGGAGCTAATTTATCTAAAATTTTACGTTCTGATCTAGTGTGTGAATCGTCAAAGCGAAGAAATCTCGTCAAAGCACGAAATCGATCTCTTGACATTGCATCAGAAATAATGGGTCTGCAATAGCACTTAGGTATATGTTGTCCATAAGATTTCGGTCGTTTCCTTTGTAGCTTTTAGAGAACCTTGAGAAAACAAAAGACCTATGATTTTATTTCGATAAGGTCAGTTGGCATCCATTTTCTTTTATTTTCAGGATTTTCTTGATTCCACTTTTCTTGTTCATGGAGAGCTTTTTTATGCATTTCTACAACAATAATTTCTAAAATTTTATCAGACATGAAAAGAAAAAACGTCTCCTTGATACTTTCAAAATCCTCACCCAATCCATGCCTAATTATGTTTTTGAATGTAGATTTAGTACCTGTCACAGGCCATTTGCACCATAGAGTGCCGTCATAACTAGTGAAAGTAGGCATTGATGAAAAGTCAGGGTTATCAGATAAAAGCTGACCATCCTCGTCAGGCTCCAAGATTTCATCCGGTATAGCATCAATTTCTTTGACTATGTCCTCTTCTTCACTGTCACTCCCAAGGCAAATCTTTCCCAAGATCGAGATTTCCATCATGATACATTTTCAATTCTTGCTCGGTGAGTCTGTTTATATTTTTAGGCTTTAGACCAGCCATTTTGTAACATCTGAATAGATTTTCTATAACAAAATTAAAATGATTACACATGTATAATAAAAATAAACAAGCATTACTTACCCGACAAATCAAAATTCCAACCACTTCGAAATAACAATAGATTTAATAGCGCGAACACAGAAATAACCAAGCAGACAGTTATTTACACTATAAGAGTCGAAATCAATCTGAGCGAAAGAGATCCTACAAATCTGAAATCGAAAAGACAGGAATTAACTTGTCTATTACAGATTTTCCACGACTACGTACATTACTAACTGGGGTATTTTTGTATCCCATCTACTTTGAACGTCTAAAAATACTGAAAGGCATGGTTTTTTCATTTGATATTTTATAAAACAATTAGAAAATGCTCAGAAGCAGCATATTTATAAGGATTATCAGATATTAATACGCAAATAAAAATTATCGCCATACCACGAAAAAATACCAATTGGGGGTACAAAATTACCCCAATTAGTATTACGAAGGTTAATATACACTATGATTTGTTTTATTACAGTATATGAATATGAAATAAAACACGGAACAAGTGAATATTTAAACATTCAGCAAATCCCAAGTAATTTCAAGAACTGGTCCTTGAGGTGTACCGCAATGAAATTTGAAAATGGTGAAAACGTTGTCTATGTGATTGTTCTTTGAGACACAAAAACTGAAATACCTAATCTGTAAAAAAATGCCTAGAAACCTGGTCCTTAAGGCTTACCAGGTCCTTGAGTTATAGCACATTGAGATTTGAAAAATGTTGAAGTCTATGTGATTGTTCCTTGAGGCACAAAAACTGAAATAACTTGTGATAGAAAAGATGTTCAGAGAACTGGTCGTTGAAGCACACTACATTGGAATAACTTGTAGATGAAAAATGACCAGAGCACTGGTCCTGGAGGCTCACCTCATTGAAATTATTTATTATATATAATAATGCCCAAAGAACTGATCCTTGAGGAATGCTAAAATGGAATTTTGAATTGGTGTAGTTGTAGTCTATGTGTTTTTTTCTTGGGGCACAAAAACTGAAATGACTAGTAGATGAAAAATTCCCAGAAAACTGGTCCTTGAAGCTTAACACTTTGAAATTAATTTATTATTTGTGAAAAATTCCCAACGAACTGGTACTTGAGGTATGCCACATTGAAATTCAAAAATATTATAGTCTCTGTCTATGTGATTGTTCCCTGAGGCAAAAAACTGAAATAACTTGAAATTGAAAATTGTCCAGAGAACTGATCCTTGGAGCACACTACATTGGAATAACTTGTAATAGAAAAATGCCCAGAGAACTAGTCCTTGGGACATACCACATTGAAATTCATTCAGATGTTTTCTTCATATCTTAAACTTATCAAGTGTATGACATCAAGTTGAAACTTTTTAATAATACACCTTGTATAAGAAATTCTGATCTGTTCGTACATCACTATTCATACCGGCTACGTGTAATCACCAAAATCAAGGCAATGACCGATTGCCACATGTACAATATGCTGATTAGTACCTCCCGTAGCGCTCTCATTTGTATAGACCTTCCTCCCGTTGCGCTCTCGTGCACTATCTGCTGACGGGTGCCTCCCGTTGCTCTCTCATTTGTATAGACCCTCCTCCCGTTGCATTCTCATTTGATATCTACTCGACTCGAATCTCAAATTTGTGTCAAGAGTCAGATCAAACATTTTCATTTCTTCTTTAAGAGGAAATACATTATTGTCAATATAGTTAGAGATATGATTTACTGACAGGTAAAGAAACCATCTACTAGCAGGAAATAGCATTCTTGGTGTTGCCATTTCATAGCATCTCTACGACAACATGAAAAACAACGAATTTTTTATAAAATTGAATTATTCACTTGAACATAAAAAGGCTGTCAGTAATTATGTAATGAGGCAAATATATACTGAATTGATTTATAGGTAGGTACTTTGACATAGTAAATATTGATTTCAGGTAAGGTCTAAAAAACGAGTGAAGCGCTCCAGCACAGGACCATGAAGTCAAACATTTTCGGAATGATTTTTATTTTGGTCTAACAATATGTAGGTGAAAATTAATCTAATTCATTTTCAGATCTCTTCCTGCTTACAAATAACTAGAGTTTTGTACTTTAACTTGCATGTCAGTCATGTTTGCTAATTTTTTCTATATTTTTTCTAATTCTGCTGAATTATTGAACCATTCCACTTATGAACCATGTTTCCTACAAAATAAAACTATTACATATTGATTTTTTTCATTGGGCTTCGGCGAGGGGGAAGCCGCTGAGGAAATTGTGTACACCAATTCCCAAAAATTCTACGTAATTCGTCTAATACCCAAGTGGATCCGGAATAATACCCTGAACAAATGCCACTAGTTCCTCTAATAACCAAGGAATAAAAACAACAGAAATCCAAATTTTCAGTTTTTTTGGCAAGTTTTATTTTGAAGACCTTCCACAATTGTGAACGAAATCTTTGTAGCTTGATTTGAATTACAATTTTTGTTGATGTTCGTTTTCACACAGAACTGTTTATTGTTTGTTGTCATGTAATGATGCGGGTGTTATGAATTGTAGTGGAGGGTAACCTTTCCTTCTTTTTCGTTCCAGTTGGAAGAGTTCCAACTCTTCTCTTTTCTGAATGCCCAATAATTTCACAATCAGTCATGGGGGAGGCGAGGATGAGTGCATACAGACTTTAACAAACAGGTAATTGGATAACCCAACCACAAACTGGGTACACCAAAATCATCCATGAAGTCAACATTACCGAACTGGAAATGATATCAGACTACATGATACCAAAATACTCGTACGAAAAACCATTCAAAACGCAGCTCAAGTGGAACGAATGGGACTCGGGAGTAGAATCACTATCATCTGGAAACATTATCTGGTACACAGATGGTTCAAAAATAGATGAAGAAACAGGAGCAGGAATATACGGGGTGAGGCCAAAAAGGAACGCAATAGTCCCACTTGGTAAAAACACCACAGTATTCCAAGCAGAGACACATGCCATAAGGACATGCATACAGATGAATCTAGACTGTGGGTATGAAAGACAACACATTTACATTCTATCTGACAGCCAGAGCGCTATAAAAGCTCTGAACTCAATACAGATAAAATCTAAGCAAGTCTGGGAATGTCTTCAGAGCCTCAATGAACTGTCGAAACGTAACAAGGTTACACTTGTGTGGGTGCCCGGGCATAGGGGAATTGAAGGCAATGAAAAAGCAGACCAACTTGCAAAGAAAGCATCTGAATCACCATTCACAGGTCCAGAACCAGCGTTTGGAATTAGCAAAACCCGATGCGGAAACCTAATCAATGAGTGGAAGAAATCAAAACACTAAACGTATTGGGACCAAATCGAAGGGCATCGACACAGCACAGCAATGGTGAGGCACCTCAGCCAAACACTAACGGCTGATACACTCATCCTTAACAGATCTAAGATACGCACGATCACCGGCTTACTAACCGGACACAGCGGTCTTACAAAACACCTACTCACCATGGGAATAAATAGAGAAACCGTGGACTGTAGACTCTGTGGTGACGAGGAGGAAACAGCCTCTCACATCATCTTCGACTGCGACACGCTGCTCAACAAGCGCAACAGAATATTCGGACAGATCAACCCTGAAACAGGCATGAATCCGAAACACCTAGTAAATAGACTACTGAATCTGGTGAGAAACACAGGCCTATTTAACTAGGAACGCCTGACGACAGAACAATACAATAGACCCCAGCTAGTCTCAGTGTTAAGGGAAACCATAAGGTAAACCCGGTATCTCGCTCATCAGCCTTTAACCAACCAACCAACCAATCACAATCAGTTTCTCTAAACAGATATTAAGGTACAGTTACAAATTCATTAATATGGCTTCTTGTGAATACTTATATTTTCCATATCTGTTTGTCTCAATAGATTCAGAATTGCTTCTTGCAACTCTTGATATTATTTTAAGAAACATTTTTGTTACATTGTAGATATTCCTTGTTACATTTTCATTCAATTATTTTATAAAAATTATGTATGAGAAGTCGAAATTATTATAGTAAGGAACGATTTAATGAAAAAATTCTATGGAGGAAATGAGGAATTTTTCTTTCAAAGCAGCCAGAATCTTTATAACAATATTTTGTACTAGGTATTCGGAGAAGGCTTGGTAAAACATTATCGGAGAGTGAAGCATGTCAAAAAATGATTCAAACTTTGCATTTCTACTGTTGTATACAAATAATGGAAACATTTTAAAAATTTAAAAATTTTAATAAACTTTTTCCAATAACGTATTATCAACTATGATATAATATAAAATTGCCAGTTGTGCTATACCATGGAAAGTTATTATAAACGAGTTTGATGCAGATGCATCACGGAGTTGACAAAGATTTTAGGAGCTTGCAACACAAAAACGTCTGGTCTGGTGGATATGAGTTTTTTTGCCAAAAGAAAAAGATTGTCCGATTCTCTCAGAAGCCTAGAAAATTCCTAAAATCGCTCCAAATTGACGCCAGACCCTTCTCAAGGAGATTCGCTCGGAACAGTGCGATTTAAATTGCCAGTGAAAATGAAAAAATATATCAAGAAAGGCAAACCCGTTTCGAGAAAAGTTTGGGGAAACCAGAATAGCATATGAGCAAACTTTGATTCTCTCCCCCAGCCGGCCCATCAACAATCACTTCAAAAATGGTTAGGTTTTTAGGTTTGAACGTGAGTAGGCCCGTATCATGCCCTCCACTGCGGCTCACACTGTTTATATTTCTCCCAGTATATCCAATCTCTTAACGAAATTGAGGAATGTATAGGAAGAACAATTTACCAGGTTTTCTGGCCTTTCTGTCGTACCGCCAAATATTGAAAATCAGATTCTGGCCCCTGCAGGGTATGTACGTAGAATGTGTTCAGCCGTTTCATCATCCTCCATGCATACCCGGCACTCTGCATCGTGTGCAAGTCCGATTTTACGCATGTGATGTTTGAGTTTGAAGTGGCCAGTAAGCAAACCTACCATAACTCTGAGATGCGCTCTACTGAGTTCTAGCGGTTTGTCAAAAGCCTGTTTTTTCTTGTTCAAGCAATAAATGCTTTGGAATGGGCTAGATTGTCTACCCAAGCTGTTATGACATTCTTGGCAGTGCTATATGCTAAACCGATTACCGGTTCTGGTCCAGTTAACGTTGTTTCGCCACCTCAATTTTGCTAGGGCGTCCGCTATTTCGTTTCCTTCTAGACCTATGTGACTAGGGTAACGTTGTTGCATTGCACTAGTCGGTTTAACCCTTTGCGGTCTGATTATATTTTCATAGCTTGTCTTCCTGTCGGGGCTGCCGTGACAAAGGACCGCAAAGGGTTAAGGTGTCTCTGCAGTTCCATACTGCTCTAGATTCAAAGCAGTTGGATTCAAGCGCTTTCAGTGCAGCTTGACTATCTAAAAATATTTTCATTGTTCTTCGTGCGTGCTGTCGATTTTCCAGCTCCCTTGCACACATTTTGATGGCATATACCTCTGCCTGAAATATCGTAGCTAGTTTACTTATACTGAATGAGCGTTTCCCTACTGGGTTCATCCCATATATTCTGGCTCCGAAGCCTTCCAGAGGTTTGGATCCATCGGTAAATTAAGGTTAATTTTCCCTAGATAGGTCGGTTTCATTCCGGACCCAGTCTTGTCTTTCGGGAAGAACACAGTGTAGGACGTGTGAAGGTTGATAGTTTTAGGCATTCCTAGAATGTTGTGAGCTATAATGCCCTTCAGTATGCTGTTGCACCTCATGACATATGCCTGCGGTAGCCTAATTGCCGCTTATGTTGTCCATCAAAAGTGGTACCCAAGTTTGGAGGTGTAGGAATTCATCAAAATTACTTGAAAAAATCCCAATTATTAAGCTTACGCAAATGAACTCAAGAACAAATACTTTTTTCGCAATCATTGAATCCTTTCTCCCACTGACGAAACCCAAACAAATGCAACAAACTGACGAAATGACAATCAATGGAAAAATCTCACAATACCTACTAAAACAGTTTTAGATTTATTTGTCTGTAGAGGAACTGAGAAGACGAATGCTATTAGTCACCTCCTGATATCAGGTAAGTATAGCGTTCATTGCTGTTTAAAGTTTTTTGCTGATTATTCGATGCCACGTTCTCTTTTATTTTGTCAAGTTAATCTTGGGCTGTGAACATTTGAATTCTGTTACATTTTCCATTGATTTTTTCATTGCATGAGTTTTGTTGGAGTTTTTTTTTCTGGGTTGTGACGATGATTAATTCTATCTGTATGCGAAACAAGGTTTAACGAACGTCATCCAGTAAAAAATACCCACGAATACAACCTATATTTTTCGTCGGTGTCAATTTATTGACTGTTAGGCATTTGCTACACACGTTCCCAATTTTTCCACAATTCCGGCAATTAATCAGTCTCTTCTCGGGCATCACTTCCCTCACCACTGTTCTTATGGCAGCTCCAATATTAGCAAGCTCCTGTGGATTTTCTTCGATCATTCGAACTTTGCTCTGACTTTTGCAGGCTTGTTCCGCAGCGTTGGATGTTGGACGAGCTTCTGTTGATATTTGCCTGATTTGTTGGTCACGAGGAGAAATTAAACTCGATCTTTGAAATGAAACAACTTATGATAGATTCTTCTAGACATATAAAATATATTTATTTACAAAAATTAATGCTCATGCAATGAACAAATCCAATAAAATTTAACAATCACAGCGTAAATAATCATAACTGATAATTATTCACTACAAAAAATATTGTGACAAGACACATTCCAATATTCATAAAAATTGACGTTTCGTGTTTTCTGGAAGCAGCACCTATGGAAAAAAAATCATTGTAATCTCGTATTTGTATTTGGACATACTAATTATTATAATAAATCATATAAAAGTTAATCAATTATCAACCGTTGTACTAGAGCAATGAACAATGGCCCTAAAAGAGCCCAACGATATAAAAACTATGATATGTTCATATAATTTTGGTTATACGAGGATGTATTGATATCTAGTTAGCCTAGATCAGTTCCCTGCATAAACAAAATATTGCGTTATCATAGCAACCAACAATAGCTTATTAGAAGTGTCAGTGTAAAGTTTGACGTCAAAAAAGTAAACCAGAGTTACGCAATAAATTAAAAGAAAAAATATTTCCACCGAAATTGTGTATATCGAAAAATTGCAGTATCGAGCCATCATCAAGTACATGTATTTGAAAGGGTTAAGAGGTTGGCAGATTTACGAAGATATGCTTTATACCCTTGGTGATCAATGTCCTTTGTATGCGACCGTGAAAAATTGGAGTGCAAGCTTCAAAAGAGTTAAATTTTCCATTGAAGATGATGACCGATCGGGAAGGCCAGTTTCTGTGTCAGTCCCCGAAAATATCGATGCAGTTCATGACATGATTTTAACAGACCGTCGAATTGGGCTAAAACGGATATCTGAAACACTGAATATTTTATACAAACGCGTTAGTTCACGTCAATTTGGACATGAGAAAAATTGCTGCAAAATGGATCCCCAAATGTTTGAATGTTGACCAAAAGCGTGCAAGGGTAGTAGCATCGCGTTCGATTTGTGCTCGATTTGAAGACGATGTAGACTTCTTAAACCGAATTGTTACTATGGATGAGACATGGGTACATGTCGATCCAGAAACAAAGCAACAATCGATGGAATAGCGACACTCCGGTTCTCCAAGACCTAAGGAGTTTCGTGTTCAAAAATCTGCTGAAAAAATTCCTGCTTCAGTTTTGTGGGATTGCCATGGAGTAATCATGATTGATTTTTTGGATGAGAGTAGAACAATAACTGGAGATTACTATTCGACAAAGTGAAAAGACGCGAAAAGCTATCCAAAGGTGTTTTGTTTTTGCAGGACAACGCCCCTGCACAGAAATCTTATGTTGCCATGCAAAAAATTCGTGATTTAGGGTTTGAATTACTAGAACACCCTCCTTATTCACCATATTCGGCTCAGTCCGACTATCATCTCTTTCCTCAACTGAAAAAAAGTTTAAAATGTCGTAAATCTTCTTCCAACGAGGAGGTAATAAAAGCTGTTGAGTTCTGGTTTGTAGAGAAAGAAGAAACATTTTTTTTGAAAGGTCTAGATACGTAGCAGGTTCGCTGTAATTAATGTATCTAATTGAGAGGAGAATATGTTGAGTAATGAAATATTTTGACATTGAAATTTTGTTTGGTTCTATAGTAGGCTAAGAATTTTTCAATATATCCTCGTATATCCTATTCATAATGCAGTTCAGAATACTAAGAATCCCTTCTGAATAGGGAGCGGAAATTGGTTTTGGTGGTGGGGAAGTGAGGAAATTCAGGAGAAATTCAGTTCTCGACAGTCTAAGTACAATGAGTTTTTATGTTTTTTTTTCAATGTAGAATCGAATGTCACAGAATCAAGGTGACATGACTAACCGTTGAAGGGATTTTTTCCAAATCTTGTGGATAATAATCTTGTCTAGAAAATTTTGAATCTCTGACTACATTACCCACTTTGTGATGTATTTGGAGCAGAGCTGGGCCACGGGGGAAGGGCAAAAGGGGGCACTCAAAAAATTCGCGGGACACGCTATGATGATGATGAAAAGATGATTGACTTTTGAAACTTTAGGTGGCACTTTTTTAGGGACCAAGAAAAGCAACACCACAAGAAAAGGAGTTTTCGTCCAGTTTACACCCCCTACTACCCCTTTCAAATATGACCCTTTTTATGACTATTTTCTCGACTTTGTAGCATCTAAAAGTTGAAAGGGGTGATAGGGAGTGAAAACTGGTCGAAAACTCCTTCCCTTGGGGTATTGCTTTTCTTGGTCCCTAAAGATGTGCCTCCTAAAGTTTCTGAACTTAATCAGCATTCCAAGTCCAGTTTTTCAATTTTTCAACATAGCCGGTTCCGCGAGGTTCTCGAGTGCCCCCTTTTTCCACCCCTGTGACCCGGCCCTGCTAAAAACTCCTTTCACCTCGATTTTAGCTTTATAAGGGCAAAAATGAAACTAATGAACTAAAAAGTGAGAATATAGGAGACCAGCTAATTTTTGACCTGAGACAGTTTCGGGAAAAAAATGTTCAAACTTTTTTTTCCAGCTGCGGCCCCACCAAATTTCCTTCCGCTTTGTCAGATGATAACTAATCACTATTTGAACAACATAATATCATTAAAATCTCAAGGGAAGGAATATAGAAGACGGCTAAGATATATCAAAATATTTTCCCTTATATCTCGGCTGGACCCTACTTAAAAATATTTAGGATTCCTGAGCTCGAAAGGAATTTAGTTGTTCGGCGCAATTTTTACTGGCGGCCCTTAACTAATAAAGTGCCTTGAAAATGAAACTAAATTCTCGAAATTTGTGCCAAGATACAGTTTTTGATGATTGATATAAAAAAATGAGATTGATTGAGAAATACGTATTTTGAATGAGTCACACTCTATCATGTTAAAGTTACAAGCTTGTCAGCGGTTTATTCAAGTACCGCTGGGATACTCTACCTTTAAATAAGTATTCAGATACATTTTTTATGAGAATCTCAACGATAGATCATTAATAGGCCATGAGCGCGATCATATTTGAACGGTTTTTTTGGTAAAAGAGTCGATAACTCAAAAACGGTTCGTCGTATCGATTTTAAACAAGGACGGACTTCTAAAAGACGTCCGATTCTACGTAACTACGTCTGCGGCAGCACATCACGATGCTTTTCACAGGTAATCGAGGTAGCTGCAATGGTATTTCTCTTCCATTAAAATCTGAGTCGATCTTTATCCAATCGAATTGAATTTGGTATCAAAAGAAAGGTAAAACGTTGATCTATGTACGTGCTGTAATGTTATTTTGAAATTATTTGATCATCTACCCAAAAAATTGCTTCAAATCAACTGCATATTTGGGAACTATTTCAGAGTTTTTCCTTTGCATTGCGTACCTAGAATCGAACGTCCTCTACTCCTCTAGAATCCTGTCATTGTTTAAAATCGATACGACAAACCGTTTTTCTGATATCAATTGACTCTTTTTTCCTAAAAAGCACCCCGAATATCGCGCTCATGGCTTCTTAATGATGATAAATTAAGCAAACTACTGAACTATAGTACTGTCAATTATTAGGGGTAGTTATCGACTCACTTATACAATACCCTTGATATTCTGTGAATACTGATTTGCATTTGCAAACACCCAATATACACTCTAGTCTACTGAGTCCCGGAGTAGGTCCATGGCAATCGCTGTGAATCACGCATTTGTCTCCAAGTACTGGAAATAATTTTTTAAAAATTACAGAAAATAAGTAAAAAAACTGTTGTAAACATACTCATATCTCTCACACATTGGTTAGTGGTATTTTTGATTTGGTATAATTCTTTGCACCTGCAAAAAGCATCAGTGCATTCCGAATAATCACCCAAAGATTCTGTGCACTGGACATCGTCCACGCAAGGTGCATGCTCTCCATCAGCCACGGCTAGACATCTGAACCCTTTTGTACTTGCGACGTATCCAGGTACGCAAGAGCAGGTGGAGTTGGTACATTTTGAAAATTCAGTTGCTGCACACTCTTCGTCTTTGTTGCAGTTCTGGCCAAGTTCTGAAAGAAAAGAATTCGTTTTTAGTTAAAGATTTTCTCTAGTAATACCACTAGAGGTCAAATCAAAGTGCGACCCTAACATCGAAATTATTATTTCACTGTTGAAGCTGTCAAGTGGCACGACGTAAAAAATGTTTCGCATCGGTCAAGAAAGTACAAAAAATATTTGCCAGGAGATTGATCAGTTGACACCCACGAATACCAGGAAATCGAAGTAAAGCGTATGTATGGAGACAGTTTACAAACTTTTTCGCAGAAAAATCGTATAATTTCGATAGAGCGGATATACCTGTGGAAGAACTGGCGCTAATTCTTGTAGACTATGGGTGCAACGTGAAAAAAAAGAACTCCGAAACTACAAGGAGAGTACAGCAAACCAATACACACTCCGCTGATTAGTCAATTCTGGTTCACGAGATGAAAGCAGTTTCTAGGCCGCTCCACCTAGCGAGCAGAGGAAGACACTCCGAATCTCCGGGTTGAGAGATTTAATCGACGAAGACAGAAATCTTTGGGAGATCGTTTGCTAACGAACAGTCGTTACCGACCGATGATGAACCCTTTACTTCCTCTGCTCGCTAGGTGGAGCGGCCTAGAAACTGCTTTCATCTCGTGAACCAGAATTGACTAATCAGCGGAGTGTGTATTGGTTTGGACGGGGAACAGATGGCTTCAGTGCTGTCTGTGTTGACCTGCCCTTGCACTGACGAGAGGCAACAACCTCGAAACTAGTCTGCAGGTGGTCACCCGTCCAAATAAAAACATAATTCTGCTGGTTGGTCATAGAGGGCACTTGCAATTGCGTCCTCTGATGTTTTGAGGAACGTTGCACAAGTAGCTGTTAGATTTAATTCAATACCCGTCGTGGTCTTAGCAAGGGGAGTAGTTGTTTTCTAACAGGTTCTTGCCATAATAAGCCTACATAGTTAGGTGTTTATGGGAGTAAAGGGTTCATCATCGGTCGGTAACGACTGTTCGTTTACAAGGAGAGTGTTATCAAAGTTTTATGGAATTCCAGTCAAGCAGTTGCAGGAATATTTTATTGAAAAGTATAATCATACAATACACAACATATAGAATTTTTGAACGCAAGAGCTGCAAAAAATGCTAATCGCCGGAAGCTACAAATGGATCCAACCAAGAGAAATGGCAGTTCATCTGCTCTATCAGCAGACGAGCTGAGAAAAATTATTGAGCTTTGGAACGAAAACACTCCAGAAGTACTGCAGAAAAACGTTTTCCACGTTGCTAGTCATGAATTGGCCTGGAGAGGAAATGAAGGAGCTGCAGCACAACTCGAATATTTTGTGGAGGAAATTGACAATAGAGGGGAACCAACAGACCGCATTGAGTATAACCCGTTTTTTTCCAATACTTCCCAAGGCGGTTCAAAGGGCTGACAGTAAGTGGCTAGTACCGAATACACCCAACGAAGAAATATGCCCAGTGAGACTGTTCAAAAAACTAACAAGCAAGCGAGGCCCCATCAAAACGAAGCGTTTATTTTTGACGCCAAATCCAAACTGGAAGAATCCCAGTTCCAAAGGCTGGTAAGAGAACAATCCAGTTAGGCAGAATACAATATCTTCCTGGTTCAAATCCGCTGCGTCATTGATTGGAATTGATGTCAAAAAGATCAAAATAACAAATCATTCTGCAAGGGCCACTGCTGTTTCAATTTTAGCGAAAACGAGAATTGGAGAACAGCAATTGATTAAAATAACCAGTCCTGGTAGCAGCCACTCAATAAAACCATATCTGCAAATAGACTCATCGGGTCATCATCAGGAAATAATTGACGCAATGAGGTCTGCTTCAACTTCGGCAAAGACGATTCGAGAATCTCTGAATCAAGAACAAGCAACTACTTTCAATCAACCTGCCATAGTTAATAATAATTGCGTTTTCCATATAAACAATAATTACAATAGTCAAAATAATATAAATTATCAGATTTATTATCACTTGTAACCATTCATATAAAATAAAAAACTGAAAACTCATCTATTTTTCATGTTATTTTTCAACTGCTGGAGACCTAGCTAGGCAAATATAACTTTACATTGCGTCCAAGTTTCGATACCATACTCTAGGTATGGGTTACTAGACTGCGAAAATTTTGAAATATTTACTCATTGTAGTTGCATGAAAATGGCAATCTGAAGCGTAACATGAAATATCCTTCTATTTTATATCAATTTTGGATTACTACAAGTGGTAGAATGTTAAAATTTTATCAAATTCAATGTGCTTTGCAGTTTCGGTAATGGCCATGTAATGGCTTCTCAGCCTGCCATGTAAGATATTGTTTTCTACACATTGTAGTTACACGGTAATACAGTTTTATAATGAAATATATTACATTATTTGATTTTTTTATTTACTTCGGGCTAATACAAGTGGAAGAAAATTTAAAAAATATTAGTTTTATAGATACACACCTACAGGAACAGATTACATAATAATATTCAATTTGTCTTCACACCAATCGACACTTAGCATATAAACTGTTGATTACTACTGATTGTAGTAGCTCAAAAGTGCCATTTAGGGACAAAAAATAGAATATTATTCCATTTTATAGTTACTTGAGCTTACTACAAGTGGTAGAAAATTATAATTTCAGAGGTTTTTCGGGAAGCTGCATGAACAGATTCATGGCGCGTCATAGCTTTGTCAACAATTAAGGCATTCAAATTGGTAATTTCTACTCATTGTAGTTGCACGGGAATACCATTTCAAGACAGAAAGTAGTCAATTTTTCAATTTTACATAAGTTTTGAGTAACTACAAGTGGTAGAAAATTGTTTTTTTTTGCGTTTTTATTAACGTGCCTTATGCACGCTTTAATGGCATGGAATTCATAAACAGCGTCAGCAAGCATCAATCATAGGAGGCTGTGATCATTGTATTTTGACACTTCAAAACATCAAAAAAACTTGCGTTTTGTTGCAATAAAGAATATTGCACAGCCAGTAAAACCAATACAATTCTTTGTTTAAAAAATGAATCGATTTAAAAATCATGCTATATGCAAAATATGCGTGAAATTGTCTGATGATCTGATGATCAATCATCGTACCATGACTTATTTCTTCGCATTAATAGAGGATTTTATCTCCATTTTGAAGAAAGAAAATTTGTTCCGAATTGTCCACGAATATTTGCATCTAAACTACGCAAAATTGAAAGTACAGAATGGGAAAAAGGTGAATAAATTAGTGTCTAAATATTATATATATTTTATTAGACATAGAAACTTAATTAAAAACATTCAAAGTCCTGCATTCTCGCCGTTAAGAAGAGAGGAGTTGTCTGAAGAATATAGAAAACAACTTAGCTTTGTAATTAAAATGTATCAAAACCAAATATTATGTGAACAAATAAAAATAGTCTGTTATTATAAACGTCAAAAAATTTCCAGTATAATTCGCTGTTGGGTATCCCACGAGAAAAAAAATTCCACTAAAATACCTCCGTTACCATGGTGATCTGTCAAAATAACATATTTTGATTGGTTCAAAATTACAGGTGTGGAATTTTCTTTGCAATACACTATGGTAGTCTAGTGTTATCATTGATGCATTCAAATCTGATTTCAATTTCGAAAGATACTTCATTTTGAGCAGTATCTAATTTGGGGCCAATTTATCCATCATTATCATCACCATAGCCCTAATCACTGTCTAAGTCACAAAATTAAAACTGTACATTTCAGTAGGGGCAGTTATGCAACTTCTTTTGTTTTAGTCTCAATCATAATCATAAGAATTTGTCCTTCATAGTTGGCAATTTTCAATTTTTATGCTTATGTGTTAGGACGACATGCACAGTGCGCATGCGCGTGGATACATAAATAATCCGTTTTGACTTGTTATCCTTGTTATTCGTTATTGTTTATTGTATTTCGGAAAAAAACGAGCCAGGAAGAAGTTATTCATTTGGAATAATGAAAAAACGTCTCCTTTGGCATAAAAAGACACTAATGACAGAGTTGTTATCTGTCAATTTTTTATTTTCGAACTAACTATTCTAGTGTGGTCATTCGTCAGAACGCCCCTAAGACAATTAACCACATTAAAACAACCTAAAGACAGGAAAAACATCATTAAAATTACACACGATACACGGCTTATTAGAAGTCACAACTCTATTTTGATACTTTTTTAGTTTAAATTTTTCACCAGACAATGCTGCAGTTCTAGCTGACTTTGAACTTTTGGCTAGATGGGAAGTCGCGATCGTGTCAACGCAAGTGAAGTCCCATACCACAGGTATACCGTATTTCCAGGGTACGAGAGACATTCCATCTGGTCGTTTGTTTACCATAATTTCGACTGGTACCTGGGGATGTCAAGATGTACGCCCTGCACTTCTCCTGCAACTTCAACCATGCGCACCTTTTTCATCAACTACACAGAGAAAAACGTTTCTTTGCGAGAAACAATCTCATTTGTTTGACTTTTATTTCTTTACAAAAAATAATTTTTATTAGTAAGAAACAAATGTTATTCCTAACAACCAAATCATATTCTTTGTTTCAAGTTATCGGTTCATTTATATTAGATTTGTTTGGGCGAAACAACTGCATTTATTGAAAAACTATTGATTTGTCACGAACAAATCTTCAATTTGGATTTAAAAAATATTAATTGAACAGAGTATGTATATCTGTCTTTTGCCACTAACAAATGCATATTTGAAATAAAAGATAGTATTGTTTGATTTGAACGACAGCAGAGTTTATAAGAAAATATAATAATTTTTTATCCAAAATATTGATATCTATTCGTGTTCGCTATCACCAACAAATCAAAGGCTTAAACAAATATTTGCAAAACAAGCAAATGCCTGTCTGATCCACATACTGCACATAATCATACGATCAGTTATAGAAGCAGTTCTGAATACTTCTAGTGTGTCAAAAAAAGGTCTAACAAAACTACATTAGGTACCATGCCAATATGTCTTCACTTTCCAATTACGACTTGCAACTGTATATGAATATATTTGTACTTCCGCATCAAATAATCCAATACCTACATAAATTTCCAAGTATACAGACAAATATACCTAGGTATTCGAATGTGTGGAGCCCGCTCCGCTCCCCGCTTTTTTCTGTTCTTTTACCCAATTCGAATAGAATCAAGGACGCTTATAATAAAAAATGCAGAGCAGGGCATATTGGGTCGAATGCCGAATAAATGAACCTTGAGAAAACTTATTTCACTAAAATTTCTTGAAACAGAGATATTGATTTTGTTTGCGTATGAGAGAGACAAAAGTATTTGCCAGCTTTCATTCCTACCACCCAATATATCCTAATCTGTGCCTGAGTAACAGAAGACTGGTCGAAGGTCGAGAAGTCAGGTATCACGTGGTATGATCATCAGGCAACCGCCTCAACCAAACGGCACAACGCATTTGTTCACGGTGTTCGCAGGTGGTACTTTGTTTTCGCCTTTCATTATTCATTGCGATTAATGCAATTTTCAATCGTTTTTTCTTACTGGTTCTGGTTAGTAGTTTATGTGTCATGGAAATTTTAGAAGAATGGAATTTGGGTCATCTGATCACTAGTTTCAGAGGTAAGAATGTTAATCCTAACCTGATTAGCAACGAACTTTCCCGGACCATTTTCGGACCTAAACGGTATGGGAAAGTACTTTCCCGTACAGAAAACGATCCGAGAAAATTTTTGCCGGCTTGTTTACATTTTAGACAGTTATTGAATTCACGCAAACAATATGTAGAATTCCTTAGTTTTTGATGATGCTGATTTCGATTTCAGAAAAAATAGTATGTGTACCTCGTAGTAAAAGCACATTCCCAGACTTCAATGCTTGTTGGACTCGTCCGGGAATGTATTGCTTTTACTACTAGATACACAATATACTATCGTTTTATAGAAACAAATATTTGTTTCAAGTGACGCTAATGACATTTGAATGAAAAAAATGTTTATTTGACTGCAGTATGGATTCTTCAACTCCCCTTGATAATTAAAACGTCATTTCATTTGTAGAATTTCAAAATGGATATATCAACGTATCTACCTACCAAGGTACGAATAGGTATTTTGTAGATGTGCAGTACAATTATAATTGACTATAACATACCAAATTGCACTGTGAGTTCCTTTTTTTGATAGTGGATCGGTATGAAAGCACCAGTAAATCAAGAAATCAGACAAATATTTACACCAGTTTTGGCATAGGTAGGAATTCAAATATATATTTATACCTATATTTCAAGATAATCAGGTTAGGATTAAGATTTCTTACCTGTGAAACTAGGGATCAGATGACCCAAATTCCATTCTTCTAAAATTTCCATGACACACAAACTACTAACCAGAACCATTAAGAAAAAATGATTGAAAATCGCATTAATCTGCGAACAAATGCGTTTCTCACAAATAAGCAGTTGTTTCTTTCAAACACTTTTCTTGTTTATCAAGGTTTGATTTCTTTGATTGAAATTACATATATTCAGTACGAAAATATTTATAATTGAAACTAATGAACACTTTCTTTGACCTGAATATCCATTCTTCCCAATAAACCAATAAATTAATTTCTCAGAAATGAATATTTGTTTCTTCCAAACAAGTTTCTTTTTTCTATGAATGTTTGATTTATTTGATTCAAATAACATTCATTCGCCACGAATAATTCTTTTCAGGAATTAAAAACATTTTTGATTGAAATAAACAAACACTTCCTTTAGACTGAATATATATATTCTTTCCAAAGAACCAATGTATTCATTTCTCACAAATAACGTATTTCTTTCTTCCAAACAATTATTTTTTTGTCTCAAGGGTTGATTTCTTTGATTCAAATTACATGTATTACATGAATCTGTTCATGAATTGAAAAAAACATTTTTGATCGAAACAAATATATGCTTTGTTTCAAATAATAAAATATAGCATTTTGAAGAAATTAAATGAAAACAAAATAATGAATTGTTTGAAAATCCAAAAGAATGGAAACTTTGAATCAACCAAGCTTGTTTGTTGGACCTATTCAAACTTCAGATTTCTTTGAATTCAACAATATTTGTTAAATTCAAAGAAATCCTTTTCTCTGTGTACACCACCACAAACACAAGTATATGAGGCATACAAATAGATGAGCCCATCCTTAGTCCTACTGCAATTCTATACATATGAAGTACGTATAATTTCAATTCATGCGCAAGAAATGGGTACATCCCCGAGTTTTCCTCCGCAAAATATATGCACATTCTTTTGATGGCCGCTCTGACAGTTTTCATAATAACAACTTTGAAATGAGCTCAGAAAAAAGGTCTGTTCAAGCACTTCAAATATTCTCTGTTGAGTTTTCCTCAAGAAATGTATGGTTTTGCGGTTATTTAACGTTGAAATATTGCAATTCAGTTTTTTTAGAACAAACTGCCCTCTTCAACGAGTCATAACTCGGTTTGTATTAGATCTACAGTTATGAGAAGATCTCCAATCGATTTGCCTCTTTCCTCCCATTTATATGTTTATTCATTTTATTTGTATATTTTCAAAAATGAAGGCGCTAGCACAGCATTTACTATAAGAACAGACAACAACTACTATTCTAGCTAACTCGACTACTATTTTAATGATTCTTTCGAAAACAGTACAAGGATTTTACCGAAAAAATTTTGTTAGTACTTCCTGTAACAAATGAAACGAATATTTCGAAGAAGTTGCAAAACCGTTCTCTCCAAACGAAGTTTTTGATATTTATTGTCATTGAACGCAATTTTTAGTTAATGAAAGACTATAAACAAAATGGAAAAAAGTATAAAAGATAGGGTTTTCCACCACGGGATTGTCTGAAACGGTAATAGATACAGTAGTGGTGGAATAGGCAAAAAGTTGCGTAACAGAAGAGCTAACCACAAGGATGTACGAAATTTCCAAAAAAATACTTGAATTTCAGTTCATTTTGATAAAACTTGATTTTTCTATTTCTTATTTAATTTTTTCTGATTTTATCGACAAAGCTTGAACGAAAATAATTATTCTTCGTAGAAACTTTTCACACGCTTACTTGTGATTTCATCAGTTTTACTATCCGACATTTCTATATCGAACCTACGAAAGCGTATAAGGGCCACTGAGTTTTTTTTTCTATTTTTCCGACTTCAAACTCGGAATTTCCGACTTTGAAGTCGGAATTTTGTTATTCCGACTTTAAACTCGGAAATTCCGACTTTAAAGTCGGAAATTCCGACTTCAAAGTCGGAATTTTGTTTTTACGACTTTAAACTCGGAAATTCCGACTTTGAAGTCGGAAATTCCGACTTTAAAGTCGGAATTTTGTTTTTCCGACTTCAAACTCGGAAATTCTTGTATCGCGGGTATAATTGCAAATCTTGCGTGTATTCTGGACTTGTACCTGCCAGGAATGGCTTTGTGCTGATCACTAGAGACTGTTGTCTATTATTTTTGAAAGGACATGTTTTTTGTTGTCAATGTGTTGGATAAAGCTTCTTGAATATACATTTTTTTTAATGAAAACAATATCATCTTTAAGAATCTTTGAAGTAAATAACACCTATTTTTATGGATCAGAAAGAAGTATCACACAATCATCTCCACAACTTTAATTATAAACAAATTTCAAAGTAGGGGTTACAAGTTTCGGATTCAACAAGAATCCATCTTCAGCCTTCTAGAAGTTAAGTAGAAAAAAACGTCTTTTTTCATATACATGTGAAAAATTGTGGAAAACTTGAAATCAAATATTGAATGTCCAATGCCCAAGCATGGTTAAACTTAGTTGATTCAAAAAGAAAATATTTGGATTTGGTAACTAGTACATGGTCCGATGATCCGTGTCACCACTACACTTGCTGAAATGATCTGGATCTTTTTAATTAATACACCTAGTAAAAAAGGCGACTTTCTCTTATTTCATTGGTGCATCTGATCGTCGGTTCCATTCCAAAAATATAACTGAATGTAGGCATGTGGCATGTGGCCGAATATATCTCCACTACCTTTAAGACATTTCTGTTATTAACACTTGTCGCCGCATTTTTAATATCGGATGGTAGATCATCTTCACTTGAAGACATTTTCACTCAAGAAACTTAATGATGGTTCTGGATATCGATCGGACAATTCAATTTAACATCTATAAACGGCTTTATTTATACCTACCGTTGCTACGGTTACAAAAATGATCACAGGCAACTTGTGTTTTCAATTATCAGTAAACTGTCATAGTAGGTACGTCGAAGTGGAATATCCATGAGGTACATTTAACATTTAACGATAGTTAGGAAAACGTTGACAGTTGTAGATATAATTTTGTACGCAACGCGTGGGATACTACATTATTAACGCACTCATGTGATTACACGACTCAGCCTACGGCTTCGTCGTGCAATCCTCACATGCGTGCGTTAATAATGACTATATCCCACTTGTCACGTAAATAACTATTGTCTTATTTTTCAAGTATTTTATGACAGTTACAGTCGAAAGTAATATCACCTCATCAAAATTGAGTAATAAGTATAATATCATAACTAAAATTTGTTTCACGAAATTTTTAAAGGAGGTATTGCTTGGGTATTTGGTATGAGTCACAACAATTCAAATGATATTTATTAGAAAAATATTTTGTTGAATTAGAGTAGAGTAGAGAAATGAAAGAATTAAATTTTTATTCGACTTGTGATAAAGCCCAAAAAGTATGAAACGGCTAGCTGTCACTCCTCTCGGCGTTACACTTCCTTTGGTCTTATTGAACGTTCGATATAATTCAAATTTTGATGTCATATGGATCCAGGTAACATACAGGACAATGTTATTGTTCAGGACGGCAACAAACTAATTTTTTCATCAGTTTATTTGTTATCAATTCTTTTAAAATGATGAGAAAATTATAGACCGTCAGATTGTGACAAATTTAGATGCCCCATTTTCGCATACAAGCCTCGAATAGGGTTGAAAAGTACATCGATAATGAGTAAAATGGAGGGAAATTTACGAGTGGCTCCTGGGCAGAACATATGGAAAATTCCATTTTCCAGAATTCCATATTTTTACGCGAGCCGTGTTCACCTAATTATTAATTAATAGAACCTGGCTTCGGAATACCAAAGGCCTTACTGTTGCAGGAGGCTAAAAGGTCAAAATGAGGGTGTGATCTTGTAAGAAAAAATCGAGATTTTGACAGATTTTCCCACACAAGCTCACCGAAACTATGAAAACTTACATCGTCACTAGTCCGAAAAATATGATGGCTGGCGTGAAAATGTAGGCAACATCCTCCATTTATTTCAGTTCTAGAAAATCGAATTTTCCATATGTTCTCCCCAGGAGCCACTCGTAAATTTCCCTCCATTTTACTCAACGTTGATGTACTATTCAACCCGATTCGAGGCTTGTATGCAAAAATGAGGAACCTAAATCTGTCTGAATTGATTTCATCAACTAGTAAGATTCTTAGAGATGACATTAATGTCTCTAGTGATCAACACAAAGCCATTCCTGGTAGATGGGTACATGTCCAGGTTGCACGAGTAATTTGCAATTATACCTGCGATATAATTTCCGAGTTTGAAGACAGAATTTCCGAGTTTGAAGTCGGAAAAACAAAATTCCGACTTTGAAGTCGGAATTTCCGACTTTAAAGTCGGAATTTCCGAGTTTAAAGTCGAAAAAACAAAATTCTGACTTTAAAGTCGGAATTTCCGACTTTGAAGTAGGAATTTCCGACTTTAAAGTCGGAAAAACAAAATTCCGACTTTAAAGTAGGAATTTCCGACTTTGAAGTCAGAATTTCCGACTTCAAAGTCGGAAAAACAAAATTCCGACTTTAAAGTCGGAATTTCCGACTTTGAAGTCGGAATTTCCGAGTTTAAAGTCGGAAAAACAAAATTCCGACTTCGAAGTCGGAAATTCCGAGTTTGAAGTCGGAAAAATAAAAAAAAACTCAGTGGCCCTTATACGCTTTCGTACGAACCCATCATCAATTTCATTTCTTTTATTATGGCCCTTTTTCAAAGAATACAGTTTTCCGAAGTATTTGTCTTTCTGAATTCAATGATGGATCACTTAAACCGGTTTCAATACGTTTCAAATCTTTTTCTGTCATCATCACGATTTTCCAACGAGATTTTCACCAATCATATGACATGTCAACCTATGCTTTTGATTTCATTCAGATCTAGTAGATCTTATTTCAAAACTTCTTCAATTCAGGACCGTACTCGAAAATTTCTCGAAAAATCCGAGAAATACTACAAATATCTGTATTCATTCAAACAGTGCCTTATATACAAATATTCGGTTGATGAAGGTTCTTCTTTAACGAAATATATCGAACAGTAATACCATTTGTTAGGGGCGAAATTTAGGAAAGGAGAGCAGTGAATGTGCAATGATGTGTCATGCCACTAACATACCCAGTAGCTCAATAGGCGTGGATTCGACAATAAAAATTGATTTCGATAATATTGAAATATGGGGTTAATTTTCCGAAGCGCCACAGATTTATCGCTAGTGAAAAATCCGAAACCACCCTAATGGAATGGGACAACCCACAGCACTAACATTACTAAAATATTAAACAATAGATACCTGTAAATGGTATAAGAATAATATATAAATATGTAGAGGTTTTGTCTTCCCTTACGCTTAGATAACTTGGACCAGAATAAAAGAAGTAGTCATGTCCCTTACTAATAAAATATATTGAATCGTTACACACCCTGTATGTGCACAGTTCAGCTCACCATACAAAAGAAAATGAAATTAATATAAATATCAACCACCAAGATGAATTCAAGTGAATGCTGTGATTGAGAGTATGGTATTGTTTGAATATATCAATATGAAACCTCCAGTGAGGGCTATGCCTGTGACGTCACGATGATAGCTTACAATTATGGATACTTACGCCTTAGGGGCAGTCTTATTCTAAACTTATCTGAAACTATGTAGATATTCTCAAGCATGCCAGTTCACCAATTATTGTGGTTGTAGTTCATCAGTGCCTTGGTGTATACACGTGCACAGTGGGTACGACACAATCAATCAACGTACATGTACAGCTCAGCTGGAACAAATAGCGAAGGAATGCTGAACAACAGATATACAGCGGGACAACCACAGTTGAGCAGGAACAATCACAGCAGTGGAATAGTGGAAAGACAATCGTGTAGCAACGAAACAGTGGAACAATCACATTAGTGGAACTCCAATAATCGGTAGCAGAGAGTAGCCAAGTAGTAGCAAAGTGGTAGTCGCAGAGGAGCAAAGTAGTAGCAGAGAGGTAACACCCTAGAATAAACAATACCAGTCTGACTTCTGATTACACTTGTATGGGGCCATAAGTAGAGTCCAAATGCAAATACTAACCTCTATTAAGTGGGAGGGTTCTGATAACAGCTCTGATGGTCTGTTTGCTGTCTGATAGCGAGTTTATCGTTCCAGTGGTTTCACACAATGATGAAGTGACTTCTAACCTCAAAAATCCGCAAAGCGAATGGAGATTTCTCAAAAATATATAGCGTCAAAAATCGCAAACAATATGAGAAACTCTCCTGATATGAATTTTTCCAAGATCCATCAACGATGATCAAACTTTAATTGAAAATCTTCAAAATCACTGAAATGAAATTATAATATGATGACTGGAATGCTCGTCAGGCTGCGCTATGGATTTCTCATGGAGGCCGCCATGTTTGTTTTGTGGTTCCTCTCAGTGGCGGAGCAATCGAGATTGAGTTGATGGTAACATATAAAACTGATACAAAGACGCGCTGCACTGCACTGGCGTGTTTACTAACCATAAACTGGGAAACTAATAACACGTACGTGCAGATGAATGTCTCTCTCGACCCATACAACTGAGCAATAAAGTATTTCTCTGCTAGATTGCATGTGCCTCCTTTCTTCATCTCCTAGAGTTATCACATTATACGGGTGCGCAGAGGAACTGAGAGCATTCCAGTCATCAGATTATAATTTCATTTCAATGTTAAAAATAGGTCAGTCACTCATCCAAGAAGACTAAAAACAAGGAGTGTTTGATTCCAATAAGACAATGGGGGCACTAGTAGACAGAGATGAAGGAACATTTGTGACGAAATGTGATGTAGTTATACATGTCCTGGCCGCCGTTCTCTATAGACAGTGACGGACTAGCTCTTGGTATATGAGAGTTACTGCTGACAGTTTTGTTGCTTGATTCGAGTTCGACTCTGTACTCATACCCAAGTAGTCACTATGACGCGTTGATGATACAAGTTTCTGATTGGCTAGAGCTTATTAAACCCTCCTTGTTTTTAGTCTTCTTGTCACTCATCAAGATCAGATAAGGAAGAGAAAAATATATCTCAGACGTCAAAGTCAAAACTGTCAATATCTGACAAGGCGCTTTCTTGTTCGTTAGTGTTCGGTGGGAGCAGTGCAGGAACTAACTCGAGCTACTAGGAGCTATGAAAAGAACACCTTAAGATTCAGTGTTGCCATCTGAACCAAGACGAAAACGCCAGCCTCTCAATCTCAGAACCAAACACAAACAAACAAACAAACAAAAGGTCAAGTATTCGAATGTGAAATAGGTACCTCAATGACACAAGATAGAGATAGAGTAGGAATGTTACGGTTTTGTGTTCTAAGTACAAAACAATAGACTAACCATCAGTATGTTTACAAAACAACGCTGTCATACCGCAAAATAGAACAACTGATCACTGTCAATAGCTTAAGGCCGGTTCATGTCCGCTCGAACTAGTACAGCAATGGTAAGTACTAACAATCGGAACAAGCTATACATGACAACGATCAAGTTGTCATTTTGATACAGTGGCGTACAGAGTGGAAAGTGTATATCAATGACAGAGAATTTCTGATGTTATTGTATTAAAACAGAAAGGGTTTACTAGTGCAAAATAAACCCGTAACACATTGCTTAAATAGAAGTAAGATAGTCAATGCCTGTGGAATCGGTGTTGGATCCAAACGCGAGTGTCATCTAGCGTAATTAGTTACAGACATGAATATTTGACGTGATTTCAATGCAGGTTCTTCAAAAAATCCTGATTTTAATGCTGTCCCATTGTTTCAATCAAGTAACGTCATGACTTGGAGGCTGGATCACTAAAGTTACGACGTGACTTTGATGCGAGATCACTGTCGCCATCTACATGTCGCATTCATTTCAATCCAATTTTAATTCCATAAGGTTTGCAAATTATCTTACTTCTATTTAAACAAGATATCGTCACAATAATGCTTAGTTTGTTTCAAGGAAATTTTTTCATGGTGTTCCAGCTCTTACGGTAACACTAGTAAAAAAATAAAATAAATTTTTTTTCCAAAATATCTGAAAATCAAATTTTTGAAAATTTTTCATAGACGGCCCTTCTGTTCCCCAACTTTTTTCCTATTTAACTAAAACTGTATCAATGTTGCCATTACAGATATCCCCATGACGGACAACCTTATCTTCACCTCACTGTAATACCCCCGTTTTATGAGACACGTCGTCGCACTTGTTCTGACAAAATGGCGTTTTATAAATCTTTTATAATAATATCATACTAGTGCTCTGTTAATACTGCGTAATAGTTATTTATGTATCAAGGGCGTAAAGTACGTGTTTATGGCCTGAGGCGTGAATAATGGCCCGATGGCACCAGCCATTTCACGCACGTGATACGTACAAAATTTCATGCAGTAGTGGTTAGGCACGGATCTCAAATACTGACTTGAATTTAAATGGGCTACAAGTTTTATACGTTATGTATAACTTCAATAGCTCGAACGGAGAGCGCCGGTTGACCGATATCTGAAGCCAAGCAACGCTATGCAAGGCCGTGGTTTGGATAAGTGACCTACGGACCTTCTTTCGATATTCTCCTCGGATCGTGCTAGGAATCGCACGTAAAAAGGTAAGACCTCGTTAATCCTTGGCTTGCACAAGTTTCGACTTTGGAGGGCTGCCGTTCGTAAGGGGACGACAGCTGGTTAACGGAAAAAACAATTTTAACAAAACAAACAACAATAATCAAAAGTATGGTGCCGGAATGATACCTGTGAAAGATATTAGTTATAAATACTTTCATTTATTATTGTTATTGTTTAAATCTAAAGCAGAAATTCCGATAAACTCGATTATCTAAGGTTAAGTCACCCAGTAGAGAAATAAATTGCGTCTGACGGGAGCAATTATACAGCCAAATATATTCTGAAATACTGAAATACAGTTGCTACTGTAACTACTAAAATTCAAGTGCCCTATTGAAATATTGCAAATTGGTCTCCAAATTCATATTCAAACTAAAAGTATTTTCAATGAATAATTTATCGATGAAGATGTTTGTAAAGCAGCTTTCCATGAGGAAAATTATATTCAAGAAAAGATGGAATATTTCATCCTCAACATTGGTAACTGTACCAACTGCATTGTTAATACAAAATTTTAATTTTCAGGCTCATGGCATTGATAATGCAGATTGTAAATAAATGTTGTTAAATGAGTGTTTCTTCATTGACCTGAATTGATTGTTTCGTGGTAGGTCTCACATGAATTGTAGTTCCTTAATTGATAATATTTTCACCAATATTAATACGGAATTATGCACATGCAATGTAATGAAAACTGATATATCAGATCATTATACACAGATATTTGGCTTTGCTCTATCAATTTCTCTCGAAAAGTCATTGACTAGTTACCAAAGACGAATCACTGATGAAAACTTGGAGAATTTATATAATTCATTAATCAATGAGGGATGGCATGAGGTTGATACACAAGTTGATGCTGATTCAAAGTACAATACATTTTTCAAAATATTTTATTACTATTTTGATATTGCATTTCCTCTTCTGAAAGTATCGAATCATCAAACAGATAAGAACAAAAAGTGGGTAACACCTGAGATAAGAGAGCGGTCGCGGAAATTGCGCGATATGAACTTACTGTACAAACAAACCAAGCTTGAAAAATTGTACCTGAAATACAAGGCTGAGAAAAAAGAATACAAGCATGCGATAAACAAAGCTAAAATAGTGTATAATGACAATATAATCAATAATTCTCAGAACAAAGTTAAAAGTACGTGGGCCATATTCAATAACGTAACAGGAAAACGAAAAAAGAATCTGGAAAGTATCAGCCTATAAATTAGTGATGAATTTATTACAAATGCGCAGCAAATTGCAAATCATTTCAGTGCTCACTTTGATACATCTAGTTCTTCCAACCAAGTAAATTTCAGTCAACATACAACTACCATGTTCTTGAAACCAACCTGCCCCGATGAAGTACGGCGTATTATATTGGCCCTCCCTCCAAAATTTTCTGTTGGCATTGATGAAATACCGACTGTTGTTCTCAAACGTGTGGGAAACCTAATTTGTCATCCGCTATCGAATATAATTAATTAATGTTTTTCTACTGGAATCTTCCCTGATGCACTAAAAATTGCAAAAATTATACCAGTATATAAGAAAGGGAAAAAGGATGAAATTTCAAACTATAGGCCCATTTCTATACTGTCTGCTTTCTCAAAAATAATGGAACGCCTCATTTACATTAGGTTCTTATCATTCTTCATTGAAAATGATATATTTGTGATGAATCAGTACGGTTTTCTTCCAAATAAGTCCACCAAATCTGCGATCTGCGATTCTCTTAATTATATAATAGACCAACTTGATAAAGGAAATAAAGTAACAGGCATTTATTTTGACCTATCGAAAGCGTTTGACCTCATCAATCATGAATTATTAGTGCAAAAACTAGAGTGCTATGGTGTCAGAGGGAAAGCGCTTGATCTAATGAAATCATACCTCAATAATCGAACACAAGTAGTCAGTATTTCATCCAAAAATAACTGTATGTCTTTCGGTATACTATTCTGATAAAGTACAAATTGGCGTAGGGGTGCCTCAGGGCTCTATACTCGGCCCAATTCTGTTTTTGATTTTTATTAATGATCTATGCTCCCAAATTGACATCAGTTCAGTTTTTCTATTTGCAGATGACATTTCAGTTATTGTATCAGAAAGGAATATTTGTACTCTGAATGAAACATCTAATGTAACAGTGTCCCATGTTGTAGATTGGTGTGATAATAACTCTCTTTTAATAAATAAAAATGAAACCTATTACATGTTTTTCAAAAACGTCATGGAAGACCAACTTCAATTAATTAATGTTCTCAACTCCCGAATGGATGAAACAAACTCCTCCAAATTTTTAGGGGTAATGATAGATAAAGATTTACGTTGGACCGATCAGGTAAAAGCACTAATATGTAAATTGTCGTCAGCTTGTTGTCTTATCAGGGACCAAATAAGTATTCACAATATCAAAATGTTTTATTTTGCTTATGTACACTCTGTGATTGACTACAGCGTAATCTTTTGGTATCATTCACCAACATCTAATAATATATTCATCTATCAGAAAAAAATCATAAGAACTATGCTTAACCTTAAAAATGACATATCTTGCAGACAGTGGTTCATTAACTTGGGAATTATGACCGTTCATTGTGCCTACATATACAGGGTGTCCGGTAAACCTTGTACAATATTGAAACTGGTGATAGACCAGGTCGTAACTGTTCAGAATATCGGAATTTCAGCTTAGTGAAAATATCACCGTTTTCGAGATAATGGGCATTTTAAGAAATTCTGGAAAATCGCTACCTCACCTAAGATTTTTGAGTGCCATGTATACAAATTGAGACAAATTCAAATATCTTTGCTGTTGAAGAGAACTGATGAGTGATGCTTTTAGACGTGCAGAACAGTTTTTCAGAAAGTGAAAAAAAATTTCAAGAAATGAGGTTAAAATGACAGATTTGAGTTTCATCAATTTTTTTAAAAAAAGTTTGACATTATTGCCTGAAAGAAACCTAACCAATTGGTAGTGGACATTCAATTCAAAAGAATGCTCATTTTGTCCAGACTCTACCATGGAATTAAACAAACTATAATTACTTTTGGAGGAAGGGATTTCCATTGAATTAGGCGTGGTTTTATTCTAGGCTTTCGTCAACTTTTATACTTACTCTCATAAATTATTTTATTTCGATTTTATCAAGATAAAATGTGGAAATGATTATTAATAAAAAAGAATAGACTGCGTGGTAGCATTGAATAGTATGTCAATAAAATTAAACTTTTCATGTAATTAAGCCTAATAAAATTATCGAAATGAAATGTCGATTATCCGACATGGTACTGATTAAAACGAATTCTTGTGAAATATGTCGCAATTGTCCAACATCCAGATTCCAACATTCAGAGACCGACAGATATACAGGGTGTAACCAAATAAGTGCAAAATTTTTTATGAGGTGAATCCTTGTCGAAAACTTTTCCAACTCCTGCGTTGTGCCCGTAGAAGCAATAGTTTCCTGATTAAAATATAAAATACAACATTGTGCATGAACGTATCTTCTGTAAATAGAATTGAAAAACATCTAGTAGGTGGCTGTCACACTTTGTTTGAACAACTTGTGACTTTTTTTTATTATTCCGCTTGTTTCATTCAGTGGTATTTATTTCTTTGTTATGCCTTACAGACAGCGCTTTATGCAGAACGATATCCGATTGCACAATGCCGCTCAGAGAATCGCTGATTTGGGGGATATAACGAATAACGCATTTGAAAAGGTTCTTCTTGAAAACATGTCTCTGCGTACGAGTGGATGGAAAATAACATCTTTGTAATATTATTCAGTGCGATGTTGAATAATCGTTATTGTGGTTTATAGTGAATGTTGATTCAAAAAAACGTTGAATTAGCATTTACTTCTTTACATCTCATTGAATGCTTCCTAGCAGCTGATTCGTTATTACTCATAATGATTTAATCATATCAGCTTGATGGGATAAAAATGAAAGACATTACTGACAAAGTCTAATGGAGTTGATTTTGGCGCAGAATAACATCACACTCTAATATAGTGTTTAAAAACAACAATTTTTAAACAACTTCTTCACATCTCATTGAATGCTTCCTAGCAGTTGATTTGTTATTACTCATAATTATTTAATTATTTCAGCTTGATAGGATAAAAATAAAAGACATTACTGACAAAGTCTAATGGCATTGATTTTAGCTCAGAATAACATCACACTTTAATATAATCGAAATTCTACTCCTACCAAAAATGATTATCGTATATTTTATACCATGGTAGAGTCTGGACAAAATGGGCATTCTTTTGTAATGAATATGCACTTCAACTTAGTTATGTTTTTTTTAAAACAATAATGTCAAACTGTCGTTAAAAAAATTGGTGAAACTCAAATCTGGCATTTTACCCTCATTTCGTGAAAAATTGTATAGTATTCTGAAAAACTGTTTTGTACGTCTGAAAGCATCACTCATCAGTAATCTTCAGCAGCAAAGATATTTGAATTGGTCTCAATTTGTAGATATAGCACTCAAAAATCCAAGGTGAGGTAGTGATTTTCCAGAAATTAAAAAATTTCCCATTATCTCGAAAACAGTGAGATTTTTACTAAAGTGAAATTCCGATTTCCTGAACAGTCATGACCTGGTCTATCACCAGTTTCAATATTGTACAAGGTTTACCGGACACCCTTTATAACATTGCCATTTTTGCTAAAAAGTTCTTGCAAACATTTCCTACAAATAATCAACAAATAGACAATATGGTGACAAGAGGAAGCAAACTTTTACGCATTCCACTACATAAAACAAGTCTATTTGAGAAGGTCCGTACTATAATAATTGTATAAAAATATATAATGCTTTGCCTCCTCATTTCAAAAAAATCAATACCATGATTATTTTCAAAAAAACGTTAAAGGAATATTTGACTGTTAATTCCTTTTATTCACTGGACGAATTTCTGTAAAATGTAATGTATGGCTAATTTTATTTACATGTGGTTTTTTATACAGTCTCATTAATGTATTCTGTAAATGTTCGTACCTGTATCTGTATTCTTGCATATTAATTCCAAGGATTTGTTATATGTGCGTGTATATATATTTATATAAGTGTTTTTATCAACAGTAAAACACAAGAGCATTTTTTTATCGGATAAATTTATTTTTGTAACGAAATAATTTTGCCAATCAGTAATTTTACGAGAAAAACTGCCATGACAAATGTCAGTTTTTCGAGCAAAATTACTGATGGAAAAATTTTGAGTTAAAAAAAAATTTATCCTTAAAAGAAAAGCTCGAGTGTTTTTTGGCAAGATAAATTAACGACCGAATATAAATTGTCTCCATATTGACGCTTTAGTATTTTTTGTAGATTGCGGGATTGCTTTTTCTATATTTTTTGTTATTTGTTGAGTCGAAACTTCCCCAAAACGACTCATGTTGTAATGTTTCAGTATCAACTATCAACAATACTTAAATAACTGACAGGGCAGACATTAAAGTGACGTAAGCATACTAGATGTAGACGCTAAAGAGGAACAGGCGTTTTTATCGGTGATAAAAAACGATGCCCCTTTTTTATCGCTGTCAAAATGACAATACAGTCATCTTTAAATGACACATTTTATAAAGGAGTTAATTTATCAAAACTAAATGTATATGACGTTGCTGATGTTTCATAGGAAATTCATGGCAATAAAAAAAAATTGATGTGTAAATATGGGAAATTTGCGAACATTACCAACTTTACGGCCCGCGGGCCGTAATGGGCCCGCGGGCGCTAAAGTGTCACTTTACTCCTGTAAAACCGGGAGGCTTGTGCATAAATTAATTTCTCACACAACGTTCACATATTTACGCATTCTTGAAATAGTACAGTATTATGCGTTAAAATTAACTTTTTTAATATAACGAAAATTGAAAACTTCTTAAGAGAAAACATTCAAATTAATAATACAGTTACTACAATTTGTTGAGTGAAAGAGGAAACACTTGGTGTCAACTAGTAGGTAGTTTGAACTCTGCCATTTGATGAGACACAAAGTAATGTTATCTCTACAAAAACATATTGAAAATATATGATGTCTTGTCAACAAAAGCCTTTATTTTTATTGATGCAATAACCTTTGTAGAAAAAACTTTGTGTGATAAATTTTCTTGAAGAGCTTTTTTGTACTCCCGTGTTTCGTTAACCTCGGCTATGCTTCATTCAACAAAATTAACGTTTTTACAAGAAAATGTCCTACTTTACGAACTTATGT
This sequence comes from Chrysolina oricalcia, assembly GCA_944452925.2. Lineage (NCBI taxonomy): Eukaryota > Metazoa > Arthropoda > Insecta > Coleoptera > Chrysomelidae > Chrysolina > Chrysolina oricalcia. Next base: position 28,054,442 of record OX101812.2, on the reverse strand, counting down.
CATAAATAACAATTTTCTCACGTACCGTCAAAAGAAATCAATTATTTGAATTTTATATCAGATTGAACCAAATTGATATTGTATAATATTTTCATTAGTTTTCATGAATATCAAAGAATTTTCAAAGCACAAGCGAGACTTCGAAAGCTATTGATATTACATTACTTAACTGATCTAATCTTTTTCAAATTGTTCACACCATCCAATAATTAATTGGGACATTCATCCTGTATAATTTAACAGCCTCTAAAAACACCATCAAATCGAAATAATGAAATCAAGGTACAACTACTTCCCACGTACCTGAATCTCGGAAGAAAACTAAATTATATACGATGTTGATTAAGTGGTGTGTAACACAGTACAACATTTTAAATTGATTTATAGCCACAAGTTTGAGGGATAAGTAGGATAAGCCGTCCTTGCCGTCGGCAACTTCAACAATATTAGCTCCTTAATAATGTAGTTTTTGTCGTGCTCTGTTATTGTCTGATTTATTGTGGGATGCACTCTGAGAAAATTAAAATGGAATGCTTTGTAGTCAATAATTGCTTCTTCCTCGGAACTCGCGAGTTTGGCTTGGATCGAATTTCTTTGAGTGGAATTGTACGGAGTGCTAAGTTACGTAAAACCCTTATTGTTTTAAGATTATAACGTCGGGAATTCTGTCTCGATTGAGACATACTCTCCACTATATACATCGTTATTTCAGTATAACTTTGTCATATCATTTTGTACATAATAATAATAATTTATTTGCAGTTCAAATAATAATACAATAAATCTGGGAGTACAAAAGAAAAGAAAAAATAAAAAAAACATTATTGAACTACAAAAAAGGTAACTAACAACATAGCTCTAGAGCCTGCTGATCTTAGTAGTTACCGCAGAAAATCATAATGATAATAATAATAAATAAGAAAAAATAAAAAGGTGAAAAAAATCAGTTTTTTTTTCTTTTTTTCTTTTTTCAAGATGTATAGTTAACTTTCCACAAAAATTTAGAACTAGTAATCAATTATTCAACTTATTCAAGGTTCAATCTTTTAGGCTTTGCCTACTAAAAATTTTAATATACCATTGTATATCTACAAAATAAATGGATAACTCAAGTATGTTCAAGGAGTTGTTTGTATTTAGATTTGAATGTGCCTTTATTCAACTGTTTGAAAGAGCACGGGACATTATTGAAGAGAGATTAGACGTTATAAGCAAATGACCTTCGGAAAAACGCTGTTATGTTTCGGGGGTGAGATAAAACCTTTATGTCTCAAGTTGAGGGAATGCACGTCTGTCCTAAATTTTATTTTGTTATAAAGATGTGGAGGACATTTTTCAAATATAATCTTGTGAAACAGTGTTACCGTGTGAAGCTTACGCTTACATGTTCAGCTATTTGGCTTCTCTTAGTTTGTGAGTTACACGATGAAACTTTCTTACGCCGTAAATGAATCTCAAACATGATCTTTGAATGTGCTCAATTCGAGTTTGTTCTCTCACTGTAATACATGGGCCATACAAAATATCTCCATAGTTGAAGTGAGACAGAACGAGTGCATCACATAATTTGATTTTTTGTTGAATGTTCAGGAATTTCCGATGTGGAAATAATAATCTCGGAATCTCAAGTCTACATCAATTTCAACGCCTAGGTTTTTTGTAGACTCAGAACAGCGAAGAGCGCTGTTATTGATGCGAATAGATAAATTGCTTTCAACATTATCCCGATCTCCGCCAGATACCATGATTGATGATTTAGAGGAGTTTATGTGAAGGTCATGGATCTGTGAGGCTTTTACAAGTTTATCAAGTTCATTGTTTATGGTTATATTGGCTGAGTTTACTGTATTTGGGTCAAAGGAAAATATTAGTTGAGTGTCATTTGCATATTGATAAATCTTACAATTACCCAATTCGTTATTGATATGGCAGATATACAGGGTGGGTCACGGTCGATGGTACCTTAGACGTTTACGGAGAACGGGACATAGGATCATTCTGATAATTTGGTTTCTCAAGTAGTTGCTCTTGGTCTATTGATCTAAAATATTTTCAGCAATGCAGCGTTGCCGCTTATACCAGAAAGTAGCAGCATCTTTGTTATTTCAAATGGGTCACCCTGTATATTACCGCATTTTTGAACTTGTCATTCCTTTCTGATTATTTCTGCCTCATACTCCCCTATACCTATTTCTAACGGGTTTTGAGATATTGGTTATTTTCCATATTTTTTATCCAAAACAAAGCTCGAATTGAATGTTTATCTCTGCGGTATTTGGATTCTTAGGAAGTTGCAAATTTGGATTGAAAGTGCGTTTTTTTAAATGGAACATCCTGTATATTATGAAATATCCTGAAAGATGACTAAATTCCCTTCGAATTGATATATCATGTTCTTATACCTAAATAGCCAGAATTCCGAGATAATAGCAATTTTCACTTGTAATCTCCCAAGTGCTCGAATTATTGCCGGAAATTTTTCGAGTACACGAAAATTCATGTACGAGATACATTTACGGCAATTAATTCAAGCACGAGGGGGATTCGGTAAGAAAATTTCACAGCGAGAAATAAAAATCATCCAACAATTCATAAGAAATAACCAACCATGGTTTCACCTGAACTATTTATAACCAATGAAATATTGATATGTAAAATACTTAACAAAATTTTCATCAATAAATGTGTTTAAATTTGGAACAAAAAAAATAAAAAAGTTATGTTCTTATCGTGGATTGAACCATCGACCTATCGACTGATTGGCCGCAACACTACCACTGAGCTCAAACTCAAACTCGAAAACATGTATATTCAGATATTTAACTATTTACATTGCATTTCGGTGAAATCTATATACAACACAACTCTGCTTGATATTTTCCGCCCACCTCCGTGGGCTGATATGGATCCCGCAGGTTGTGAGGGAGTGCTGGGGTGAGGGGCTCCGTCGACCCCTGTTGCCAGGGGTCGGCGTTGTCCCGAATGTAGTGTCCCCTCGGCTCTTCAAGAGGGAAAGGTGAGGCACCCCCGCTGGTGTTGACGGGTGTAACTCAGATTTTACCTTCCTACATCATGGTATTAGTATACCCTGTCTCCCGCTATGCTAATACAGGGGTTGATTGTCAGATTGATCAGATTTTAGAAGTGTGATATTTGAGGGGTGTTGTGGATTCCAGGAAAAAGTTTTCGGCAAAAAATCGGGTTCTGGTCTTAGTCCTCTATAGAAGTGACTTGGTTCTTAGTCTTGGCGTTCATGGAACAAGACCAGTTTTTGGTAAATGAGCCCGCCGTGTTTGCGGGGCTCATTGTAGTGTGCCCTTACTCTTATTATTTCCCTGGTGAGTGAACTCTTGGGAATGTGATATTTGTAAAATTTATATGAAAGATTCATTATTTGGTCTTGGATAGTGGTGACTTTAGCTAGGTCACGCACGTTTCAAAGAAAATTCATGGACTCGAAAAATTTCCGGTAATAATTCAAGCACTTGGGAGATTACAAGTGAAAATTGCTATTGTCTCGGAATTCTGGCTATTTAGGTATAGGAACATGATATATCAATTCGAAGGGAATTTAATCATCTTTCAGGATATTTCATAATATATAGGATGTTCCATTTAAAAAATTGCACTTTCAACCCTTTTCGTATCTAGCAGTAAGATCATGAATTTTGAACGACCCTGTATAACGCAGAACAAACTTCTCTATACAGAATCAATGTACATGATCTTGATGAACTAAACACAAAATTGCAACTTCCTAAGAATCTAAATACCGCAGAAATGAACATTCAATTCGAGCTATGTTTTGAATAAAAAATATGGAAAATAACCAATATCTCAAAAACTGTTAGAGATAGGTATAGGGGAGTATGAGTCAGAAATAATCAGAAAGGAATGACAAGTTCAAAAATGCGGTAATATACAGAGTGACCCATTTGAAATAACAAAGATGTAGCTACTTTCTGGTATAAGCGGCAACGCTGCGTTGCTGAAAATATTTTAGATCGATAGACCAAGAGCAGCTACTTGAGAAACCAAATTTTCAGAATGTTCCTATGTCCCGTCCTCCGTAAACGTCTAAGGTACCATCGACCGTGACCCACCCTGTATATATATATATATATATATATATATATATATTTATATTTATTTATATATATATATATATATATATATATATATATATATATATATATATATATATTTATTTATTTATATATATATATATATATATAACAGGAAGTAATTTATGACATCTACAGTCACTAGTTGAAACTTAATTTGACACGAACCAAGGAATCCAAAAGTAGAGGTTTGTCCACAAATTGACAGGCAGCCAACAATTCGTTGTTCTGACCAACCCAAGGTTCAATCAAGTTTCTAATACGTTATGACGAACGCAAGCAGAATCTAAGTTCGTGTCAAATTAAGTTTCAACTAGTGACTGTAGATGTCATAAATTACTTCCTGTTATATCTGTCTTGCCCTCACGGTATTAATTCTTGAGTGGATTCGTTTTGATTTCGAGAGCTCCATAAATCCTTTCTGATGAGTGCGTTAGCACGAAACAGCTGTCAAAGGTTGGAACTCTCGGAATTAAAACGAAATATACTCTATTTTCACTTATAAATATATATATATATATATCTATATATATATATATATATGATATAGATATATATATATGATATATATACATCCAGCTATCTTCCAGGCGTCCTTTCACAACTCTTTCTCTGAGCGTCCGTCGAGTGGATATCATGAGTCTCTTGTTCTACATATGTATATTTTTAAGATTTGAACATCAGGGGTCATAAAGGAGTGATCAAGCTTTCCTTTTCGACGATAAAAATTTGAAAGTTTCATTACACCTATTTCGTGGCGTCCTTTCATGTACCCGTCTCTGAGCGTCCAATATATTCACGAATTCACGCTACTTAGCGTCCGGTTTGTATAGTTTACTTTCATCCTGCAGATTTGTGAGCGTCCAGCAATGATGCCAGATTCAACCATCGCCTTTAGCGGCGGTAGTCGAATTAGGGCAACGACACTGTGTATTTTCCGGATGCCACTCATGGGATGAATTTCACATATTATCTGATTAGAGCTTTTGCGGCCTCAGCCAAAGGCAGAACGCGGCGCTACGATACTTGTACGGTATAGACGAGACACCGGTGCTCAGGGGGATTTCAGTCCGTTGTGGAGAATGAGAAGTGCTGATTCTATTGACACTACTCATTTCCCACCCTCAGGCAAATACAAGCCATTAAGCCTGATGTCCACCTCGACCACCAAATAAAACGATTTTTGTCATGGAGTTTTTCGCTACAGGTGGAATGAATATCGTTCGGAGAGAGGAGGAAAAACGGACTAAATATCGAGATATTATCTTTGAACTCCGCAGGTTGTATCCAAACCATTCTGTCAAAATGGTGGTTTTGATCATAGGAGTCCTTGGTGGAATGATGAACATACTGTTCTCAAAGTTGAAGATGATACCGGCTTGCCTTGATATGACAGAGATCTTAGCGGCACGAATGCAGAAGGCCTTCATCCTTGGTTCACTTCGTCTGCTCAGAACACATGAATCTCGGACCCAATAGTCACGTAGGAAGTGGTTATTAGGGTAAACGACACCAGCTCTCCCTTCGGATGGGTCGGAGCTCTGGAGATAGAGCCTGACTGGTACATTCCTAAAATAATGATAATAATAATTATTATTACTGTCAATATTATTATTGGGGTAAACGACACCAGTGCGCCCTCCGAATTGGTCGGAGCTTTGGAGACAGGGACTGACTGGTACATTCCCAACGAAAATAATGATAATGATAATAATAATAATAGGTCCTTATTTTTCAAATATAAGTACAATATATGAGGAAAAACACCGAAGATCAGATGATGATATACGTGTTACCTCTGTTATTATTGTCGAGCGTATTTGAAAAAATATAACAAACAAAAATCACTATGTTTATAATTATTCTGCAGCGCTCCTTATATCTATATTTACCTACCTGTGAATAGCCATAAATAAAAGAAAAACTATTCCATAGACTCATGCATTCATTTGTTCCGTGATGATATATTCTTTTATACGTTTTTAAATGAATTCATATTTAATTTCTTCATGTTTGTTGGACCATAGTTTTAAATGAGTGGTATCTGATAAGAGAAAGACCGCCTGAAGGTTTCAGTTCTATGAATCGGTGGAGTAATAGTTCCCTTGTAGCGTATGTTTGAATTGTGAACATCTTCAAGAAATTAAATTTTCTTCCATAAGTATGAGGGTGTTCGAATAGTGATTACTTTATGGAAAAAACAAGTCACATAGAGAAGTTGTCTACGCTGCATATTGAGCTAACCTCTTTCATTCAATTTATGGGAGATGTAGCATCCCCTACTGATCCCAAATATCAATCTCAGGCATGAGTTTTGCCTCTTGTCCTCATCAACCAGACATGGACTATAAACTGAGTCACGGTAGTTGAATTTGGAGAGTACTAGTGAGTCACAGAGCACGGCCTCAACCTTCTGATTCAAGTACCTCCGGTTGCCATAAATGAGTTCCAGATTCCTGAACGCCAGGCCACGAATATTTTGTATGTGCGATTTGAACCTAAGATCATCATCGACTGATAAACCCAGATTCCTCATGTTTTTGACAGGTTTTATTACTTGGTTTTCATCATTGATCTGGATTTAGTTTTCAAGGAGACGTCTGTGATGCCGTGTTCCAAATAGCATTACCGATTTTCCAACTGCATTATTTTTGAGCACAGGACCAGCATCAGAAGGGGAAAAAAACTCACCAACAGTATTATTTTTATGTATTGGATGTACAACTGACTTTTTTCAAATTTGGAGATAAACATTTGGGTGAGACCAAAATTCGATATATGGTTTATAAATGGTATCAAATAAGGGTAACACATAAGTAGGAGTTTCAAATTGATACCATCCCACCCTTGAGCATTAGATAACAAGTTATATAGGACATGTTGGGTTCCATGTTGGGTTCAATTTTGGGTTCCATCAGAACTGAAAATGGCCGGCTTTCTCATGAATACTATTGGAGTAGAATTCAATCAGAATTTGATCTGCAGCGACCGCTGCAATACCTTTCACGAAGTACTGATTCAATTCCTTTACATCAAACAAATGATCGAAAATGGTGGTCGATCTTTTTTAAGTGATGTAGATCCTTCCATATCTTGCTTACCCCGCTGTCTAAAAATATATTGAAAATATGCCTTCTTTCCATTTTGACAAGCCAGGGTTGTGGAGCTTCGGAATGTCTTATAATATTCATAGTGACCTGGAGATTCTGTTTTTTGCCACCTAGAATGGGCTTTATTTCGCTATGACATCAATAATTCAATATTATCTGTGATCCATGGTGCATAACGTTTGGTTATTCTAATCAGTTGAACAGGAGCATGCAGATTGAATTATGACAAAATGTTTTTATTATGAAATTTAATTTTTTCGTCAATATTATCTGTCACATAAATATTTTCGAACGGGATTGATATATCTTCATCATTCTATATGTCGGTGAGCAGGAACTATTACCAAGATTATTTTTTTATACTATCAACTCTTGATATGAAATACTACCGAGACAACTTCGATATTCTTGGAAATATCATCACTGTTATTTGTGATGATCAAATCTATTAGTGAAAGTGATGAAACGGTCACTCATCAACTAGTTGAACGAGTCCCGATCCCTCCAACATATTATTCAGCCTGATAGCAGCCCTAGACTCATTTTTCAACAAATCAATATTGAGATCACCCAGAATGAATACATCATCATATTTGGGAATTAAAGATGGTATACCATTCTCTAGTGAACTGAGGAAATCAGTTTCGGAATAGCTTGAAGGCTTGTAGACAACTCCAACAGCCACGTTAAATTACATGGAAATTTATTGTCAACACACATACCAACGCCCCCTCTTCTACTTTTCAGACGATGTCTTCTGAAGGAAACATATTCATTCACATGACATACATTACTATGAATTCGATCGGACAGCTAAGTTTCACTCAGGCATAGAATAGATTTTTCTGTAAAGTATTGAGATCTTTCGAAAATGATAAGTTTGGTAACAGCGATGTAATATTCAGGTGGCTAAATCTCTGTGAATGTGACATTTTATCTGAAACAAAACATGAGTGAAAATCAAAATACGGAAACACAATTGAAATAAATAAAGAAAAACAAATGTGATGAAAAATAAGAGATATAGGATAAAAATCTATTTTGGAATCTTAAATGAAGATCTCGAAGGTTCGAGCTGATTTATTTACTCTAGGTCTGTCGGCATGTTCCAATTCTCCTGCTGTTCATTTCTTCGGGTTTTCTTCTTCATCTGTGCTTGATTTACTTGCAGTCGTATCTGTTGAGTTTTCTACTGCCAACTTGCTCTCTATATAGTTCTTCGTAAGTATGGCTGATTCTATCCACTATCAGAGAGGTTCCTTTATTTTTGCTTCACGACCGTTTTCTTCTGCAGCCGTTTGTTGTGACAATAATAATGTTTTGATCTGATATAGTCTTCCGGTATATTATCTCAGACCTCAGTCTATTAGTCGAGCACTCAATTACAATGGGGCGAGTTTTATTATTTTCATTCTAAATTCATCCCTTATTTCTATATCTTTCTCATCAATCCCCAATTTGAGTTGAAATAATCAGGTTATACTTCTTGAGTCTCCTTTCAGTGGAATCAATCCGTTGAGATGTTGAGATAATTGTTTATTATCTACCTTCAATATAATATTTTCCTGTTTGATTTCGTTCATGTCAGTTAACGTCAGCGATTAAAAAAAAAGTTTTTCTCTGTAAATTTAAAATAATATTTTCAAAAAGGCAAATTTGAGAATACGATGAGTTTACGAAAAAATGAAGGCAGTAACTTATCGGGTAAATTGATTCGTTGCCCTTCTACACTTTTACAAATTTTCATGAATTAACAATTTTTCATTTTCAGACTGTGGAACGTTGATATTCCAACAAGCTGCCAAGAGATACTTTTTAATATTAATTTTTTTGTATTATTTCTGTCATGCCAATTTGAAACTATCATAAATCTAGTGGCGTGGTGGAATTTTGTTTTAAAAAAATGATTTTTGGATTTTTGTCTCTGAACAAAATTATGAATTTAATTTATAAGTTATAGTTATAGTAGAGACAACTTGTAAAAAATGCAATGAGGTACCCACATTCAAATGGGTTACTCTATAGATATTCAAAAGATAGATCTGTAACAGGTATAGGTTGTCAGGCAAATGAAGGTAGAACAGTATATATTAGGTTTATTGAAAATCAATAACAGAGTCTACCATTAGATCATCGGTCAGCAAGAAAGTATAGCTGTATTTCCAAAAAAAACAAATATTCCAAATGAAATTAATTCAAAAATATGGAATTAACAAAATATTCCTACAAAAAATAACATAAAACATATTCATGTCACTATTGAAATAGAATAAATTCAAAAGAAATATCGATATTGTCTGTGTTTGCCCATTAGGACTTCATTTGAAGCAATTCATAGTACATTTCTTGAATCAGGTCAGCTCTTTAAATCTCAAAGGGAAAAACACTGGTTGTAGATTTGAAGAAATTTTCGGTGACACCATTAATTGAAGATGGTTCACCCGTCAAACGATAAACTTTTTATTTGTGATTTTATGAATTTTCTTTGAAGAGTTCTGCTTTCTAAGAAATTATCAAAATTAGACAAGTGATGTGCAGAGTGGTGAAAATACGCAATTGACGGGCAAAACTTGAAAAGTGAAAAAATGTTGCGAATAATGAAAAATTATTCACAACGAACAATTTTTAACAGAGTTATTTCTAAAATTACTTTGAATTTGGCATATACTCTAACAATATTGAATAAATTGAAATGGATTTCATCAGTTCTTCTTTTACGCGAAACGACAAATAATAATATCGGGCCTCTACCCGCACATGCATTGTGTTTGGGTACATTCTACGACTGTTTCAAAGAAAGTGTCATCATTATTATTGAAATTTCGCCTCTTCATGATCACATTCTCTTTGCATAAAAATAGCTGTCCTTGTAGAAAATTTTCCTAATACATTCATTAGAACGTCTGGTGTTACATTTTTTGCTCTCAAATTGTTTTTTACGAATCCCTCAGTTTTTTGATGAAAAGCATTAGAAGCTCATTCCTTCAAAAATATTATCATTACATCTCTTGTACTACTGTGCCATCTATAAATTTATACAATGAGATTTCTTAAGAGAAAATAATTTTGTTATACCATTTTGCTCGACAATCATAAGTTTATTTTCCACCACTGTACATGACAAGTCAATATTTGATACTTGAACATTATTTTCTTTAGGCTGCAAAACTCTTTAGAAAAAATCAGATTTTTAATAAAATCAATGCCTTTTCAAAAATGTTTTTTCCTTTTCAAAAATGTTTTTTTTCCTAACAAAACTTGTATTTACAAAATATTTCAACTAGGATTTGTGTGATTATCATTTTGAATTTATACAGGGTGACCCAGGGTTGAACTGCCAAACGTTCAGGATCGTTTGTTTAGTTGAAAAGGAAACTTTTTTTCCTGTAACAATGTGTCCTAACTTGCTTTGTTTTGGAAATACAGAGTGTTCAACGTTTTTACAAAATATCAGTTTTTCATCATATTATTTAAAAATCTTCTAGCTGATTTCAATAAAATCTGTCATGCTAATAGGCGGTAATTAGGGGTTTCTTTTAATTTACTTATGGCAACATTATTATTTCCAGTGGCATCCCAAGGGCTAATCTCATTAATGTTAGAACGAATCATTGTACTCCACTGTTTTTTTGCATGTTCAGTTTTTTTTCTGGCTTAAGCAAATAAAAATACAATTTTTTTGTTTATTTCAGTATCTTCCTTCATTTTTGAGAAATAATTTAAAAACCGATTTCATGTAACAAGAAAAAAACTTCCTGAGAAATTGATATTAGGACAAACGTATTCATTGTATTTTATTAGTAGGTAAAGAGAAAACAAAAATTCACAAAAATGGCCACCATTTCTTTCAATGCAAAGTTCGCACCTACGAAGGATGGATTCTGCAGCTGCACGGCATCTTGCTGGTGTGATCTCTACAGCTGCTTGTACAATCCTTTCTAGGAAAATACCTTGGTCGTTGATGGGCTCAGCATACACTTTGGTTTTCATTGTACCTTATTCAAAAATCCATAGTGGTTAAGTCAGGAGATCCTGCAGGGTAAGAAATTTTGACACTCTGTATCTCGAAAACGAAGCTAGTTAGGAAGCATGAGTATAAGAAACAAAAGTCTTATTTTTACCTAAAAAACCGATCCTAAAAGTTTGGCGGTTTAACCCTGGGTCACCCTGTATATGAAATTCAATTCTGAACAACTTTTCTGAGTAGCATTTTTCGATGTTCTTCAAAATGAAGGTACCTTACTCTGAAGCTGAAATGATATATCCTTCCCTGCATATGAACTTGACTTCAAATCTACACACATCATTTGGAACAACTTTTCCGATTAGCATTTTTCGTCAGAATTGACGGTCTTGAATTCTGGAGCCAAAATAATATTATCGTTGTCCCTCCCTATATATCAAGAGATTTTTACATTTGCGTTGAAGCGCTCCTAGTTTTGTGATATGCAGAACTTCTTATTGGGAGTTTTTCTTTCATATACCAAGTATCAAGAAAGTTTTCTGAGGACAACTTATAACCACTTGTACCAGTAGGGCCGTGATGGTGATGGTTCGCTTGTCTATCATAGGGGCGTGGGTGCAATTGTCGTACGTCTTCTATAGCTTGCACAAGTCTTTCGAAGAATACTTCTGAGGGCTGTGGTGAGGGTGCAGCAGGTTGACAGAAAAAACAATTTTTGTAGTTTTTATTTGAAGGGGGTGAAAAACTTCTAGAGTTTGATGTGCTTTTGGAATTTTCAACTTTTTAATGACTTAGTTTTCCACTGATATGGACTGCAATACAATCCCATGAACTCTTTTGGAAAACAACACACATAAATTTGCCAAGATCAGAAATGAAAATGACTCTCGAAACTGACATAATTAGCTGTTTAATTTCCAAAACCTTTGTCGGAGATATGCATTTGGATTTGCTCGTTCATAAACTCAAGCTGAAATAATGAACAAGTAAAATGATAAATATTACTGTGAGTCCATTCTTCATTTAGTTTCCAACATACTTTACTATCAGCACACCAAATATCATTCACGATTACTAACGAATACCGCAAATAACGATTTTCAAACAATGCTCATTGCAATTCTTCAGCGTTGCCGTATTCACCACAACTTGAAGGACGCTTGGAAATCGGCAGTCTAAAAGTAAATCATACTCCGAGAAATATACAGACGGTGCTCTTTGCGCCGCTAGCGGTAAACCCGGTGAACTAATAATATACAAAAGTATACAAAAAAGGAGGTCCTACTATTAAGACGGCGTCCGGCAAATTTTCAAATTTGTAAACTACTATGAAGATTTGAGCACATTTTCTATATGATATCAACAGTGCGTCCGTATACGGACGCTTGGAAGATAGTAATTTGTCAATGTACGGACGCCCTGAAGATAGTGGGATATATATATATATATATATATATATATATATATATATATATATATATATATGTACATTACTAAGTTCATGGGTTGAACCGCGTTGAGAGTTTATAACTCGACGTTTCGGCTCCTGCTTTGGAGCCATTTTCAAGAGTGTGACTGCGAGGCCTCTATCTGCCTACTCCTCGAGTCGTGGTCTTGAGAGATATCAAGGTCTCAACCTGCCTACTCCTTCTCGTTTTATCAGAGAAGCCATCGAAATCGAAAAACGGCCTGATTGCCTGAACATTAAAGATGATAGCCGTAAATTGAACCCCATTTGGAAGCCCCTTCTTCCAACCGTAATTACCAGGCCACGTGAAACCGCAATCAATTATTATCCCATTAACTCCAACTACACAGCAGGCACCAGCAAACAAGACAAACGAGAAAACCCGTAAGACCCGCCCACCTCCAGGTAGCCAACCACCTATAAATACTACAGTGCAACCAACATCGGATCGTCTTTTGAGATCAAGGAGTAGGCAGATTGAGACCTTGATATCTCTCAAGACCACGACTCGAGGAGTAGGCAGATAGAGGCCTCGCAGTCACACTCTTGAAAATGGCTCCAAAGCAGGAGCCGAAACGTCGAGTTATAAACTCTCAACGCGGTTCAACCCATGAACTTAGTAATGTACATATATATATATATATATATATATATATATATATATATATATATATATATATATATATATATATATATATATATATATATATATATATATATATATATATATATATATATATATATATATATATATATATATATATATCATATATATCATATATATATATATATATATATATATATATATATATCATATATATCATATATATATATATATATATATATATATATATATAAGTGGAGAGGTAGTCTTGACTGACTAGTTAAAGAAAAACTGGTAAAATTCTTGAGGATGCAGTCAAATCACTGGGCTTTGTTATATTTTATTCCTTCATCGGGACAGATCTATAAAACGAAATTTTGGATGTTGTACAAAATGGTGGGTAAAAACAAATAAATTCATTACTTACAAACTTGAGGTTAGAAGTAAAAGTCAACGTGCACAACAAAAAACATTAATATCTTCATAATCACTTTGACTTGGACACATCGATAAAAATTCATATTAGTTATTTGCAACATTACAATATTTAAAAAATTTATATTTCCTCCGGCACACATGGTGCGTCTGCAGACAGAGATTTCAACCTGAGAGAGAGGGCAAATTCAATTTTGAAGGATGACAATATTTCAAACGAGCAAACAGTATTACCAACCAAGTACTACCAGCAGTGTGAGCAACCCAAAAAACCCCAAATCCGCAATACGGACCAAGTACCGAACCCTACTTCAAAGGTGAAGACTGGGCTCAATGCCAAAAGTCCCAAAAATTACAGATTACAGTCTCATTCGGGAAAACTGGAGGGATTAGTTCCAGCTTTGAAGACCTGACATTACAAAAGCGAAATCTGAAAGAGAGACAAAAAATATCCCCCAAGGTATTAAACTTTTTCTGTTCCCTGACATTTATTCAATCTCTAACTCCTAAACTTTTGAATGTTTTCAAGAATGAAAACATAAAATTTGCACAACGTATCGTCACCACGACGAACACTTTGTTTTCCAAAATTAAAACTCCTTTAAAATCTTTAGAAAAGTCAAATGTAGTATACAAAATTCCTTGCACGTCCTGTGATTTGCAATATATTGAACAGACTTCTAGAAACTTATCAGGACGCCTAACGTCACACAAAAGTGATTGCAATTTAAATAAATCTACATGTGCTCTTGCTGAACATGTTATAAAAAACAGGCATGTAATGGATTACAGTAAAGTTTCTGTGTTATGTACTGAAAATAATTTAACTAAAAGGTTATTCAAAGAAATGTATTACATAAAGAGTGGTACCAATAGTATGAACAAGAGACCTGATTTACAAAATTTGAGTGTGATTTACAATTATATTTTAAAACTGGAACTAATCCCTCCAGTTTCTCCGCATGAGGCTTAGTCGGAAACTTAGTGGAAGTTTGGCTTTAAGCCCGGTTTTCATCACTGAAGTAAGGTTTTTCGATATTTTTTGTCTCTCTTTCAGATTTCGCTTTTGTAATGTCAGGTCTTCAAAGCTGGAACTAATCCCTCCAGTTTTCCCGAATGAGACTGTAATCTGTAATTTTTGGGACTTTTGGCATTGAGCCCAGTCTTCACCTTTGAAGTAGGGTTCGGTACTTGGTCCGTATTGCGGATTTGGGGTTTTTTGGGTTTCTCACACTACTGGTAGTACTTGGTTGGTAATACTGTTTGCTCGTTTGAAATATTGTCATCCTTCAAAATTGAATTTGCCCTCTCTCTCAGGTTGAAATCTCTGTCTGCAGACGCACCATGTGTGCCGGAGAAAATATAAATTTTTTAAATATTGTAATGTTTCAAATAACTAATATGAATTTTTATCGATGTGTACAAGTCTAAGTGCTAATGAAGATATTAATGTTTTTTGTTGTTCACGTTGACTTTTACTTCTAACCTCAAGTTGTAAGTAATTAATTTATTTGTTTTTACCCACCATTTTGTACAACATCCAAAATTTCGTTTTATAGATCTGTCCCGATGAGAGTTTTCTTTGACTAAGCCCAGTGATTTGACTGCATCCTCAAGAATTTTACCAGTTTATATATATATATATATATATATATATATATATATATATATATATATATATATATATATATATATATATATATATATATATACAAAATAGTAAAGGGCCCAAAATTGAGCCTTGTGGGACCCCTCTTTTCACATCGGACATCCTTGATTTGTCAACAACTATTTCAACATATTGTTTTCCACTGGACACATAATCTCTTATAAGATTACTTGCACTGACCGAGAAGCCAATGAAATGTAAGATCGAGAAGAGAATTTCATGGTTGATTGTATCAAACGCTTTTGAATAATCAATTAGTGCCATTACTATTGCTTTTCCGTTATCTGTTTCTCTAATAATATCGTCAGTCACTTCAAGTAGTATTAGACTACAAGCCCTTATAACAATTTGGGGAGGTCATTTGACTCAGGATGAAACATATCCAGAACGATGCTACAATATAAAAAAATAACCTTAGGCACTAGGCGTCATTTCTTGGTGGTGCAAATGACTGTAATAATAATAATTTTTCATCTGAAGATATCCTCTTCCGACAAAATGTTCTTGTACGGCATTCCTCATGTTGGTAGATTATGAGATAATAATCTCCTAGAACCTACTGCCGTACAAAAATAATGGGACAGGAAGCCAGGAAATTTTTTTAATTTTCGGAATTTGAATTTTTTTCTGGCTTCCAGTTCAATAATTTTTATACGGGAGTAGGTTCTAGGAGATTATTAATCCATAATCTACCAACGTGAGGAATGCCGTACAAGAATATTTTATCGGAAAAGCAAATCTTCGGATGAAAAATGATTATTATTATTATTACAGTCCTTTGCACCACCAAGAATTGACGGCATAGTGCCTAAAGTTATTTTCTCATATAGCAGCATCGTTCTGAATATGTTTCATCCTGGGTCAAATGACCCCCCCAAATTGTTATATGGGCTTGTAGTCTATATAGTAGTACTATATCCAGAACCAAACCCTGACTGATGTAGACTGATGAAGAATATTGTATTTCTCCAAATGTTGCTTAATTTGATAATTGACGATTTTTTCGAATAATTTTGATGAGGCATTCAAGATGCTAATTGGACGTAAATCATCAAATGATGAAGCGTCAGACGTTTTTGGTAAAGGAATAACCTTAGAGATCTTCCAAGCATCAGGAACTACATTATTAATAGGACAAGTATTGATTATATGTGTCAAATATACTAGTATTTTTGGGCAGCATAATAAGAGCAGGTCAATACTCAATTCATCTGATCCAGTGGCTTTAGACTTTATTTCTAGTAAATACTTATAGGC
The DNA here is from genome assembly GCA_944452925.2 of Chrysolina oricalcia. Taxonomy (NCBI): domain Eukaryota; kingdom Metazoa; phylum Arthropoda; class Insecta; order Coleoptera; family Chrysomelidae; genus Chrysolina; species Chrysolina oricalcia. The sequence goes on along the minus strand of OX101812.2, from coordinate 28,037,811 downwards.
TTCGTTTTCGGATACTAAATTGAAGATGAAAGGGTCATCAAAGTTTCTCAAGACATTATTTCCATAAAATTGGACGAGTTCTGGATTAGGTGTCGAAGTTTTTCCTATGTGCTTCAAGAAGTTCTCATTAACTATTTCAGGATCACTCAATGCATCGGGTAAAACAGCTCTATATTTTTTGTAAATATTCATGTAATTTAGTTTTTTCCATGAGTTTGCTGACTTATTTTCTCGTTTCTAGGATTTTACCCACTGAAAATTATGTCAGTATTGAGCTCAAAATTAATTTTCCTTTTGCAATTTTTTTTTTATATTCTCATTTGTGGCATTCTCACACATGAATAGGTATAACAATCTAGAGAAAAATCCAAACCATAAGGTTTGCACGTACTTAAAGGGTTGAAATAAGGGCGCAAAAAAAATACTCGGTTGCTGATGCATTTTCTCGCTTATAGCAATCGACAGAATGAAATTTAATGTCGTTAGGAACCCAATAAAAGTTTCCCATAAGCCGGTCAGCTATTGAGGTATATTTTCCGGACGGAAAATTTTATGAATTTTTTTTTTTCGTTTTCTGTCAAACTTTCTCGTTTATGGCATTTGAACCAAATGATTTTGATCATGGATAAACATCATAATAAAATTATCATAAGCTATGGATGTACTTCAAAAAAAACCATAAGTTCTAAAGTTATAGGAAAATTTGTGGAAATTTTCGTTGATGGGAATTGGCATGTAAGAAGAAAATTGTATTTCAAGACCAGAAAAAAAAGCCATAAGTCGAAAACATGATATCGATGTTTTATACAATGTGGCCCATTTAAAATGAAAGCACCCTTATAAAACATACCTACTTTTTCAACCGATTGCTTTGTTTCTTCAGATAGATAATCAAAACGTCCACTAGAACACGAAATTTCAAGAAAAAGTTTTCATTTTCAGGGCCAACTATTCTTTTTTATCGAGGTAAAAAACTGAAAAATTTATTAGCGATATTTTGATAAAAAATCTGACTACACCACTGGATTCGTGACATTTTAAAATGGTTCATTTTGGAATTTTGTTGAAATTCGTTAATCAATAAAAAAGTTAGGGAATAATTAAATTAAAAAAATATGCCGATTAATCAACCCACCATTTCAATTTCTACTCTTATTCAAAATTCGGAATACACCACTGGATTCAGGTAATCTCAAAATATCACTGATCAGAATTTCATCGAACAATAAAAAAAATCATTAAATAAAATGATATTGTCATGAAATTCCATCAACATATTTTTCAAATTTTGTTATCCTGCAATTTTCTCATTTATAAATAGATATTGGTGAAATTCTGGCCAGTGATATTTCGAGACTTCCTGGTGTATTCCAAATTTTGATATATAAGAGTTCTGAAATTGAATTGGTGGGTTGATTAAACGGCATATTTTTACTAGTAAAAAACACAACAAGAATCCTAACTTGTGGTTCGAAGTTGCCAATGGAAACTGTTTGCGTTTACTTGTTTAATAAACACTGTGGCCAAGATAGGATTGACCAGCAGTGTAGGTATTTTGAAATGGTATTTCGGAGATCATTTCTTAAAGATGGGAAAAGTGGTATAATATTCGTAATTTATTGATAATCTTCGGAATAACGTCAGCAATAAAAGAAAGTGAATATCGTAAAAAAAATATTCATATACAGGGTGTCCGGTAAACCTTGTACAATATTGAAACTGGTGTTAGACCAGGTCATGACTGTTCAGAACATCCGAATTTCACCTTAGTAAAAATATCACCGTTCTCGAGATAATGGACATTTTAAGAATTTCTTGAAAATCACTACTTCACCTTAGATTTTTGAGTGCCATGTATACAAATTTAGACAAATTCAAATATCTTTGCTGCTGAAGATTACTGATGAGTTATGCTTTCAGTCGTAAAGAATCGTTTTTCAGAAAGAGAAAAAAAAATCAAGAAATGAGGGTAAAATGCCAGATTTGAGTTTCATCTCAATTTTTTTAAAAAAAGTTTGACATTATTGTCTGAAAGAAACATAACCAATTGGTAGTGGACATTCATTTCGAAAGAATGCTCATTTTGACCATACTCTACCATGAAATTAAACAAACAATAATTATTTTTGGAGGGAGGGGTTTCCATTGAATTAGGCGTGGTTTTATTCTAGGCTTCCATCAACTTTTATACTTACGCCCAAAAATTATTTTGTTTCGATTTTATCAAGATAAAATGTAAAAATGATTATTAATAATAGAGAATGGACTGCTTGGTAGCATTAAATAGTATGTCAATAAAATTAACTTTTCATGTAATTAAGCCTAATAAAATTATCGAAATGAAATGTCGATTATCCGACATGGCACCGATTAAAACGAATTCTTATGAAAAATATCACATTTGTTCAACATCCAGATTCCAACGAAGATATACAGGGTGTAACCAAATAAGTGCAAAAATTTTTAGGAGGTGAATCCTTGTCGAAAATTAAAAACTTTTTTAACTCCTGTGTTGTGTCCGTAGAATCAATAGTTTCCTGATGAAAAAATAAAATACAGCATTGTGCATGAACGGATCTTCTGTAAGTAGAATTGAAAAAGTCTAGTAGGTGGCTGTCACATTTTGTTTGAACAACTTGTGACTTGTTTCATTCAGTGGTATTTATTTCTTTGTCAATCCGTACACATGTTATACTCCCCGAGAACATGCGCTTATGCACTACATTTATGGTGAATGTGGAGGTAGTGCTACTGCTGCAGCAGCGATGCAGATGCGAATGATATCCGATTGCACAATGCCGCTCAGAGAATCGCTGATTTGGGGGCTATAAAAACGTTGAATTAGTATTTACTTCTTTACATCTCATCGAATGCTTCCTAGCAGTTGATTCGTTATTACTCATAATTATTTAATCATTTCATCTTGATACGATAAAAATAAAAGACATTACTGACAAAGTCTACTGGAGTTGATTTTAGCTCAGAATAACATCACACTCTAATATAATCGAAATTCTATTCCTACCAAAAATAATTGTCGTACGTTTTATACCATGGTAGAATCTGGACAAAATGGGCATTCTTTTGTAATTAATATCCACTTCCACTTAGTGGTGTATGAAAGCATCACTCATCAGTAATCTTCAGCAGCAGAGATATCTGAATTGGTCTCAATTTGTAGACATGGCACTCAAAAATCCAAGGTGAGGTAGTGATTTTCCAGAATTTGAAAAAATGCTCATTATCTCGAAAACGGTGAGATTTTTACTGAGGTGAAATTCCGATATTCTGAACAGTCATGACCTGGTCTATCACCAGTTTCAATATTATACAAGGTTTACCGGTATATAGAAAACAAAATTCGAATTTCAAATGAAGAAATTGTTTGTCAAAGAGAGAAACATTTTCTGCAATGAAAAAAAAAATTCAAATATTAAATCCAGAAACTTTGTCTCCAAATACATAATTTTGAAAGCACGACATTTCGTATCAAATACGTATCAATGACGTTTGACATTTGTCACCAGCAGTAAGCAATATCTAGGTACACTTTAACTTTCAACAATGTGGGGTATTTTCTATTCATAGGGCTTAAAAGTAAAACTTTGATGTTGGATTCTAGTAAAAAAAATAACCACACTGGAGAAAATAACAAACATCAGTTCGTTTCCCCACCACCTTAGATGCAGAGTTTCTGGCGCGTTTTTTTTCATACTGTCTTAAAAGTAAAACTTTGATGTCGGATTCTATTAAAAAAAATATCCACACTGGAGAAAATAATAAAAATTAGTTCGTTTCCCCACCACCTTACAGGCAGAGTTTTTGGCGCGGTTTTTTCATAGTGGCATCTCCATCAGGCCTAGTTCACTCTTAAGAAGTGAAAGTTCCAGAGTAATAAATTGCTTCTATGTCAAAATGAAAAATCAAACATTTCCAGATTCAAATCAGTCCTGGACCAATGTTGAAATGGATTTGCAGTGTCTTCGGTACAATTCAAATGGTGAAAAGAAGGAAATGTAATATTTTGTTGGTTTCTACGTATCCAAGGAACCATATCACACTGGATATGTGTGCACAAGTCTCTCATGATTGGTATCACTAGGCAAACAAGTACCGTAGTAACCTATGAGATGGGCTGATCTTCTAGATTATCACTCTCGGTTTCTCTAAAAACTACCCATAACATATAGGTTTCTTGGAATTTCTGAAAATATTATGAACATCCAATGGATTGGTAAATCTCATCAAGGGTTTTCAACTGACCCTCCAATCCGTTAAAAAAATTTGGGTGAGTGGCTGTCACATTGAGGGGGTGAAGCAGGGGCGATTTTTTATGTCACATAGTGTCTTTTCGAAAACATAACTCGAGTGACTCAGGGTTTTTCTTAGAATATAATAACGTAGAAAATTAATGTATACATTACTTTAGGACCTCACTGTATAAAAAGTCGTAATCATGTTTCCGACTTATGGCTTTTTTTTCTGGTCTTAAAATCAGTTTTTCTTCCTACACGCCAATTCCAATTAACGAGAAAATGAACATAAAGTCCTGCAAGTCTTCCAGATCCATATAGTATGGTAAGCACGAACTAGTCTAATGGCTTTTTAATATAAGACTTTTACATTAACAAATTTCTATTGCACATTATTTCGTTAACGTAAGGTGAGTTCGCTGGAAAACGAAAAAAAATTTCACCAAATTTTCCGTCCGGAAATTTGACCACAACAGCTGACCGGCTTATGGGAATTTTTTTTTTCGGGCTCCTAACAATATTTTAATTTAATTGTATTGATTGCCATAAGCGAAAAAATGCATCAACAACCAACAATTTTTTTTACAAGATCGCGCCTCTATTTCAACCCTTTAGGTACGTGCAAACCTTATGGCTTTGGTTTTTCACTATTAGATTGTTTATGTGTTGAAATACCATAAACGAGAAAATGAAAAAAAAAACATATTTTTTCTGCAAAAGGAACATCAATTTCCTATATCTAGCACACGTCCGATCGCTGAATATTCATATTTTGGGCTCAACATTGACATAATTTCCAGTGGTTAAATTCCCAGAAAAGAGAAAATGAGTCTGCAAAATCTGTCGTTATCTGACGGTCTATAAACTGAAAAGGAAATTAAATAGTACCATCTAAGCGTTCAAATATAAACAGTGTTCAGGTTCCGATAATTTATGTAACCAGCATCTTGCAAATAATATTAAATGATTTCAGCTGGAAATCTGGATCATTTTCACCGTATGATCGATCGTTGTTATGTTAACATACTTCTATTCACACCTTCACTGCTCTATGGTTGGAACACAGAATTAAAATTTTCGTTCTTTTCTTTTGTGCAAGCCAGCTCGATTTTTCAAACGTGATTTTGAGTCCTTTAAGTTTTAGCTACCTCTGTAATTCAACAATGCTGTCACACCCTGTTGTTATATTATCATTCATTGAGGTGGAACATGAGAATTTGTTGAGAACAAATAGTAATTTTCCCATTCACCACAGAAGTATATTCAGTCCTAGATGTATAACAAAGTTACCTTCTTAAGTATACGAACTAAACTAACAGTAAATATCCAAACCAGTCATATTTCATATTTATATCAAATAAATGATTACTATGATTACTACGATATGCAACATGAGTGGGAGTGGGAGTATGATCAATGTGATGTAATAAAATCTGTATGTTATAATAGGTTGGTTGATTGATTGGTTAAAGACTGACGAGCGAGATACTGGGTTTACCTCAACACAGAGACCAGCTGGGGTCTATTGTATTATTCTGCCGTCAGTGGTTCCTACTTAAAGAGGCCTGTGTTTTTCTCCAGGTTTGATAGTCTATTTACTAGTTGTTTCAGATTCAGGCCTATTTCTAGGTTGATCTGTCCGAATATTCTGTTGCGCTTGTTCAGCAGCGCGTCGCATTCGAAGATGATGTGAGAGGCTGTTTCCTCCTCGTCGCCACAGAGTCTACAGTCTACGGTTTCCATATTTATTTCCATGGTGTGTAGGTGTTTTCTAAGGCTGCAGTGACCGGTTAGTAAGCCGGTGATCGTGCGTATCTTGGATCTGTTGAGGTTAAGTGTGTCAGCCGTCAGTGTTTGGTTTAGGTGCCTCACCATGGCTGTGCTGTGTGTGTCGATGCCCTTCGAGTTGGTCCCAATATGTTTGGTGTTTTGTTTTCTTCCACTCATTGATTAGGTTTTCGCATCGGGTTTTGCTAATTCCAAAAGCTGGTTCTGGGCCTGTGTATGGTGATTCAGTTGCTTGTTTTGCAAGTTGGTCTGCTTTTTCATTGCCTTCAATTCCCCTAACAGTCATACCATTTTGTTAGGGGCGAAATTTAGGAAAGGAGAGCAGTGAATGTGCAATGATCTTTCACGCCACTAACATACCCAGTAGCTCAGTAGGCGTGGATTCGACAATAAAAGTTGATTTCAAGAAGAATTAAATATGGGGTTTAATTTTCCGGAGCGCCACGGATTTATCGCCAGTGAAAAATCCGAAACCACCCTGATGGAATGGGACAACCCACTGCACTAAAATCATTTTGCGTGTAAAGGGAATAGGTGTGGTTTTTCTGTGGTTCGCCCTCACTCCTTCTCTTTGGCACCATTCCTCTACGGTCCTCAGTGCATTTTGCATTAGCTCAGAGGTTATTTGGGCACACTTTCCCTGTACGCGGAATTCTATGTCGTTCACATAACTTCGGAAGTAGTATCCCTGATTGTTTAAAGATTCCAGATGTTCGTTTACTACCATGTCCCACAGTAGGGGGTATAGTATTCTTCCCTGTGGGGTTCCTCTGGCAATTTTCAGCTTCGCAGAGTATTCAAACATTTTGGTATAGGCCTGTCGATTTTGAAGCATTGACGTAATCCTCCTGCAGGTAGTTTCATCAACGGTTCTCCTCCTGGCCGCTGAGACCATACTTCCGAAGATTAGGTTAATTTGAATGTTAGTAGGTAATCCGAAAGACAAAATTCTAACTTTATATAGACCATGATAAGAAATTAATGATAAAGTTTGTTATGGCCAAGAGATCTTCGAATGTTCGGTTCCGTGAACATTTGGCAGATGCTTAATGTTCGCGAGAAAACAAATCTGGTGTTGCAGATCATTTATACGAAATACCACATAAAATCAATATTCGAAATTAAAAATCACTAAAACCAGTAGATGATTACCAGAAATTAGATTGTAATGATGTATTGCTATTTACAAGAACAGTCTGAGTAATTCCCTCCCCAATAATGATATAATGGCCCATTGAATTCTAAACTATCTGAGTGAATTCCGAGAGTAGGAATTGCCTATCATCGGTAGGGGTGGGTGAAATCGTTCCTGACAACATTAATAAGATTTGATCACAGGTATGATCTTGCTCGAATTGCATATCAATATTAATTCATAGTAAATAACTGTTTGATACAAATATGACTAGTATGGATATTCACTGTTTGTTTAGTATTCCTACTGACTTTGTTTGGTTTATTTAATGAAAAGGATAGAGTGCTTTCCTCAGATTATGTTATTTAGGTTCAGTTGGCAACCCTGAATTTCCTAAATGTTGTACAAACAAATAAATCCAAATTGAAAACAAATTCAATAACTTATTATCTATCTGCAGTAATAACTTTAAAAAATTAAAACATTTATATTTCCACGCCGCCTTGAGGTTGTCATTAATGTTCCAGAGTTTCCGGAGTTTTCCAGCTACATCTTGTTCTTAGAGGTATACCTACTCAGACCCTCATAAATTATTCCTCTTGATTCTTTTTTCATCATTCGATGGTTATAGGATTGTTCACCGTTGTTTTCCAACTATTTGACCTATCTCCAGCGGTTTTCGAGGAATTCACTGATTTCCTCAATTTTTTTTCAAACAGCTTGAATAAAAGGTTTATTATTGCGGTATTTGGATTAGTCAGCTAGGGGTGAAGTTCACCAATGTCCTGTGTTTTAGTAGTTATGACTGAAGAAATTCTTCCTCAATTATATGTGGTCGTTCAAATTTTGTGATTTTACCGATAGATAAATGGTAAAAAGTGCAATTTTTTCAAATAGAACACTCTGTATATCATCAAATTTCCTGAAAGGCAATAAAAGCTCCTTTTAAATGATGTATCATGTTCCTTTACCTGAAACGTCAGGTTTCCGAAATAAAAACAAGTTTTCATAAAAAATTATGTTATTTTGCCACATTTTAGTGCGACGATAATAGAATGTTTGCGCGTTCCATACCGAAAATGTTATCAGAAAATAATCAAAATGGAAGGCAATAACTATTCAAATGAAGTGTTGACGAAATTGTTCATTCCTCTTGGTGATTGTGGCAAAAATTTAAGTAAGGTTCTGTACTGTATTGAAGTATATGACTGGATGACGATCTGATTGTACAAAGAATTATCAATTCACTGGGTTTTCCAAACTCGACAGCCTATTAGATATTTCTGGAGATCAGGGAGATGAATACTTGAAATTTTGTATACGTGACTGCGAAATATATATTCACGGTGCAGTGTTGCCACATCTACCTGTTACTAACATCAACTTTTGATTTTCAAATGAAACACCCAGAATTTCATTCCGTTTTTGAATTCTATTGAAAAAATACAAAAAACTTTTATAAAAACGGAATAAAGTACTTGGTGTGCTATTTGAAATTTGAGAGTTGATATTAGTTACAAGTACATGTAGCAACACTTCAATATTTCAATTTCAATTTATTCATTCATATATCTTACAATACAGACATGTCTACAAAATAATACTGAAAACTAGATGATTATGTTTGGTTCACCTAGCTTAGGAAAGCTTGTGTTGTGTTTCCATCATAATCAGTTATATCTAGTAGCCTAAAAAAAAAAAATTCTTAATTTTCTTCTGGATGGTAGCCTGTGATTCTATTCCAGCATGACTTTTTAATAATTTTGTTTGTTTTTTATTTTTTTATGTATATGCATCTATATACATATACCTTCAATAAAGAATTTATGTATTTGAGTAAGGATGGTGACGATTTTTGAGTGAGTGCGGAAGTTTATTTCATTAAATTATAGTTAAAAACATATTCATATTTGTGAGCATCAGGTTTTTCACTTCTCTTTTGAAGCGTTTCATATTGAGTATACACTTGATTGAACTTGGAAGCATATTAAATAATTTAGGGCCATAGAAAAATATTGTATTATGTGTGTGGTTTTTTTTTTTTTTATTTCGGTAGGTAGGTTGCTGATTGATGTTTGGTAAATCTAGTGGTTCGTGTATGGTAATTGTTCATATTTGTTTTTTCTCTGGAGGTCAATACTAAAGCATTGAAGACAAAGATATTTGTAATATTGAGGAGTTTATTTGTATTGTATAATGAATTTCGTATTTATTTTTTAAATAAAATTTTCAGAATAGTATTCTGTGTTGTTTAATTGTACATTTTTTGTAACTGTATTGTTTGTTCCTCCCCTCGCAACAAAACAATATCTGATAACGCTTTCCGATAGGGAAAAAATATAGTTCCAAGGAGTTTCTTGGTAAGTATATCCCTAATATTGTAGAATGTATGAATCAATTGTCTCATTCTTTTTATGACATGATTTGTATGATCTTCCCATCTCATGTGCTGGTCCAATATGACTCCTAGACATTTCAACGTTCTGGTTTTCTCAATAATGGGACAAATGCAGTTTACATGGGGTTGATAACAATTTTCTTTGTGTATACGAAGATTATGCATTTATGGCTGATCAGGTCCCAACAGTGAAAAAGTGATGTATTTAGTTTTATTTATATTGAGACTAAGCAGATTATAATTTAGCCAGAAATGAATTTTACTCAGATCACTTTCTGCTTTAGAGTATACATTATTCCATGTATCGCTGGAAAATACTATAACAGTATCGTCTGCATACGATATGAGATGCTCATGAATATCATTAATATGAAATATACTATTTATATACCGGCCCCAAGACTGTCCCCTGAGGGACACCTATGTTAACTTTTTTGAGTTCACTGTAATAATCATCAATTTTAACCTGTTGATACCGGTTTGATGAGTAAATTCGCATAATTTCTAGAGCTGGACCTCTAACACCTACATCATACAGTTTTTCTAATAGAATATCGTGTGAAACAGTATCGAATGCCTTGGCTACGTCGAGAAATACTGCGAGACATTTTTTTGATTTATCCAGTTTAAGGTTCAGATCCTCAAGTAATTGAATATACTACAGAACTTTCTGTATGTTTTTGCTATAATTTGAAAACATTGACAGTGAAGAATAAACAGTTTCTTCAAAACTTCATTTGATTATTTACTAATCAAACATTCGTTCATGAAAGCGCAAGCGATTTATTATTGATGCAGTAATTGTCGAATTATCATGTTCCATGATATGGCATAGCTACCTACTACGAAATACGGCATAAATTGTCTAATTTTTATAGAAACTTGGTTTTATTTCGGAATCCTGACTATTTTTGGGTTTCGAACTTTTATTGTCTTTCAGGATATTCGATAATATGCAAGGTGTTCTATTCGAAAAAATGCACTTTTTACCATTCTTGTATCATTGGGTAAAATCACAAAATTGGAACGACCCTGTAAACCTAATGGAGAACGAGTTCCCTTAGAAATAACTAATGCACTGGACATTGGTTAACTACATACAAAATTTGCACTTTCTACTAATCCAAATACGACAATAATGAAAATATAACTAAAGCTCAGTTTTGCATAAAAAATAAAGACATCAATACATTTTTGTAAAATCACGGAAGAAAGGTATACGGGAGTATGAAATAATCATAAAGCAATATCGAAGTAAAAAATACAATTAGGTATGTATAGGGAGTCTCATTCAATAAAAAAAGTTGCTGCTACTTTATAATGTAAGAGGAAACACCCCAGCACTGGAAATATTTTAGATCGATAGAGAAGATCTAATGACACAGGAAACCAAATTTTCGAATTATTCTTAAATTCCGTTCTTCAAAAACGTCCAATAGGCCATTGAGTTGGGAACACCCTGTATAAGATGTTACATTTGAAAATTTAAATTTAATGTAATTTTCGTAAACTTAGGTCAGCCATTTTGACAGATTACGTTGGTGAGTTGTAAATTTTGTCTTGAACGTATGTTCTAAATTTCAACCAATCGGTTCATAAATGTGGAAAACATTTCTCGTTGCTAATGAAACGAACATATTATGAAATATCGATGGTCCATTTTATTAGATTAGAAATGATTGATGATGACGATAATCATTATTCTTCTCATCTTAGTCGAAACAATAAAACATTTTTGTGGATATTACGCCCATGTACGCCATGTAATATTAAGTCCTCATAATGAGACAGAGAAGATGAACAGATCCGAAATCTGATAAATCGACCGACTTTTTTTATATGTATGAAAACTAACGGAATCTTGGCCTATACCATATCCTGGATTTAACCATAGAAATATAATAAACAATAGAACGCCAAACACGCTGTCCGAGATTCAGTTAATTGACTCCTCATAGGGAGTGATCACCGACCTGTACGCTTGCGCATTTATGATTTTTCTGGCCACGTCGTTACCAAGTTCTTTTTTTTATGTTCCAAATGAAGTTCGGAATTTCATCTGTTTCAATGGTTTCGTTCTCGGGCCATTGCAAATTGTTGGGACGTACTCTCCCGAGAATTCCGAGTAACAATCAACCCGATCGGAATACGCCCTTTGGCTGATTGGGCTTGGGAGAGTACGTCACAAAGGGCGCCAATATTAGTGGCTTGGAAATTTGCTATTTTCAGAAACGAATGGTAACGGCTGAAGAAAGAGAACAGTGTCGGCTTTTGGGCTTTGGCATTGTTAGGTTTTAGCAGTTGTTGATACCTAGTTTGTTTTCGTGTTTTGTTATTATTGCTTTGCTTGCCATTTGTGCTGTTTCCTGTGTTTTCCCTAGTTTTTTCTGTCATCCCTCTTTGAGTACTCTGACAGAAAATGTGGTTACACATATATAAGAATTTGTCGTTCAATCTATAAAAAAAAATCAAAACTAGGTATTCTTAACTAGAACAGTTTGATGATTCATCATATATAATCAATGATATAACACGACAAGAAAATCCAACTTCTGTCTTCTTGACAACTCCTACTCGCTACTTACACTGGACGATAAATAGATATGGATTGTTCAGAATGCCACATAGAGTATGTTTGTCCACTATTGAAGACATTGCAGAATCTTCTGCAGAGGCAGAAAACTTTCATATTGATTTCATTGAAAATATGAACAGGATGTTCATAAAGTCAGTTGTGGAATCATCTGCGACTGAAAGTTGGAATTTAGTCGCTGTTTTCCATCGTACAAGATAACCTCTCTTGGAAGGGATTCATGTTTCAAAGAGAAACATTCTCAATTGAAAATTGAATCAATTGAGAATGTTTCTCTTTAAAACTTTCATATTGTTATATAGATATTTATAATTTCCTTGAGAGAAAAATCCGGCAGGTTCTTGCAATTATCGATTATTTTTTTCAGCGAAATATGTTCGAAATATGTTCGATGAAAAAGTTGTAGATAATAAAAAAATCTTAAATTTCTTCCATCAACGCTTTTTGACATAACCTCAGATTAACCGTCAAAATGGTTAAAAACCGATTTTTCAGTTTTTTTTCTCGCGTTCAAATGAATTAGTTCAGTTGAAAATTTTTAGATACGTGTCTTTTTTTGTGTCGAATAAGCTCGATTTTTTCGCAGATGAGAAGACTGCTAGTTTTCGAGTTATTTACATTTTTCGAAAAAAATACTCTCATTTGTTGAAATGTCTATTCTAAAATAGTCTATGTAACTAGGTGGTTTATTGATCGTTGAACCGCTCAAAATTGAGAAAAAAGTCTGTCTGAATCATGATTTTCTCAATAATTTCAATTATTTTTCATTATTTTTATAACAAAAGCAAGTTTATATCAAATTATTCATAGTAAAATTTTGGAATACCTACATACTTATACTACAAAATTGATTTTATAATATCGTATTTATTCTTTTCTACAAATAATGAAAATCATTCAAGACGAGTGGGAAACCGCTGAGGAAATTGTGTCCAGCTAATTCCCAAAAATCCTTCAATATCCAAGTGAATCCCGAGTAATACCCCGAACGAATGACACTAATTCCTCCAATACCCAAAGAATTTTCGTTTTTTTTTCTCAACAATTATTTTGAATACCTTTTTTTTTCTATTCCACAAATTGTGATTCCAACACCGGATGTTTTCTGTTATCCGCAAATTCTCGGTTCCATGGGTTGAGGGCCTTTTTTTGTTCTTCTGGCACAAAATAATTCCTGTAATACTCGAGTAATACCTCTAATTCTGGACTGATGCTCATTGATTACCACTAATTCCCGAGTAATACCCACTAATGCTCAATAATGTTCAACTGATAAAACTAATTCCTCACTAATACCTGAGTAATACCACTAATACCCAAGGCATATCACCAAATTTCCCCCTCGATTGAAGATATTGGGAAAATCATGATTCAGATAGAATTTTTATCAATTTTAAGCGGTTTAGCAATAATACACCAAGTGACATAGACCATTCGAATGTAGACATTTCTACAATTAAAATGATCACTTATAGACCTTCTAAATACAAAAAAAAAACCAGAACAATTGTTCGTGGAAGAGTATTTCTTTCGAAAAATGTACCTTACTCGAAAAATAGACGTCTTCTGATTTGTGAAGAAGTCATGCCCCTTTGAAACCAAAGAAGACATATTTCTACAAATATTCGTCTGAATTAAATCATTTATCCGCGAGAAAAAAATTAAATACTTGTGAATCGGTGATTCGACATTTTGACATCTAATTTGAGGTTATATCGAAAGTGTAGATGACAAAAGTTTTTGATTTTTTTATTATCTACAACTTTTCCTTCAAACGTTTTCCTCTAAGAGGTCACGTTTCGCCGCAAATCCTAAAAAACCGGTTTCAACTCCTAAACTGCATCCGCATTTGAACATTTTGAGTGTTTTCGTGTTTAAACATTTTTTTCTTAAAGTTAGAACCTCAACAAAATTTTACAAATGTCCTTGCCTGTTACTTTTTTTTCACAAAAATTAAAGGCACCAGTCTAAATGGCATTCTAGTGTTTATTTTATTTCTATGGATTTTACGCGCAAATTATGCTTTATGTATTAGATTCAATGTTACTTGAGGATACAGGTGAACTTGCAATTTCTTCATAAAATAACGAATTTTTCCTTTATTTGTTCTGTTCTTTCATAAAAGCTGTGCCTTTCTGTTAACTCCAGAACCTCTAGAAGTAATCACGTTTTTTCATATGGATAACGGTTCCATGGGACTAACTATGGTTCAATGACACTACATTGGTAAACGGAAATCCGTTTTGAGCCTACAGTTTTTGTTTGAGAAGTTTTAATTTTTTTTGCATTGCTCAATATTTTTGTGTAAATTCCGGAACTTCAGTGATTTTTGGTTACGACAATTTTCAATAAAAAAAAAAATTAAACGACACGATGAATTAAAAAAATTTAGAGGTTCCGGAATTCTTATGGGACAACCAAGCCCATACAAAAAATTTATCTTTCATGAAATCAATAGTTTTTGCAGGAAACGAATTCTACGATCGGGAAATTCATATCAAATTGGCGCTGTAATCGAGAACAAACAGGTGCTGTGTTGCCAATGTTCAGCGAGTTCATTATCTTCACACCCATCCTTGATAAGTATGCCAACAAACCTTAGATGGAAGGGATGAGGAAGAAATTCGACTTTTCGGTAATGGTGGCTCTAAAAAAAAATTCAATAGATACGGATTTTTCAGAACTTAATATTTTTCCATTATAAATCTAACAGGCAATTAGACCAACTGAATTCTGCCATTGTTTACTAAACCGCTGAATGCTCGTTGTTTATTTATGACTCAACTTTGGTGATAGGATGATTTATTTTTATTGAAACTTCTTTGATGCACCATTTGAACTTTTATTACAATTCTGCAGTGTAAATAAATAAAATTGGTCATTATTATATCATCATGAAGTAGAAGACGAAAAAATAGCTTTTATCTAATTTCCACCAAGGCTTTATTAATTACGACCGGTTTCGGCTTTAGTGGAAATTAGACGTAAGTTATTCTTTCATCTTCTACTTCAACATGAATTTCCACAAAATAAATAAATCATTCAAATTATTTCATCATGTTATATACCACATGCAAGGCAAAGTATGCTGTCATTTATTTTCACCGCATAACGATCACGGTCGATTTTTCAACCTAATTTGATAACAAAAACACATGTTTCGACTCATTATATCAAATATATGGTTATCTGTCATACATACCGACGTTTCTATAACACATATTATGAACTTCGTGCATCTGTTGTTGACAAACGCATTTATTATTTTGACATCCACTGTCCGGGACTCTTCCGTAGCACTGGACGCTGTCTTCACAGTTACCACCGACTCCATCTGAAACTGAAATTAATCGATAATTACAAATTTGAAGTATTTGTGAACTGAATTGTTGATTCTAGAAGAACTGTACCAAAGCAAAGTAATTAGTGCTTATAATAACGCTCGAGATATTCGCGGACACTTGAGGTAAGTAATTGTTAAAGAAACGTGCCATGCATGCATCATAATCTTTGTCAAAAGCACTGAGAAGCGTGCGAAATAATCCTCAACATTAAAACACGCTGTGCTATAAAGGTTGTTGCTTGATAACAACGTTAGTTTTATCATATGAAATGTCATATTAGCTTCGATATCAACTAGGTCCAAGAAACGAGGAGCGGCCCGATGTTAAATGTGCAAAAATTATTATCCGAAAAAAAAACATGAGCGTATAAGAAATTGAAATTCAGGATTAGTTTCTATTTGATGCGACTCGATCCTGATTACCGAACATAACCTAAAAAATTGGCAAAGTTGCGAAAAGCGGTTTTTTGTTGATAATCAAAAAACTACAGCTCCGATCAAAAAAAGTTAAATCAGTACATTGTAGGTATTGAAAAGATCTATCAATTGAATGATCTACAATTTTTGGATATCATTGATACTCATCGAGTTTTATCGGAAAAACTGTGAAAATCAGGTTTTCTATAACTCGTTTATTGTAAGGCATTGAAAATTGTTACCTATGTAGCCTATGGTAAGCCGAAAAAGTCTTTTTCAAAAAAATTGATGAATATTGATTATTTTTCAAGATATATTAAATTTTATCAAAAAAGTTGCTCTCTCACAATGGCTACTCTTGCTCGAAAAATGCCTTATTTTTTTCTGTAAGAGTTGTACTTTCATATTATCGAATAAGTATATTGATTTTATTTATTTTATGTGTCGAAAAATTGCACAATTTTTTTACATGTTTTTTCTAATAAATTTCTCAATTTTGTTTTTATAGAAATGACTTTTATAAAAATAGATTTCTAGCATGACTTCACGCATTAAAAAAAATGAGTTCCTACGATAACTAGGAGCCGAGATAAATTTTTAATTCAAAAAAATCTGGAAGGCGTAATAATCATCGTACAGCAGTCACCTTCATGGATATCAAGGTTGGATACCTATATTTTCGATAAAAAAATACTAGGATATGTCTAGTTTATTTGGAGTATTATTAATTGATGAACAAAGTGAGGCGTGCAGACGAAGAGCGTTGCAATTTTAGCGAGTGACGCAGTGGGGATACAAATACTGTTGACTTTATTTAAAGGCACTTTCGTCCTAAGAGTGTTATTGAAAAAGAAAAGAAAAGTTATTAGTTCAATCTCAAGTACTAGTGTACATTGCAAAAGAAAACGTACGTGAACATCAAGACGAGATATTCAATATTTTTCAAGCACAAGCTTAGATGAAGGGTCTTCATCCCTGAAAAAGTGGGAGTCAGAAACGATTTTTTTTCGGAGTAGAGAAGGGTTGTTTGATTGTATAAAGATAAAAATAATGAAAAAAATATTTTTTGACTTTTAAATGAATGAAAAGGATATTTTCCCCTATTTTTGGGCAATTTCGTTCAGTTCCACCATCAAAACGAACGAATATTTTGGTGTTGTTTCTTTTCAGTATCGAGTCTATCATTCGTCCAGTTAAACGACTTTCTCATTTTTCTCCTAGATGTTAATTTTTTTTGGGAATAATTTTACAAAAATGTGTTGTTTTCGCGAAATGGCTTTCCTTGCTTTATTCCATTTGAAATGAGAAATATCCCGCTTTATCAAAGTCAACTAAAAAAGGTTTGGTTCAGCCGTCGACCAGTGAAAAATAATTATTACTCACAATTCTAGATTCAGAAATGGAACTGAATTTCTTTTAAATGACACGCCCCTCAGGTTGCTCCTCCCACACGACTGGTGAGGAAAAGAGAGAGTATCATATAGCTAGTATGACATCTGGCACAGGGTCGGATCGGGAATGGGAAAAAAGAAAACTCATTCGGGTCGATTATGGAATATTACTACTTTTACAATTAATAGCTTTTTTCAACAACATGTGTTTATCACTTGGGGGACAATACTCCATAACATTTTAATATCAGGAAAAACCAAGTCCAGAATGTTGGACGAGTTTCGTGATTTCTGATACGATTCCATTCGAAATTGGTATATAGAAGCTTTTGGGTTGGGATGTCATAATTTTTTATGATAATTCTATTTTGAGTTGGTATTGGTATAGAACTCTAATAGCACAAGCAACTTTGAACGCACGAAATAAGTTTTCAGTGCTATCCCCACTCCGCCACCCGCTACAGCTATCGCGATCCGCGCCTGCACGCCTCACTTTATTCATCAGTAAATAATACTGCAAATGAACTAGACATATCCTTTTTTTTTTTTTATTGAAAACATAGGTGTTCAACCAGTATATCAATGAAGGTGACTGCTGTACGATGATTATTGCGTCTACCAGATTCATTTGAAATAATAAAATTATCTCGGCTCCTAGTGATCGTAGGAATTCCATTTTTTTAATTCTTGAAATCATGCTAGGAATCCATTTTCATGAAAGTCATTTATATAAAAACAAAATTGATCAATGTATTAAAAAAAAACATGTAGAAATATTGTGCAATTTTGTAATTAAAGTAATTTTTTGACCCTTAAAATTAAAAAAAATCAATATACTTATTCGATAATATGAAAGAACAACTCTTACAGAAAAAAATAAGCCATGAATTGTTACGTAGCATCATTCCCCGAGCAAGAGTAGCCATATTGAGAGAGCATCTTTTTTGAGAAAACTTCATATATTTTGAAAAATAATCAATATTTATCAATTTTCCAAAGAAAGACTTTTTCGGCTTGTCATAGGCTATACATAACGGTAAGTAACAAGTTTGAGTACCTTACAGTTAACGAGTTATAGAAAACCCGATTTTTTACGTTTTTCTTCGAAATAACTCGAATCACTATCGAGTCGCATGAAATAGAAACTCATGCATTTCTTATACGCTCATATTTTTTGTTTTCGGATATTAGTTTTTGCACGCACTTTTCCCTATTGCTTGGACTACAAGCTGTAGATAAAAATAGAGGCTCTTTTCACCCAAAATAAAAGACGCAAACCCTGGTTTTCGCACCAGCAAATTCGCTTTGTGGAATTGTTTGAACAAGAAATAGTGAAAAAACTTACAACTTTTTTGTTTATTGTGAATATCTCAAAAAGTATTGAGGGGTCGTTTTACAGTCGATTAAACTTTTGCAGAGATTTATATAACCTACAAAAAGGTTTCTTATACGTCCAGATCGGTACATTTTTTACTAAGAAAATCCGGAAAAACCTCTAAAAAGAGACCATTTTTCAAAAACTCATGATTTTTATAAATCTGAAGATGGACTAACAATATTGCGGAAAATGATAGATAATAACATGTGGTCCAACTGTGCGGAAGATGGTTTCTGTCCGATGTGTAGTTTTTGCACAATCGCGTTATAAACAATTTAATGGCAAATCTTTGTAAATGTGCCGATTCAAGGGAAAGCATCATATTCAAATTCTGTAAACGGCATTTGGAAGTAGAGATTAATTTCTACAATTTGCTTATTATGAATTTTCACCTAAGAGGAGGGAAATGTGTTGAAAATGTCACTGGAAGTTACTCAAATGCTTCAAAGTGCACCCAAAGTCGCTCGAAATCAATTCGAGTTGAATTCAGTGCGACTTCGGGTGACTTCGAACGCACTTTGATTAACTTTCAGTGACATTTTCAATACATTTTCCACTCCTCACGTGAAAATCCAAAGTATACGAATTGGAGATATTGATCTCTACTTCGAGATGCTGATCACAGAATTTGACACGACGATTTCCTTTAAATCGGCGCATCTTGCAAGATGTGCCCTTAAATTGTTTATAAGGCGATTGTGCAACAACTACACATCGGTCAGCAAATATCTTGCGCAAAGTTGAACCACATATTATTATCTATCAGTGTCCGCAATATTATTTGTCCAGCTTCAGATTTATGAAAATTATGAATTTTTTTAAAATGGTCTCTTTTTCGAGACCGATCCGGTAGTAGGATCGGTCCATTTTGTAGTTTTTATAAATCTCTACAAAAGTTACATTGACTGCAAAACGATTCCTTGAACAATATTTGAGATATTTCCATGAAAACGAAAAGGTTATAATGTTTTTTTTTTTTTATTTTGCTCGTTTGAAAAATTTCACAAAGCAATTTGGGGTTTTAATTTAAGAAATATTTTATAAAAATTAGTATAGGCCATTTGCGTCTTATATTTTTTTGGGGGAAACCTCTATAGCTTGGTCTAAATACGTGACATCAGATATCCATTTAGAGAGATTTCAAGCCCTCTAATAATTCACCTTTCTTTTGTTATCCTTAATGTGGGAATGCACAAAGGAACTTTAGCGATTCGTTAACGTTATTAATGATAACCGATTCCGTTATTTACAGAAAAATGAAGGAGTCCTGTGGTTATGTTTATCAGATTTCAGATTCAGATTTTTTTATTTTTATTCAGAGTAAAGTGTGCAGATCAAGATAAATTTGCGAATTATTCTAAAGTTTCTATTGGATCGCTATACTGCACCTAAGCATAATGTTTGCTTATGTTGTGCTTGTTTGTCTGCAATCCTCCAGAAACATTGTAATTGTACAGATATTCATCTATGGTGATCGTTTTTAATAAATATAAAAAATCCCTTTTCAGTGTAAAATAATGAATGTAAGTAACATTCTCTTATTATTGAATGAGTTGTTTTTAGGAAAAGGTGGGTACTGAAAACATGTCACCTAATTTATTATTTTGTTTATTACTGTTGCATTTTGTTGAACTAAATTTTTTATCTCCGTTTTGTATTTATGGAGTTTTGTTATCGTCTTCATTTCAGAAGGTAGGATATTATACAATTTCGGTCCAAAGTAGAAAATATATCTTTGTGTGTGGCTCTTTTTGAACATTGGTATGTATATTGTGAGTTTCTCTAATGATCTGGTATTGTTTACTACTTCCGTGGGAAGATTGATACGATTTACGTTATGAAACATCCAGTCCAGGCATTGGTAGGCATACAAGCCTCTAATATCAAGTATTTGAAACTGCTCATATAGTTTAATAGTTGAATGAAGTTTTGGTATCTTAAATATTATTTTTAGAATTTTGTTTTGCATTGATTGGAGTTGTATCAAATTATTGCGGAATAGACCGCCCCATACCTTTATATAATAACCCAATATGGATTCAGCTAAGGAATACTACATTATCCTTAGTGTTTTGTTATTCAGGATATATCTTAAAATATATATTTTTTCAGTCAGCCACCTAAGTCTGCTAATAGAGATAGAATATGCTTCTCCCACCTTGAGCTTTCGTCTATTATGACACCTAAATACTTGATGCTTTGACATTTTTCTATTTTCGGGCAATTGCCTGTGGATCGATTTGGGCAATTATTTTCGTGTACAAAAATTGCATTTTTATCTGCCGGTTGATCACTTGAATTTAGAGAAAATGAAATGTACTTAGTTTTCTTATCGTTTAAGCTTGGTAAGTTTTGGTCTAGCCATCTCTTAACTTGCCCTAGTCCATTATTTGCTTCATTAATAACCTCGTCCCAAGTTTTTGCAGAAAAAATCAAGGTGGCATCATCGGCATACGATATAATATCGCCTTTACAGTTTCCTAAAAATCCAATATTATTTATATAGATAAGAAACAATATTGGACCCAATACTGTTCCTTGTGGTACACCAATTGTTATTCCTAATGGATTGCTATAATTTTCTCCCAGCTTCACTCTCTGAGATCTTTTATGCAGATAATTTTGTAGAATATTCTTCGCAGGCCCTCTAATGCCATAGTTGTAAAGCTTTTCCAAAAGTAATTCGTGAGATATGGTATCAAAGGCCTTGGCAAGATCAATAAAGATAGCTATACATCTCTCTTGTCCATCCAAGGAGTTTGCCGTGTTTTCTACAAAATCAAGAACTGCTTTTTCTGTGTTGGAATTACTCAAAAACCCGTATTGTCTTTCAGTAATAACGTTTTTTTTGGTTCAGGAAGGTTATCAGTCTTTTTTATGCTATGTTCAAAGATTTTAGCAAAATTGTCTATCACAGATATTGCTCGATAGTTTTCGATAAGTTTCCGTTCACCAGATTTATAAACAGAAGTGATAAGACTTTTTTTCCATTCATGAGGTAGTTCGCCCCTCTCATAACAGAGGTTTATGATATGAACCAGTGGATCTGCTAGATAGTTGTGAAATTGTTTTATTGAAATCTTATCTGGACCTGGTGAACAATTGCATTTGAGCGAGGATATATTATTGATAATCTCATTTCTTGTCGTGGGTTCAAGAACCATTGTGGATGGTACTGTTGCGTCATTTGATAGCTTTTGGGGATTTTCAAACTGGGTTTCATTTATATGGTTTTGCATCTTCACTCCTATTTCAACAAAATATCAATGAAAATTGAAACATAATTATAATAAATACAAAATAAGAATAGAACTAAATGTGCGAATTAGTGCCTTCCTCCTCATAAAAGAGAACAACGGCCTCTCCACTCACAAGCGATTCAGATGAAATTGAGGACACTCGTGAATCATCATACTCGTGCCACGAACCAGCATATGGATTTCTACAGTAAGCTGTGTGGTGTCCGCTATTGGTTGTCCCACTATGATTACACAATGCGTACAGACTGTAGCGACATGGATGCACGTTATTTGCTGCTTATTTACTCAAGTCCCATTCCTCTAAAGGATAATTATTGGTGAAATTCAATTTCTCTCGGAATCTTTCTATGGGTGAAAAACGATTAAAATGAATAACTAACATTTTTGGGAATTTATGAATTGATATGGATTTCGTGCACTTCCTTCTTTTGTTGCACTTCGCATATATCGGCTTCTCGTCTCCATCCAAAGTTTCTTCCTCTGTGAATGAATCTAAACAGTTTGATAGTCCTAGTTGGCCTGTTCTTTGAGGTATTGGTAGGGAAAGGTCCCAGGATGGATCGAAGGAAACTGAACAGTGACCACAATAAGTACATTTCAGTGTAGAATTTCAGCTGACCAACGAAGTTATCTACCATTTTAGAGTTTTCCATCCTTAAGTATCTTGACCATGACTCCTGCGCCTTCTCGCTGTCACTTAACTTTTCGTCTATCTCTGTCATAATGATTTTTGGCTTCTCCTTTATTCTATTCACGTCTTCATGTAGACCATCCAAAAGGTATCGTAAGAACTCTTGAGCATCTTGTTGGGCATAACCGATAAAACGAGATGCATATTTCTGAATTTGACTTCTCAAGA
The DNA here is from genome assembly GCA_944452925.2 of Chrysolina oricalcia. NCBI lineage: Eukaryota > Metazoa > Arthropoda > Insecta > Coleoptera > Chrysomelidae > Chrysolina > Chrysolina oricalcia. The sequence continues at coordinate 28,014,996 of OX101812.2, read as the reverse complement.
GGGCTGTATTTACAACTCGATCTGACGAATCTTCCGACCATAGTTCCTTGATTACCTTTGCAAATGCTTTGATTAAAGCTCCCTTCATACTGGATATACTTGTGTTTATATCTCTCGTGTAGGCGTCTCCTTTCAAATACTCTAATAACCATCTGGTGTTCGACAAACACTGGGTGACACAGTTCATAAAACAGGTGTTACCAATATTTCTCAAACCATTGAGACCGAGATTTTTGACAGTATTATGTACAACTGGCCTCATGATGTTGAAGCTGCGATCGCCACTACTATCGTTTTCTGAGTTGTCTCTATAGTGGTGATTGTTCCTATCCCTAGAGCGGCGTGGAATTGTTCGCGACTTAAGACTGCTGGATATTGAGTTGGATGGAGATATTGTAGAACTTTGGGCTTTTGGAGAAGTCGGTAACAAACTCAAATTCTCACTGCTGCTTATTGGATGGGATGAAGATTGTTTGATTTTTGTTCATTATCTATAATAACAACTTTATCCGTATTAGTTATCGGTAGGTTTGTTAAACAATATTTAGTGGAGTTCCGGTTTATGGTCTTATTGATTATTTGCCACGTTTTTCTGCTATCACCTTTTACGGAATCAAATTTGTTTTTACAGTATTTATTTTTTGTTTTTTTTTTAAATAAATTATTGAGTTTATTCCTGTAAATTTTATACTCTCTGCCATGTTCTGGTGAATGATTATGCAATAAACTTTTTTTGATAATGTCCCTATGCCTAATGGATGTTATTAACGCCTTTGTAATCCAAGGTTTGATTTTATATTCATTCTGTTTGAAATATCTAGTATAAGATGACATTGTTATATATTTTTGAAGATTATTCATGAATTTATTATAACTAATTTCTACATTTCTATTTCTGAAAACTTCTTCTCAATCATATTTAAAATCGGTTAGTATATCTAGAGACTCCCAAAAATAATAATTTTAGTCTAATATGTGATTAAAAATAATTACATAGCTAGCAGAAAATTTGATATCAAATAATTATATCATAAAGACTTTCCTGAACTCTTCTCTATTCCTGATAGTGAAAATGTGTTCCTCTTTCTTAACGTATATTCTTCCTGCGTCGATCCATACATCTTTCATTGTGGTATTTTTAATGGCTTCATTTAACGGTTCCACTCTGAGATTGGTCAAGTCCGGATAACTACTCCTGTTCCTTTTGAGATTTTTTTTCTTGTCTTATCTCATATGTGTTGAACTTGTGAAAATTCCTCTAGATTTTTTATTATTAATTTGTTTTCCTATTCTATAGCATAGTGCTATATCGGTATCCTTAATATCCATGGACAATAACTTTGAATTTAAGAGCCTTATAATTTCACCTCTCAGATTCTCATTTGGTTTTTCTTGGAAATTGAAGACTTGAAGGTTTTTTCCTACCTGCTTGATCTAACGTATCGTATTTGGCTTCCATACTGTTTTTATCCTTCTGTAGGTTATTGATGATGTCGTCTAATTGGTTTATTTTCGTTTCATTTACCTTCTTATATTGTTGGTGTTCGTTTTTAATATCTGCCAATTTTTTCTCCATTTCAGATAGCTTTTTGTCTAACGAGCTCGATCGATACGGCGGCCGATACCATATCAGATAGGGTTTTTATAAAAATGGCATCTTTCATGCATTTACTCATTGCTACATTTATCGAAGATTTTATTTCTTTACTAACCTCTCTAGTCAAGACCATTTTCGATAAAGATCTCATAGTATGTAGGAAATGTATTTGTTCGTTCGCTATGCAAGTTTTCAGAAGAAAATTTGTACTTTTAACACTGTTTTAATGCGTTTTATTGGGAGCGCTCAGATACTCGACTATTCACTATGCACCATATAGACTAATTTTCAAATTTCGTAATGACATGTACCATGACATTTTATATCTACCCAATATAAAATATTGGAAAATAATCCAATTTTTATAGAAAACTTGCTTTCATTTCGGAAACCTGACTCTTTAGGTATAGAAATATGATCCATCGTTTGAAAGGAAATCCAACTTTTTTCTAGAAGCGGAGGTCTGATATCCCCGATCGACTTTTTTGACGTTATTTTTCACTATTATTGCGGTTTTTTTTTGCTAGTTTTCGAAATTTATTCGAGAAGAAGGGGGATTCTAGCCTTCTGGAAGACAGAGGTGAGGATGATTTTTGCAATGTTTATAGACACTCCGCTTCGCTTCGTGTTCTTCGTTGCGTGAGCTTTATAGGCTCACTTGTATCATACTATTATATCATGTCTGCATCATAATCCTTGTCACTGAAGACCGTACAAAATGTCTGATATGTTTTCCTCTCTGTTTTACCAAATTTTGTTCAAGTGTCAACTTGGTGGCTCGTCGGGTTACGGAAAAAGAGCTTTTTACTACAATTAATTTCATACGGCACATTATTCGGTTTCAAACAAACTTTCGTTAAAAAAATTCAAAATAATACTTTATATCTTTCTTGAAATGAAGCATCTTTTCCAGTAAACTCTGAACAACACAACTGACGAAATACAGTCGTTAATCCATGAACTAATAACTTATATCCTTGCATTAATAATATTATCAATATTGATTTCATTGAAAATATGAACAGGATGTTCATAAAGTCAGTTGTGGATTCATCTGCGACTGAAAGTTGGAATTTAGTCGCTATTTTCCATCGTACAAGATAACCTCACTTGAAAGGGATTCATGTTTTAAAGAGAAACATTCTAAATTGAAAATTGAATCAATACATGACTCCTCTGGAAATGGAAAAACCCTACGATAAAATTGAAGTTACTTTTTTGTAATATCTAACAGAAAACAACTACTTTCCCGGCAAAAGCCACGCTTGATATTGAACTACATCTGATAGATATTGAGAAAGACCCTATATAACTTGAGAGAAAAAATCTGAAAGTGAAAATTTGCATTTTCATTCAGATAGTTGATTATTTATTGAATGTCCAGTTTCCATTGGAGATTCTTGTCTATAAATGAGACAAGGGAGAATGTTATTCAGAAGTATCACTCACAGTAAATCGCTCATTCCATTGATGCCTGAATTGCATCTCTTTCGATAGACCTCCAATACATTTTGGTTGACAAAAATCTCACTTTTCTAAGATCATCAAGGAGGTCGGAAGAATTGGAAAACATACCCTTCAGATGCAATTGTTGGACTATTTCTTCTGACATAAAACCTGTCATGGGTATGGCATATTGATTTCATTGAAAATATGAACAGAATGTTCATAAAGTCAGTTGTGGAATCATCTGCGACTGAAAGTTGGAATTTAGTCGCTATTTTCCATCGTACAATAACGAACACAATAATGACCTAATTTAGGCAGAAACGAGGTAAAGAAATATGAAGACAAGTGAAGTTTGTTCAGAAAACCTTAATGATTTTGTTTTATCAGTTGTGTTGATCACAGGTTAGTCGATACATTTAAATCTTATTTTTATCCCAGAAGGCACTTCATTTCAGGAAAGATCTGACGTAATCTTTTCGAGTTTTTTTATTTGTTTGAAACCTTATTTTGACTGTAAACAGTAGTCTTTTCTCCAAAAGTTATAGATTCAAATTAGTAATTTGTTGGTACACATATCCTTCTAGATTTAAAAACTAATTAAAAGAACATGTCAAATCCAGTGACAGAAGTGACACGCATGGTTGTTTCAGAATGTGGTATGGACACAAAAGAATAATAAATGTTCATGTTCAGAAATCGGTAAACTGGAAGTTGCATGAAGCTGAGTGATTTGTCGAAAAAAGTAATGCAGTTTCATATCTCATATACAGATCCTCCAAATTTCATTTCACTATCTACACAAACAAAAAATATATACACCTTCTGCGGACACCCGGTATTGTGTAGTGAGTTATTGTTCATTTCCATCAATATTAGTATATCATTAATAACGAGACGACAAAGGCAATATCCAAATGACGTCACCTCCATATTTCATAGGACCAGACATAATCCTAGTGGTGTTTGTTGGCAAATCAATTGGTAACTTCAATCAGTCATCAATCAAGATTATAATGATCATTCAGCGCCACATATGCTTTCGCTGGCAGATATTTCTCAAATTCCATACTCAAAACCCAGAAACCATTTGTTTGTATTCTCTTGATTGAGAGGGGATTAACCAAAATCCTAAGATACCAAACACATGACATTTATATAGTGACACATATTAATCAATATCAGACCCTGTGTCTCTGGGTCAAATGTCTGAATGAAACGGAAGGTTCCACAGAAAACATCTGTATTTTTCATTAAAACAATATTTTTTTATGACAAATTCCTTGTGAACTGGATGATTTATAAATATAGTGATCATTTGTGACTGATGAGCTGTGGAGGCGAATAATGAGAATGAAGTTACTGTTATTTTAGCTTTATTATTTCGTCTAGTAAAATGGTTATTGAAGGTTTTAATTCTACGTGAATTTTTGGAAATATTTCAGGAGAGAGTGATAAGTAACAAGGTTAAGTTGTATTTTTTTACAAAGTAGTGGTTAACTCATGAAAGTTCCTTTACAAAAAGGCATATTGGGTGAGATGAGATCTATAGCAGTTTCAAAATCAAATGGTACTAATGGTAGTGAACAAAATTGCAGAAGAATCTGGCATGCCCCGATTTCCTCAATGATTTTATTTCATCAGTTATGTTGGTCACAGGTTACTCGATCTTTAAATCTTGTTTCGTTACCAGCATATGTTTTGTTTTAACAGATTTTTATCGTTATTTTTAAAGTTTTCTAAAATAATTTTGTGCGGTATCAAATTAATCGTAATATAGTGACGTAATTTGTCGAGACACCATATTGCCATTTAAAAAATATTGTTATTTCGAATAAAAAATAAAATTTCACGTAACACATACATTTTGACCTAAAGCAATGAAGTTGTATTTTTCCCAAAATTTTATGGTTAAAATTAATGATTTGAACGTAGCCATAGAACTCTAGATAAAAAAGATCCAAAACTGAAAAAAAATTGTTACAAAAAAGGACAATATGTATTCAGAATGTTATATGGAGATGAAAGAAGTAACAAAATACTGGGTCTCCCATTTGAGAATCGAAATTTTATGCCACTTCCAGTGAAACAGCAAGTTGCATGAACTTAGCCAAAAAGAAACTCAGTTTCAATCTATTTTCATTATGAAAAAAATTATGAGGGCAAAATCCCGCAGAAGGTATATTTCATTTCTGGGGAATTGTGATCTGGGGATTCCGAGTATTCATAGCAGTCGATGCCAAAACACCAAAGAAAAACAAAGTATGCTTTTCCTAATTTTTCACTATTCAAGTGGTCATAGTATGCGCCACGAAAAAGCAATATTTGGTTATTTTCCGCAGTATCAATTGAACATATTTGGGAATGTTACCAGAAAAGTTATTTTGGAAATTATCAATACATTCCCATGAAAAAGAATTTGTAATGTTGCCACCAACAGATGATCCCATGTATATTAAAATATTTCATGCATTGAGATCTTGGGGTTTTAGGGTATTCTGAAACAGAATTTGGTATGAGTTTGGTAAAAAAAGCCCTAATATGTTATCACGAAATTTTTCTCTATTCAATTGGTCATAGCTGTGTAAAATGGACATACGAATGCTTCATTAACATAATGGTGGACATTTCTGGGAACTGTCACTAGAAGAAAAAAACTCAAATTATTTTACTCACAATGAAATACGAGGGTGTTGCTACTCAAAGTGGGACTCTCTGTTATGTTTTTTTTTTGTTTCTTTCATCACTGGTTATAAAATAAATGTATCCATATATTAATGAAATATATCACTTACTTTGAACTTGTTTTTTTACTACAAAAATTTTGACACATGAAAGGAAACAAAATATGATATCCTGTTTACTAAAATCGATCTTTCTATGACAAAGCACTTGACTATGACTCAGTAGGCAGTAGGTACCAACAAGAAATTCCGCTATTTTGCTAACCTTTATGAGCCATGATTTTCTATACCCCCCTCAAACATCGCCTGGATCCGCCCCTGCATTCAAGTCTCGTGCTTCTACTCACTCAAAACATGTCAGATCTCAACTATGAACGGTTCTGGAATCGTTCCAGCTAAACCCTTAACAAGCCTGTGGTGTTTTTGGGGCAGTATAATGATTAATATTTCTTCAAAACAATTTACACAATACAGTGTGCCCAAGAAAAGGATGAACAGCATGGGGATCTCGGTAACCGTAAGAGTAACACAGTAGGTTAGGTTAGGTTTGAACGTGAGTGGGCCCGTATCAGGCCCTCCACTGCGGCCAATGGCCTATTGTGGCTCACCCTAAGGTTATATTTATCCCAGTATATTCAATCTCTTGACGAAATTGAGGAATGTATTGGGAGAACAATTTACCAGGTTTTCTGACCTTACTGTCGTATCGCCAAATATTGAGAATCTGGTTCTGGCCGCTGCAGGGCATGTACACAGAATGTGTTTAGCCGTTTCATTATCCTCCATGCTTAGCCGGCACTCTGCATCTTGTGCAAGTCCGATTTTATGCATGTGATGTTTGAGTTTGCAGTGGCCAGTAGGCAAACCTACTATAACTCTGAGATGCACCCTACTGAGTTCTACAAGTTTGTCAGAGTCCTGTTTTTTCCTTGTACAAGCAATAAATTCATGGACTAAGCCCGGTAGACTACGCCAGTACTCGAGTCTTTTATTGTCTGCCCAAGCTGTTATGACATTCTTGGCAGTGCTATATGCTAAACCAATTACCGGTTCTGGTACAGTGAACGTTGTTTCGGCCCCTCCTTTTGCTAGGTCGTCCGCTATTTCGTTTCCTTCTAGGCCAGTGTGACCTGGTATCCAGACTAGGGTAACGTTGTTGCGTTGCGCCAGTCGGTTTAAGGTGTCTCTGCAGTTCCATACTGTCCTAGATTTAAAACAGTAGGATTCAAGCGCTTTTAAGTGCTGCTTGACTATCTGAAAATATTTTCATTGTTTTTCGTGTGTGGTGTCGATTTTCCAGCTCCCTGGCACACATTTCAATGGCATATACCTCTGCCTGAAATATCGTAGCTAGTTTACCCATACTGAACGAGCGTTTCACTACTGGGTTCATCCCATATATTCCGGCTCCGACGCCTTCCTGAGTTTTGGAACCGTCGGTGAACCAACGTTCATTTGCCCTACATAGATTGGTTTCATTCCGGACCCAGTCTTTTCTTTCAGGAAAGACCACAGTGTAGGACGTGTGAAGGTTGATAGTTTTAGGCATGATGTCTGAGGGCATTCCTAGAATGTTGTGAGCTATTATGCTGCTGCCTCTCATGATACATGCCTGCGGTAGACTAATGGCCGCTTGGTATAGTCTGTATGTTGCCCATCTTGCCTCTCTCTCCAGAACTATTTGAAGAGGAAGTAATCCAAGGAGGACTTCCACTGCTGCCGTTGGCGTTGAGCGACTGCTTCCAGTAATCGCCAGGCACGCTTGTCTCTGTAGTCCGTTTAGTTTAGCAATGGCCATTTTCCTAGGACCCTTTCTCCACCAGAATATAGAGCCATATGTTATCATTGGACGTATGACGGTCACGTACAACCAATATACGTGCTTTGGTGACATGCCACAGTAGGTCAGATTGGCAAAAAGTTGCGCAATCAAAGGGGTCAATAAATAAATGTTGAGAAATCTCAAAAATATTGTTTACTTCCGGAGATAATCGGGAAAAAACCGAAAGGACCACGCACACATCTTATGGGAAAAAGTCTTTCGGTGAAAATGGCTGGATTTTTGATATGTTGTAGCTGGAGCCATTCTGAGTAAAAAAGTGTCAACATCTCATTTATATCCAATATTTGATGCGACTGAGCATTCCTTGAATTCGCGAGAAATATTCTTCCATAATACTGAATAAAAAAACGCCACTGTTTTTTTACAGGGTTGTCAACAATATACTCAATTCTGCAGTGAATGAATTCGCCTAAGAGGTTATAAGTTGATTGAGTTTATCATTGCGGGGATCACTCAGAATGGTTTGTTGATCGACCAAAATGTAATGAAGCTATGAATACAGAGTGTTTGGAACGAGGTATGGTCCATATTATATTCAAATAAATGAAAAACAGTTACGTATTATTTGTAATCGATAGTCAATTGTTGTTCAACTAAGCGTTACTGAGATCGTGAATGATTCTTCTATGAAACCAATATTTGTAATCGATAGTCAATTGTTGTTCAACTAAGCGTTACTGAGATCGTGAATGATTCTTCTATGAAATCAAAAAAAAAGCTTTTCTACAGGGTAGTTTCCATTTTAATCAGTTTTTAGCTGAAAGAATTTGCCTTCGAGACTACGAGTTGAGTTAATTATAATTGATGATAGATCAGAGTGGAAGTTGATCTCTCAAAACAAAATGTGAATGAAAATACATAGTGTTTCAGTTTAAATAAGTAATAATTCTTCTGGATGATTCAATCATGACTTCGTCCTCAACATAGAGCTAGAGTCATCTCCCATCAACCTAACTAAGTCGTAATATCTAAAGTTTTGGAAATGGAGGGCGCCCAATAATTAATTTTGTGTTTTTTAGGATTTCGTAAGCAATTGCTATATTTTGTGAGTCACTCATAAAAATATGTCAGATGTTCTGAGGATATTGAGTATATTTCCGTAGACTATATATTTGAACTGAATGAGCTGAGCTTACCCATCTGAATTCAAGGAGAATTCAATCATAGGCACGGAACAAGTGTGTTACACACTTATCGATGCCCCGATATCTATTCATTATTTATTATGTACCTCTCCATTTGTGATTTTGTGGTTTGACTAAATATCTATTATTATTCATTGAACAAGCCCTTGATTGAAAAACCTAGAAGAACCTATATTGTTCATTATTTGAGCATGACAAATATTTTTGCTTAAATTCTATTCGTAAATAATTTGTGATGGTTTGTTTGTCAAAAAATTTTCTTTCTTTCAGCAATAAGTTGACAACGCTGCAAGTGAACCGTATAATTTTTATCTGAAACATTCTCTCATAATCCTCATGATATGCGATATACTGTACTTCCTCGCACTAATAGGTCACCCTGTATATAAAATGGATTCTTCCTTATTCCAAACACTCTGTATGCATAGCTTCATTATGTTTTGGTCGTTCAACAAACCATTCTAATTGATCCTCAATGATAAACTCAATCAACTTGCAACCTCGTAGGCGAATTCATTTACTGAAGAGTTGAGAATGTTGTTGACTATAGCCTGTAGAAAAACAATGGCGTTTTTTTGTATTATGGAAAAGTGTTTCCCACGAATTTAAGGAAAGTCTAGTTGCACACAATATTGAATATGAATGAGATATTGCTATTTTATGATCAGCTAAATTTCTCCAGAAATTAAAAAAATCATGATTTTGTGCCATCTAGCGCCGAATCCAGTCATAGGATCAAGTTTGGCCAATGCAGACTTTTACTCAAAATGACTCCAGCTACAACATATCAAAAATTCTGCAATTTTCACCCGAATACTTTTTCCCATAAGATGTGTGCGTGGTCCTTTGGCGAGTTGGTTTTTATTTTTTCTGAAGTTATTTGAAAAGTTTTGAAAATACCAAAGGCACTTTCTCATTGCCACTTTTTACCTCTACAAAATGGCGATCCAAAAAAGTTTATACTGCACGAAAAAATGTATGTTCTGTAGGACGTACGGCACAATATGTTTTTCTACGTTTCTATTCAGAAAAAATGCTTATGAATAGTTTTCAAAATAATCTAATATTCAACTAACAGAAACTAAAATAATAAAAACTTAACTTAAATAAAATTATTAATGAAGATAGTAAATAGTAAGTGCTTTAGCATATGTTCAAGCAGATTAGCTCTAGTTTTTAGACATGAGTATGCCCGTCTCACTGTAGAATCTATAACACGATTCAACATTTCAGGGGTAAATCTATCAAATGCTGATCGTACTGAGCTAAGTAAGTGCTCCTTGTTTGCAAAATTTTCTTTGTATACCTATGGCCCTACAAAAAAGTCTAAAGGTGATGGGTCTGGTGACCTTGCTGGCCTGGCCAGGGTGTATCACTATGAGTGCCAATCCATTTTCTTGGGAACCGCTCACACAGGAATTGACGAACAGCTATGGATGATGGTATCTGGATGATCTCTTCACAAGTGGAAGTCTACGCCGCACGTCATCACCATATATCTGTTCTACGAATATGGATAATAAGGACAGCCTATGTGATGCCAAAAAAATGAGCATCGACTTCGAATTGGGCGCTGCTGTATCGATGCGCTTGCGCCAGACATTCCTATTCAAAGACACGATTTTGTTTTTTCATCTCTTTCTAGCTTGCATGGTTTGGTAGCAACAATTATCGAAGATATGAGAAGCATATCTTATGTGGTGCTAATTCGGAAAATTCCAACATAACCTCATAATCTGGATAAGGTTACAGAGACAGAGAGCAAGTGCATACTGTGCTGATTATAAGAGGGCCGTACTATATGGGTTTTGTTCCTGAGAATATGACACATTTAATAAATTTCTAGATTCATGCCTGAAAAAATTTAAGATCGCCACGTTTTACTACGAGTTAGTGTTCAAGGGGCAAAAATACATCGCTACCAGCAAACCATATTTTTCTCGGCGGTTATAAGGCCGATGTGGAAAGAGATTCACCTTTTCAAACAACTGTCCATCACATACCCATTCCAGGGGCGTTTCATCCATAAGGCTGATTAGGCTTTAAGCCTCAGGGAACGAAATCGGAGTATTCAAGCAGTCGTGTTTGTTTACTGAGCAATCACTTAGATTCATAAGAGAACAAAAAATCACATCAACTTTTCCAAATATTGAAATGGCTTTGAGAACTTTTTTATGTATTCTTGCAACAAATTGTTCTGGCGGAAGGTCGTTTTCAACTGAAATAAATAAACTTAAAAAAAAACGTTTTAGAGAAAAGCTTTTATTTAAATGCACTAAAAAGAAAAAAATTAATTTTAATCTAAATTAAATCCATCTTTATGTTACATTACAAAATCGCGAGAATTATCTATGTATTTTTTATAGTAAATCGAATTTAAAATTACCTCAAGATTCATTCTTGCGACAAGCTTTTATATCATGTACAATTTTATAATGTAACAAAATGATGGGTTTATTTCACTTTAAAACTTAAAGCTTTCCTCAATTTTTTTTAAAAAGTTTATTTAGTTATTTCTTTTTTAGTTCTCTTTGGACATGTTTCTTAATCTGTTCATTTCAATTAATGCGTCATTGTTGCACGGCTGCTTGCCTGTTAATTTACTACAATCTAATTCTTCAATGATATCTTCCAGAGACTTGACCCTACTTAAAGCCACATATGCTTGGCCAGCAGCGAAGAGCTTTGGGCCTAGATAGACAATGGCATGGTAAATAGTACCAGCCTGCATTTTGTGTACTGTGCAAGCCCAACATAATATAAGTGGCAAATAGCAATATTTTGTTTCGTCATAATTTTCATCGTCCGAAACAATTAGGAAATTTTCCAATTCTTTACGCATTCTCAATCTAAATAGGGGGGTAAAATTTTTTGAAACTATATTATTCGATGGTTATTTTTACGGATTTTTCTGATTTTGTTTTCGCAACTTTTTTGAAAAGAGGGAAGGAGGCGAGCCCACTGGCAGACATATTTTTTGTCGTAATTTTCCATGTATGAAACCTTTGGAAGTTTTTTTTGAATTTTTATGCGTTCTCTATCTAGTTTTCGAGGGGGGAAGAGGGGTACATTTTGCGAAATCGTATTATTCAATGATCAGATAATTTTCACTATTTTTACAGATTTTTCCGATTTCTATTTTGCGAGTTTTCCTGATTTTTTTCGTGTCAGGATTTTTTTTCGTCATTATTTTCCATGTACAAAACTGTTGAAACATTTTCCGAATTCCTTTGCGTTCTTCATTTAGCTTTTGAGGGGAGGCAGAAGCGTGAAATTTCTTCAATCCAAAATATTCGACGTTCAGATATTTTTCTGATTTTGATTTCGTGAGTTTTCCAACATTTGTCGAGAAAGGGGAGGGGCGAGCCCAGCTCCCAAATTTTTTTCGCTGTAATTTTTGACGACCAAATCCGTCAAGAAAACTTCCGAAACTCGACGCGTTCTCTATATAGCTTTCGGGGCAAAGGGTGGTACAATTTCTTCGACATCAATGCATTGTCATCGAAACTGAACCAACATGTAGAATTTAAATTCCACAGGATGAGAGCGAAGTGGTTCTAATTCAGCTTGCAAGATTTGTACCCATTTAACAAACTTTCAATTAAAAGGGGTGAAAAATTATTTGATGAGCTCATTAGAAGATTCCGAAATTATCTATCTCTGTTCTCAATTGAGTCAGAGATTTTAGATAAAATCGATTTTTCTCTTATAATTGTGAAGTTTGCTGCGAGTAACTCAAGAAAAATGTCTCTCTGAATTCAACGATCATTTTTAAATACCTATCCAGTGCTACTAACCAAAGAATTTGTTTGATATCCTTTGTTATTTTTTTTCTGTTTTTGATATTCATTCTGTATTATATTACCTATGAACATATTTTTTCTGTTTCCATTTATAAGAAGTATTAATAAGCTATAGGTAGCTATTTGCTTGTATTTGCTTGTGCAATCTATCATGTCTTTTTAATTATATTGGATATTTTTTTAATTTAAACTGACAGATTTTCAAACGAGTATTAAACACGACTATCTTGTGAAACAAAAATTTCACTGGCTACAGTCGCCGATTAATTTTTAGCCTCAGGCGCCTGTAACCCTCAAAACGCCCCTGACCCATTCCATATTTCCTCAAGTTCAATGAGTTTTTATCCGCTTTTGGCAGAAAATTGATTGCTGAAACTCTGGTACCAGGTAACAAACAGACATTTTATTGTTAGAGTTACAAATGGATCAATAAATCGTTTTTTTATTTGATAACACGAAGTTTATGACATTTCTCGTGATTAAGAATTCGGTATGCGCGTCTTATGGCGTGTTAACAATATTCGTAGTTAATAGATATATGGTCATCACCTGGTATTTTAAATTTATATGGCTTGAATTAATTTTTTCCTAAAATAAATTGAGCTGTTGATCTAGGTCCCCAGTCTGGTCTTCAATTTCTTTTGTTGAACTTTCTGGGTTTTCAATGACTGATTGAAAACTAGGTATTCTTTTTCCTCAGCAGACGGTTTTTGTCAGGATAGCACAAGTTTTTTAAATGAACCATAATTTTTTGTTGTACTAAACGCCTGAAAATACACTTGCCAGGTTGTTTTCGCTCTGGGTTTTGTTCGAATACATGTGTTCGGCTTCTACACAATTTCTTTGGCATGAAATGTAGCAGGATGGCATATCAAACTGTCGTTCGTTTGTAAAATTAATTCCCTCCATTTTAATGTAGAAGAAACGAAGGCAATAACAACAATAGCAACAACAATGAAATACTCAGTCAAGACTTATTTATGGAAACTGACAGCTATGTACGAGGATGTATTGATATCTAGTTAGCCTAGACCAGTTCCCTGCATAAACAAAGTATTGCGATACCATAGTTACGAACAATAACTTATTAGAAGTGTCAGTGTAAAGTTTGACGTCAAAAAAGTAAACCAAAGTTACGCAAAAAATTAAAAGAAAAAATATGTCTACTTAAACTGTGAAAATCGAAAAATTGGAGTATCGAGCCATCATCAAGTACATGTATTTAAAAGGATTAAGAGGTGAGCAGATTTACTCAGATATGCTTAATACCTCGGTGATCAATGTCCTTCGTATGCGACTGTGAAAAATTGGACTGCAAGCTTCAAAAGAGGTAAATTTTCCATTGAAGATGATGACCGATCGGAAAGGCCAGTTTCTGTGTCAGTCCCCGAAAATATCGATGCAGTTCATGACATGATTTTAACAGACCGTCGAATTGGGCACTGAATATTTCATACGAACACGTTCATCATATAGTTCACGTCAATTTGGACATGAGAAAAATGGATTCCCAAATGTTTGAATGTTGACCAAAAGCGTGCAAGAGTAGTAGCATCACGTTCGATCTGTGCTCGATTTAAAAACGATGTAGACTTCTTAAACCGAATTGTTACTATGGATGAGACTTGGGTACATTTCTTCGATCCAGAAACAAAGCAACAATCGATAGAATAGCGACATTCCGGTTCTCCGAGACCTAAGAAGTTTCGTGTCCAAAAATCTGCTGGAAAAGTTCTTGCTTCAGTTTTTTGAGATTGCCATCGAGTAATCATGATTGATTTTTTGCATAAGGGTGGAATAATAACTGGAAATTACTATTCGACATTACTGACCACTCTACGGAAAAATTAAAGAGAAAAGACGCGGAAAGCTATCCAAAGGTGTTTTGTTTTTGCTGGACAACGCCCCTGCACACAAATCTCATGTTGCCATGCAAAATATTCGTGATTTAGGGTTTGAATTACTAGAACACCCCCCTTATTCACTAGATTTGGCTCCGTCCGACTATCATCTCTTTCCTCAACTAAAAAAAGTTTAAAAGGTCGTAAATTTTCTTCCAACGAGGATGTAATAAAAGCTGTGGAGATCAGATTTGCAGAGCAAGAAGAACCATTTTTTTTAAGGTCTAGAGACGTTGCAGGTTCGCTGTAATAAATGTATCCAATTAAGAGGAGAATATGTAATAAAATATTTTGACATTGAAATTTTGTATGGTTCTATAGTAGGCTAAGAATTTTTCAATATATCCTCGTATGTTGCTATGGATTGATTCTTAGTCGCTTGTGTTCAAAAATTGTGATAAGCATTTCTACTGAATAAAAACATATTTTGCCATACGTCGTTACATTCGTAATAAAAAATGCTATGTCCTACAGTGTGTACATTTTTCGTATCATATGAAAAGACCAAGTTGATGATGGTTTCTTCCAAACGAGACGTTGTACGGAGACTTTGTGAACGCCATTTTGTAGAGGTAAAAAAGTGGCAATGAGAAAGTGCCTTTGGTTTTTTCGAAGTACCTAAGAAACATTTTTGAGATTTCTCAACATTTATTTATCGACCCCTTAATTACGTAACTTTGTGTCCATTTGACCTACTGCGTAACTCTTACGGTTACCGAGATCTCCATGCTGTTCATCCTTATCTTGGGCGCACTGTATCGTCACTAGAGAAATTGCTTTATTTCAAATACACGTTATTACTAAATCCAAAGTTATTTATTCCACCCTGGCTCGTAAATCCACCAGGGACCTATATCTCTATCAGTTCGACAACAGGCTTCCAAAAAATTCAAAACACTCCTGTTATCGTTAAAAGACAAGTATTCATTTTTATCCCTTATCTTTATCAATAAACAATGAATCGTTTAATCGTTTTGAGTCCTCGTGTTGTTCTTCAACTCACTATTAACACATTTACAACCCTCTCAGATTTACATCGTAAATTAAGCCATAAACAACACTTAAATACACCATGATACATTATCTTCATTTTATTTGGTCCGGTTCGTTCTGATTTAATAGATTTTCTTACTGCCATTAGTGTCAGGATCGTCTGCCAGATAAACAAACCTCCTCAAGATGTTTTCCGTGCAAACAAAAGTCATTGCTGTGTGATAAAACGATATGATGCAGATTCTCTGTGATTATTTTCAATTCAGTTTAGTAGATGAGTAAGTATACAAATTTTCAAGGCTAGCATGAAATAATCAGTTATGGAAATATTGTTGGCGTCTATATTTTTGTTGAGAATTCAATACTCAATATGAAAATACTATTTCCTATTTCATTATTTTATGGAAATGCGTGAAATAATATATCTCATTGCGAGTTCAGGATTTTTCCGTGCGTTCGCGACTTGTTCCCGTGGGAGACGAAGCCGAACACGGGAAGTCGTGCAAGCACGGACAAATCATTTATGGACGTGTGATGAAGGATATTTTTCATTATATCTACCTGAAAACCACAGATTGTTGAGAAGCATTTATTTTTATGATGAAGGAACAAAACATGTATAATTAATTGTATTTTTTATGATACAAAAATATCCAGGAATTGCCACAAAACAAGCGTTATTTACCCTGTTAGTAAAGAAATTTTCAAATTAATAATATGCGATTTCTAGAGAACTGTCAACAACATATTATTTGATTTTGACACCAGCGCACGGAAATTTTTTCATTTTTTGTGCAGGCGCACGGAAATAACCCTTTTTCAGTATGCTAAATAAGCATTTAAATATATTGTTTTCAAATGAGTATAATGAAAAATAGTTTACATTATACCATACCATAAATATTTCAATTAATAAAACATATTTTTGAGTAAGGTTATTTTGGACTTTCATTGTCTAAAAAAGAACAAAGAAAAATTCAATTCTCTGCAATTTTTAATCACGACGTTTTAACTGTTAAAATCTACAGTCGTTATCAAGTGTATAATGCGACAATCTCAAGGGTACTTCTTATATATGCTGTGGATAATTTTGTGTCATTAGCCTAGGGGTAATTTGGCGGTATTCAGGTAAGCTTATTAATTACAGTGCCAGCCCCCTCCGGTACAGCATGTCGCATGTATCGCAATTTCAATTGATCCATGCCACTAATTAAAGGTTTCCACACATTACGGATTTCTATGCTAGCTTGACTGAAGACTTTGTTGTTCAAAATATATGCACTCTCTTTAAACTTCCTTCTATACCAGCCCTCTTCTTTATGGATGAGTTCGGCTTCAGTCCAATTTATGTTGTGTTGGGTCGTCCAGACATGATCCGCTATCCCTGACTTTGATGTTTCTCCTCGTTGAGTGTTTCTCTTGTGTTCAGCGAGTCTAACGCTAAGTGGTCTCTTAGTTTCTCCAAGATAAGCTTCACCGCATTCACAAGGGATGCGGTAGATGCAGTTTTTGGAGTCAATGTCAGCGTTACGTGGTCTCGTCTTTGTGAGATGGCTGCGAATAGTGTTAACTGACTTGTTACATGTCCGTATTTTGTATTTCGACCCAATTCGCTTTATTCTTTCTGATAGACCTCTAACATACGGAACGCACAGGGTGGCTGTGTCGGCTCGTCTGGTTTCTTGTTCTTATCTCCCCTGCGGACTAGAACCTCTTCTATATGTTTTTTGGGGTACCCATTTCGTCGCAGATCTTTCTTGATATGGTCCAATTCGATGGTGTTACATAGGTTGTAGGCACGGTCCACCAGTGATCGAACAACCCCTCTCTTTGTAGCACCATGATGGTTCGATTGGAAGTTTCGGTTTGAGTCGGCTTTCTATATACTGATGTTTGGCACTTATCATTGTTCTTTTGAACTTTCACGTCTAGAAAAGGTAAACCGTCTTGGATCTCCTTTTCCATCGTGAAGTTTATGGACTTTCTGATGTTATTCAGATGTTCCAAAAAGACGTCAAGGTCCTCGTCTCCGTGGTTCCAAATGACAAAAGTGTCGTCAATATATCTCAACCACATCTGAGGTTTCTTATGGGCTGTCTCTGTAGCAAAAGTTTCAAACCATGTAGATGTTTGCTGCCAAGGGCGATAATGGGGATCCCATCGGTGGTCCGTCTTCCTGGGAGAAAATGCGGTCTTTTTCTTGAAAGTAACATTTTTGCAGGCAACATTCTAGCAGGTCCATAATGCCACGTATCGGTAGGTTCGTCCTGTTCTTCAGCTCTTTGTCTTCTTGCAGATTTTTCCAAATAATTTGCAAGGCCTCTTCTACCGGGACGTTGGTGTAGAGACTTTCCAAGTCAAAACTGACGAATTGGTCTCCTGGTACTACTCTGACCCCTTCAAGGATCTCTACAAAGTGCCTGGTGTTCTTCACAAACGTCGAGGTATTGCCTTGCAGTGGTTGGATAATCGACAGTAGGAACTTGGCTAGATTGTAGGTAGCTGAGTCACTAGAGCTGGTTATTGGTCTCAAAGGAACTTCTACCTTGTGGATTTTTGGTAGTCCATAATGGTGCGGTGGCTTGCTGTGGTGTGGTGTCAGCATTTATCTTTCTCTATCTGAGAAAAATTGTTAGTACTTTTTTAGCGTCTGGTACACCTTTCTTTCTATCGTTGCAGTGGGATCTTTAGCCAATCGGTTGTATTCACCTTTACCGAGTACCTCCTCGATTTTTCTCTCATAGAGGTCGCTGGCATGACTACCGCTGCGTTTCCTTTCTCCGGAGGGAGATTCTTTATTGTGTTGTCTTTCTTCAGATTGTTCAGTGCTCTCTGTTCTTCCTGGCTGATATTGTTTTTCAGATGTGGCTCTTTTTCCAATAGGCCTTTCACCTTCCACCTGAATTCTTCTGCTTCAATCTGGTCGATGCGCCCAGTGGTAGATTCTATGGCATTGATAATTTCAAGAGTGGGTATTTCCTTCGGTGTCGTAGCAAAGTTTAAGTCCTTCGCTAATAGGGATTCTTCGGTGATTGATAGCGGCCGGGAGCTCATGTTGATGACAGTATCCTTTCGTTTGATCTGTTTCACGGATTCCTGTTGGCATTGTTTCTGTACCAGTTTCTCCCACTTACGCTCATGTGTCTTTTCGGCATTCTGACGGATCCATGTGAAAAATCTGCAAGAAGACACAGAGCTGAAGAACAGGACGAACCTACCAGTACGTGGCATTATGGACCTGCTAGAATGTTGCCTGCGAAATTGTTACTATCGAAAAAAGACCGCTTTTTCTCCCAGGAAGACGGACAACGATGGGATCCCCATTATCGCCCTTGGTAGCAAACATCTATATGGAATGATTTGAAACTTTTGCTACAGAGACAGCCCATAAGTAACCTCAGACGTGTTGACGACACGTCTGTCATTTGAAACCACGGAGACGAGGACCTTAACGTCTTTTTGGAACATCTGAATAACATCAGAAAGTCCATAAACTTCACGGGGGAAAAGGAGACCCAAGACGGTTTACCTTTTCTAGACGTGAAAGTTCAAAAGAACAATGATAAGTGCCAAACATCAGTATACAGAAAGCAGACTCATACCGGACAATAACTGAACTTCGAATCGAACCATCATGGTGCTTCAAAGAGAGGGGTTGTTCGATCGCTGGTGGACCAAGCCTACAACCTATGTAACACTGATAAAAGTCTTACCATCGAATTGGACAATATCAAGAAAGATCTGCGACGAAATGGGTACCCCAAAAAACATATAGAAGAGGTTCTAGCCCGCAGGGGGGATAAGAACAAGAAACCAGACGAGCCGACACAAGCCAACCTGTGCGTTCCGTATGTTAGAGGTCTATCGGAAATAATAAAGCGAATTGGGTCGAAATACAAAATACGGACATGTTTCAAGTCAGGTAACACTATTCGCAGCCATCTCACAAAGACGAGACCACGTAAAGCTGACATTGACTCCAAAAACTGCTTATCTTGGAGAAACTAAGAGACCACTTTACTTTACTTTACTTTACTTTACGTTAGACTTTACGTTAGACTCGCTGAACCCAAGAGAAACACTCAACGAAGAGAAACATCAAAGTCAGGGATAGCGGATCATGTCTGGACGACCCAACACAACATAAAATGGACTGAAGCCGAAGTCATCCATAAAGAAGAGGGCTGGTATAGAAGGAAGTTTAAAGAGAGTGCATATATTATGAACAACAAAGTCTTATAATAAAACGCTATTCCGTTGAAATAGAGTTTCATCACAGCTGATACTATCAATTGTTAGGCCGAGCGGTGCCTTTTTCAATATTTTATAGGAGCGTTTATATAGGAACACATCAGGAAAATTATACATTTACTTACCTATCAAATCTCATCTCCGGCAACCATCAGGAAGCTGCTACCAGCTTTGCACACACACTAGTTTTAATTATTTAAGTTACTTTATTTATTATTATTATCAACACTTTTCTGGATTTCAATCTATTCAAATACTTCTCAAATTGTTAATCAATATTATCTGGGCCGAAGGCCCAGGTGGAAGATTAAATTTAACTGAATAAAACAAAGACATCGGCCAAAAACATTTATTATGCCGAAAGAAAAAAAATAGAACGCCGGAATAACTAAGAAGTTTTAAATTTATAAGTTATTAAATCCAACCCAATTAAAAACCAGTGAATTGAATAAAATTTTATGACTTTTACGTTTTTAAACTACTCAAATAGATATAATTCTTACTAAAGTATTGAACTGATATTTTGAAACAGATCATTCACCAGAAAAGGTCACGTTGCTAACAAACATCTAACACTCTCAAGATTTAAAACAGGACTCCCGTTTAGAAGCATAAAATATATGTCCTTCAAGTTAGCTTGGGTTTCGAAATCGTTGAGGCAGTAAATATAAGGGTTATTCGAAAATTAAATAGTGAATTGAATTTCTTTTTCAGTTTCTTCTACAATCGGCTTATGCATTAAATATTTTATAACTCAGATATTCCGACGTTACGAGAAAAAAAACATAATGCAAATTTGTCGCATTATGAAAAAAAACTCTTTATATCTAAACAATTGATCTTATTTCTACTTATTCTATGTCATGGATCTTTCTGTAACACTCGGTTATGGTTTGAATCAATTCTATTAACGGAAATATGACGTTGAATTCATAATGAAAACTGATTATTGGACACAAAATATTTGGTTCGAATTTATAAATACCCCTCGTAAAACTCTCGAAACTGTGTTGGAACGATTTTTATAGCAACCATATGGGCGAAGGTTTTGGTGCCCTTCTCGGTATCGTAAACTAAATGCTGAATTTAATGGCTTCCGGATGTAGATTCAATGGTTGTCCTCTTCGAGAACTTTTAATATATTTCAAGATTACGTTTTGTTACAATTGCCCCCCCTAAAAAAATTACAATTTTTTTTTTCCATAAATAAATTGTTACTTCAGATCCATTCAAATATCTAATTCTAACAAGTTACGATTTCGTCAAGTCTTAATGGTGCACCCTGTATAATACTGTACCGCGCACTGATGAAATTCCGCGACGCATAGATATTCCGCGAACTACCAACCCGCGCACTTACCCGCACTTTCCTGTTGGTATACCGTATATCGATTACGCGCGAATGTGGTTCCTGCGGTGATGGTCAACCCAAAGAAATGGTTTCATGGGACTGCTGCTGCACCAAATGCATTTTCAACGAATGCAATTCAGGAGATGATAGTTGCCCCTAGATTATGAAAAGAACTACGCCTATGGTGGCAATGTCGCCTCGTTCACTGATGGCGAATGGCAAGCTGAGACCTAACTATATAACTCTGAAACAGACTTGTTACCTATATCAAATCATATCAAAACATTTTACAATCACCCAGCTTCTTGCTTTGAGGATGCAAGTGCTACACTTCTTTCCTGAAATTTTCATGAATATTGGTTAGCGTTAGACTTACAAATTGACAAATATTTGGTTCAACGAATCGGATTACTGTTTGTTTATTTCTTTTTCAACTTTTTGAATTCAACATTCATTAATTTTTCGCATATTTCCACAGTATATAGATATATAAGTGATATATTTCTATTCATTTTACTTCAACACGCACCTCTGACAGTATTAAAAGTTACCAGTCTATCTTTTTCTATGTGATATACTTGAAACGACTAAAGTAATTACTGAAAACTAAGTCATATATGATCTCCAAGTGATTAATGGCCAATTAATTCTTGAAGCTCGACAATATAACCCGATTGACGTATCCAACTATCATCTCACACATTTATTAGTTCTGTCACCTATTTTCATTCAACATTTTCTCATATTTTTAGGCATAATTCATTTCTCTCAAGTTATCCTTTCCTTCAATATACTCATACCAAATTCATTCACCAAATAGTTGAATACGTGTACTTCCACGACACTAGAAATGCTCATATACTTATGTCATTATGAAAAAAAAATTTAATCTTAAAAAAATAAATATTATTATACTCAGAAAAAAAAATCGCTCAGTATATCACAAATCGTGGAAGATGTTATTAGTTATTGATATTAGTAAAACGCTAGTGGCATGCTCTGACAGTGTATAAAAAGCAATGTCGACATCACTACCATACCAGGTCCCTACGAGTCTACTCAATTTCTTCAACTCTTTCTCTGTAGGTTCTTGCGAGCTTTTTCACCATTTTCTTTCACTTTAACGTAGTATGACTTGGGGATACACAATATGCTTCCGCGGGGTGTTTCACCAGATGGACTCCATTCGTCCATGGGCTCATTTATTCACCTATTCGGACAACCTAGAATTCAATGTCTCCATTCGACAAGTTCCGAATACGTTCCCAAGGCGTGACATTTCCATTCAACATCACGTAGTTAATCACGCCTCCATTCGGCTAACACGACCCTCCTACATCTGTCACACTCACGTTCGTTATATCAACTCATCAAGATAGATAACTTTTTACAAATTTCCATACTCGCTTTACCCGAGTTTCATATTCTATATTTTTATCTCTATTTCTCTAGATCTTAAAGGCTCGCTACATTTTTCACTATTTCTTACACGTGCGTCTCTGGGAATTCCTTCACCATTCATGTGACGTCTATTTTACTATTTTCATTGTCAGGTTTCTCTTTTTCTTTCTCATTTTCCGCGTGTGTCACTTTTTTCATATTACTTTAATTTTTCTCTATTTACAATTTGATATTTTCGTTACCCCTGTATTTCACATAATTCCATTTTCTCGATATCTCTTCATTTTCTTATTTTCACGGGGTTGGTATATCACTCTATTGTATCTGTTTCTTTTAACACCTCAATGTATATAAAATCCCTCGCTACCATTTGTCAATCTGTTTTATTTTATCAACAATTATTCTCATATTCGACTTTCTAGCTCTTCAATCAATTAATCTGTCTAACCAATACACATTTTAAAAACAATATTAGATTATTATCGCAAAATAAGTATACATATTAAGAAACCCTATTATTCAAGAGACATTTTATGGGTCTGAATTTTACAGCGAGAAAAATTTCGCAAAACGGTTCTCGTGCACGAAGATACCTTGTTCAAGAAGTTACTAGATACTGTTTTGTAATAAAATAAAAATTCACACCAAATTCTATAAAAAGATTCTGTAAACGGAAGTGGTCCGCCCTTGACTTAATACTCAGTAGAATTTTACTACCCGTTTAAACAGGTTGACTCATTTACTGCAAAAATTTATTCACTGAAATTTTTTCTAATGAAGTATGAACGACTCAAATGTGTTCAATTTTCTTTCTGTTAAAACTAGCAGCATATTTTATTTTCAATATTAAATTCTGAATTTAAATAAAGTTATTGAGGCCCGTTCATGTCATTAACCCCTTTTCATTGTCCATATGTCCTTTTCTATCTTTCCAATTATTATACTCACGCCATAAAATATCCCTTTTAAAATAATAAACGAATAACTCAAAAATAATATTTATCAACTCGATCACCTATATTACTTTCAACTTAGTATTTGTATTTTTCATTATTTTTTTTTGTTTTCCACCTACTGTCTATCTACCTCATTACTTTTAACTAATCGATAAATCTAATTACATTTACACCTGCAGTGGATATGGAATTCATAAAATAAATTCGAATCGGTTTCTTTCTCAGAATTTCAGGACTTTCCACTATTTACGTAACTACCTGTATTTATTACTATACCCGGAGTTCAGAGTTGAATTGAGGTGTTACAATATCAGATATCCTATTCAATTTCTATTTTAATTTGCTGTGAATGCTCTAGTTGACATTCATATTATTTAACAGTAACCGTTAAATGACCCACTTCTTTTTTCAAATAAAAACATAAACTTTTAAGAGAAATTCATATATAATTAACAATTTATATTCAACAGAAATTGCTAATTATCAAATTCAATTACACACAATTTTGATTCAATTCTTTAAAATGCTCACTTTCAACTTAATACCAAAATGCAATATGCTTGCTTTCAAATTAATACAAAAATGGGAGTTGAGATGTGAACTTTATTGTCAACACTCCTCTGAGATCATCCAATACTATATTATAACTTTAGTTTTTCTACATGAAATACATGAGAATCATTGTCTTACTTTATTTTGTGAATCATTGTCTAACTTCATTTTGTAGACGTGATTAAGAACAAACTATCTCAGAATATTCGATAATTTCAAAACTTCCCTGACTGTAAATCTGAATTGAGGCCTATGGAAGTAATTTATTCAAGTTCAATTAATTTTATTTCAAATATTCAACAAATGCTGAATCAACAGTAAAAAAATAAAAATGATTAAAAAAATGAAATTTCTAGCCGCTAGTTTTTTTGTGGTCATATTGATTAAATTATAACACTTTACTAAAAAAATAAATTGAGAGGTACAAACACATGTGTCAAGCAATCAAATCAAACAATGGCATTTATTTTATTTCGGGAAACATATGAATAATCTCAGAATATCGCTGGACAATAGGTTCGAATTGGGAAGTAAGGTCATATAATATTTCTAACCTTCTCATATATACCTACTTAAGGTACAGTATATTTATTGCTGCTGATAGGACCAAGTTTTCATTATTTCAACCTCTCAACCACCCATAGAGATTATATTGTATCACCCAACCATTCAAGACCATATGTTTGACTGTTTCGTAAAATTCTTCCGCTTATGCTAAAACTCTAGTAGGTAAAGAGAGCAGAGAAATCCTAAATCAACATATCCACTGAGGCGACTGGGATAAATTGATTAAACTCATTAACTTCTTTCTTTTCACAATTACACTCATTCTTAGTTCTGTTTTCTATTTTCATAAAATTCTTTTTCTACTTGAGGTTTATCAACTATCCCTTTTTACGACTATGCCGGAGTCCTGTCTTAACATCTGTTTAATTTAATTTCAATTGTCTACTTTGTCTGTCAGTTTACAGATGCCGAAGTGAAATTTTCCTTCTGTGTTCAGGTAATTTTTTTCTTGAAATTCGAATATCTGTTTAATTTTACTGTTTTTTTTTACATTAACGATTGCTATTTTTGCTGATATTTGAATATGAAAACACCAATTCGTTGTGACTAATAGATTTAAAAAAACAGACTGATCTAAGAGTTACATTTTTCTGTATTCAACGTTAGCTCCTGCATTTGGAGAGTCTACTCTTTATTTGTTTAAGTAAATAATCGGATGAAAGGCTGTATACACAATTTTAAAGGAAAAATTCAAAATTTGTCAATTTGTTTTCTTCTAATTTTGTAAGTTCATTAGTAAAGTAAAATTTCGTTTCTCATGGATTATTGTAAACATAGCCTTATCTCCTTGCCGTGCTCGTGAGTTTTTCTAAATATATAATGACTGAGATTGTAGTGACAATTAAAATAAAATTCTGAAACTTGGAATCATAAAAACCATATCGAGATATTTATGTGCATTTTTTCCTGACTCGAGTAAATCACAATGAAAGCAAAATTATTAAAAAAATTTATCAAAGGGCTTATATCTTTTTTTTATAGTTACAAGTTGAATTCAAAACAGCAGAAGGCTCTACAGGTTCGGTCCTGGACAAATAATTGTCAGGGAATTTGTAAACAATGAAATATCAAAACTTTTCTAGTTAATCAGTACAAAATTCAAACTAAATGAAAATTCTTAAACGTTTCGTATCAAAATTCTCGAATAACCGAATAAAGCACAAATTTTTCTATTCAAGATTGGAAATCGAAAATTCTGTTTTATCAAAATACGAAATAAATATACAAGCAAGGCATAAATCCTCTAAGAGTAGCAAAATTCAAAATTATTAGTAATCACTCTTTCTCTACATATTCTGTATAATTTTATTTTTAGGAATTAAACTGGATTTTCTAAACCAACTACTTATCTACCTACAATTTCAAGATAACACCATACACACATTGAGAAACCAATATAAAGAAAATATAGTTGCAAGAAAATACCATACGGATTAAGACATCAACATAATAAATACATATAATTTCAAGAAAATACTCCACGCATTCGAAACCAATATAATAAATATATATTATCAAGAAAATACCTAACACATTATGACACCATTATAATAAATACATATTTTCAAGAAAATACCCCACACTTTCGACGCCATTATAATAAAACGCTATTCCGTTGAAATAGAGTTTCATCACAGCTGATACTATCAATTGTTAGGCCGAGCGGTGCCTTTTTCAATATTTTATAGGAGCGTTTATATAGGAACACATCAGGAAAATTATACATTTACTTACCTATCAAATCTCATCTCCGGCAACCATCAGGAAGCTGCTACCAGCTTTGCACACACACTAGTTTTAATTATTTAAGTTACTTTATTTATTATTATTATCAACACTTTTCTGGATTTCAATCTATTCAAATACTTCTCAAATTGTTAATCAATATTATCTGGGCCGAAGGCCCAGGTGGAAGATTAAATTTAACTGAATAAAACAAAGACATCGGCCAAAAACATTTATTATGCCGAAAGAAAAAAAATAGAACGCCGGAATAACTAAGAAGTTTTAAATTTATAAGTTATTAAATCCAACCCAATTAAAAACCAGTGAATTGAATAAAATTTTATGACTTTTACGTTTTTAAACTACTCAAATAGATATAATTCTTACTAAAGTATTGAACTGATATTTTGAAACAGATCATTCACCAGAAAAGGTCACGTTGCTAACAAACATCTAACACTCTCAAGATTTAAAACAGGACTCCCGTTTAGAAGCATAAAATATATGTCCTTCAAGTTAGCTTGGGTTTCGAAATCGTTGAGGCAGTAAATATAAGGGTTATTCGAAAATTAAATAGTGAATTGAATTTCTTTTTCAGTTTCTTCTACAATCGGCTTATGCATTAAATATTTTATAACTCAGATATTCCGACGTTACGAGAAAAAAAACATAATGCAAATTTGTCGCATTATGAAAAAAAACTCTTTATATCTAAACAATTGATCTTATTTCTACTTATTCTATGTCATGGATCTTTCTGTAACACTCGGTTATGGTTTGAATCAATTCTATTAACGGAAATATGACGTTGAATTCATAATGAAAACTGATTATTGGACACAAAATATTTGGTTCGAATTTATAAATACCCCTCGTAAAACTCTCGAAACTGTGTTGGAACGATTTTTATAGCAACCATATGGGCGAAGGTTTTGGTGCCCTTCTCGGTATCGTAAACTAAATGCTGAATTTAATGGCTTCCGGATGTAGATTCAATGGTTGTCCTCTTCGAGAACTTTTAATATATTTCAAGATTACGTTTTGTTACAGTCTTCACTCAAGCTAGCATAGAAATCCGTAATGTGTGGAAACTCTTAATTAGTGGCATGGATCAATTAAAATTGCGATAAGAATTAACAGTGCTGTACCGGAGGGGCCTGGCACTGTAATTAACCAGCTTACCTGAATACCGCCAAATTACCCCTAGGTTAATGACACAAAATCATCCACAGCATATAAAAAGTATCCTTGAGATTGTCGCATTATACACTTGATAACGACTGTAGATTTTAACAGTTGAAACGTCGTGATTAAAAATTGTTCTTTTTTAGACAGTGAAAGTCCAGAATAACCTTACTCAAAGTGAAACATTGTCAACCACTTTCAAACAATACAAGTTTTTGTTCCTTCATCATTAAAAATAAATGTTTCTCAACAATCTGTGGTTTTCAGGAAGATTTAATGAAAAATATCGTTCATTACTCATCCATAAATACTTTTTCCGTGCTTGCTTGACTTCCCGTGTTCGGCTTTGACTACCACGGGAACATGTCGCGCACGCACGGAAAAATCCTATTTTCTGAACTCGTAATGAAATATACTATTACTTCATTCCAAGTTTATTGCTAGGCTACACAAAATTTTATCAGACAACAAAATCCTGTCAAAGTGATAGTTCTTATTTTCTGTAGACACACTTATATCGTGTGAATATATAAATACGAAATGAATATTGTACAAAAAATGTTAGGAAAGTGTTTTATTGTTACTATTTCCTTCTCGTAAAAATAGTATCTCTCTACTCACTTGTTACATAATAGTTATATCTGATACAAGTTCCTTTTTTGTGCGAGTGTGAACTTTGTTGAATAAGGGAAGGTCGTAAGAAGCATATTTTGCAACACAAGAAAAAGTTATTGGTAGTTATGTCTAAATCTAGAAGTTCTTAATTGCCTTACAACTCGAGTTCTGTATTATACTTTTTCTACGACCGCATTTATTCCCATCAAAACTTCAGATTCCACGAATAGAACATTTTTTAATTAATCAATTTAATGAATACCAAAATAATTCAAATTCAATATGTTTTAGACTGGTGCCTATAATTATTGAGAAAAAAATTAACAGGCAGGTACCAGCTGGGAGATGTTGCTGAGGTTCTAACTTTGGAGAAAATCCTTTAATTACCAGTCAAAGTGGCGAAAAACCGATTTTCTAGTATTTAATTTTTTTTTTCTCGCGTATAATTTATTTAATTCGCATGAAAATTTGTAAGCAAATGTCTTTTTTGGTGTCGAACAGGAATAATTTTTCCGCAATTCAGAAAAAAACCAGTATTCGGGTGCGGTAAAGTTTGGTGTTTTTATGTATTTCGAAGGTCTATAGGTGATCATGTCAATT
Source organism: Chrysolina oricalcia (assembly GCA_944452925.2). NCBI lineage: Eukaryota > Metazoa > Arthropoda > Insecta > Coleoptera > Chrysomelidae > Chrysolina > Chrysolina oricalcia. Next base: position 27,986,381 of record OX101812.2, on the reverse strand, counting down.
ATTGAAATATCTACTTTCAAATAGTCTATGTAACTTGGTGGTTTATTGATTGTTAAACCACTAAAAATTGATAAAAACCGACAACAAGTCACTCTGATTCATGGTTTTCTCAATATGCATTCCAATATTTTATCATGAATAATTTAATATAAACCACTCTTTGTTATAAACATAATGAAGTAAGTCGAAAATAATTGAAAATATTCAGAAAATCATGTTTCATAGAGACTATTTTCTCAATTTTAAGGGTTAAACGATCAATAAACAAACTAGTTTTACATAGACCATTTTCAAGTAGACATTTCAACAGATAAAATGGTCACTTGAAGACCTTCGAAATACAAAAAAATATCAAGACAATTGTTCGTAGAAGACAAGCGTATTTTTTTCGATAAATGGAAATAAGTCGAAAACTAGAAGTCTTCTCAATTGTGAAAAAATCATGCTCAGTCGACACAAAAAAAGACATAATTTACCAAATTTTCATTTGAACTAAATCATTTATCCGCAAGAAAAAAAAATAAGTACTGAAAAACCGTTTTTTGCCATTTTGACTGTTAATTTGAATTATGTCAAAAAGTGTTGAAATAAGAAGTTTTACTTTTTTTTATTATCTACAACTTTTTCATTAAACATATTTCGCTAAGAGATTGCGTTTCGACGCAAATGGCAAAAAAACGTTTTCAACCCCTAAACTACATCCCCATTTGACCATTTTGAGTATTTTCGTATTCAAGTATTTTTTTCCCTGAAGTTGGAACCCCAACAATATTCTCCACGTGGTCCGTGCCTGTTACTTTTTGTCTACAACTATTTAAAATCATTGAAAATATTGAGAAAATCATGATTCATGTCGGTTTTTCTCAATTTTAAGCAGTTTAGCGACCAATAAAACACGAAGTTACATAGATAATTTGAAAGAAGACATTTCAGAAATTGAAATAATCACTTAGACCTTTGAAATCCAAAAAAAACAACAGAACAAATCTTTGTGGAAGATAAGAGTATTTTTTTTCGAAAATCGAAATCTGGTCGTCTTCTGAATTGGGAAAGAATTGTGCCTATTTGAGATCAAAAAAGATATAAGCTTACAAATTTTCATGTGAATTAAATCATTATTACGCGAGAAAAAAATTAAATACTTAAAAATCTGTTTTTCGCCATTTTGACGGTTAATTTGAGGTTATGTCAAAAAGTGTTGGAAGTAAAAGTTTCTGATGTTCTTATTATCTACAACTATGCAAACGAACATTTTCCTCAAGTTGGAACCTCGTCAGCATTTCCTGTCCGGTCCTTGCCTGTTACTTATTTTTTTAATCACCAAAATTATATGCACCAGTCTATATTTCTACATAGGTAGCACCTCATATTGACTGAATATTTAGTTCATATTGGGCCAATAGAGATTATTGTGAATGTAAAAATAATATTGTTTCAATGAGGATGAATATAGGAAATATTCTGAATGTAGATTATCACATTTATTGGTCGAATAATTTTAACCAATATCAATGAAACAATATTGTTTACATGTTACCAACATCTGAAATGACATTGCGATCCCAATACTGCTACTATATCGATTCTAAAATAACGTCTTTTTATGAATCTCTAATGGATACTGTACATTTGAGAACTAATCAACTATCTGAATGAAAATGCAACTTTTTACTTTAAGATTTTTTCTTATGTTCTTTTCACAATGTTTATCAGATGTGGTTCAATAACCAGAGTGGCTTTAGCCGGAGAAGTAGTTCTATTCTGTTAGATACTACAAAAAATAGCTTTTTTCCATTTCCATTTCCATTTTCAACTATCCGAATGAAAATGCAAATTTTCACTTTCGGAAATTTTCTTTCAAATTATACAGGTTCAATTCACAATATCTATTTGGTGTAGTTCAATGTCCAGCGTGGCGGGGAAGTAGTTATTTTCTGTTAGATATAACAAAAAAAGTAACTTCATTTTCATCATAGGATTTTTGTATTTCCAGGGGAGTCATGATTTGTTCAATATTCAATTGAGAATGTTTCCCTTTTCACAGCGATATTAGATATTATGATATCACAAGAAGACTGCTTACAATCAACAAATCACTCATTTTACACACCGTGTTTGAATATTCGCTTGTAAAACTGATACAGAAGATTTCTCCATTCATTCCTGGTTTATTCGAAATTTGCCAGGATTCAATTTTCAACTGAAGAAAATAATTTCCAGCTATTGCTGCTAACAACGTTGCCATATAAATAGCGAGAAGTAATGAAAAGTATGAAAATAATGAAATTGTTACTGTACACATTGTACTGGAACATTTCTATTTCGATGAGAATGACAGCCTTCCTCATTTTTTCCACACCAGATGGCACTGAAACGAAAAAAAATCGTTTTTGTTAGGTCCCTTGCTAATACATTGGATCGTATTTAACAGTTATATTCAAATTCCACGACTATTGTGAAGATATGGTTATCTGAAAACATCGTGTTTTCCTGATAATAATCCGGTTTTGATGATCATCATACATGAGCGTTTCACTTTGCATATAAACTTGAAAATGGTGCGTCAAATTGAAGATGCTTAAAGTTTTCGAATTTATGTGCGAATTGAAACGCTCATGCACGATTATCAACGAAAATTGATTATAATCAAGACAACAAGATATTTTTAGATTGTCTTACGAAACCATTTTGTTCAATTTATTGCCATCTGTTGAGGAGAAAATGGGAAAGTTCTTCAATTATCATAGAAATACAAATATTTCACTACAGTAAAGCTATTCCGAAGAGAAAACTTTGACGAGATAGAAAATATTTTTAAAAAAATATGTATTCAATTTTCTCAATATGATACTTGAGACTCGTATAAAGTTGAATTCTAAGCAACTTTTTCGAATAACTTTTTTTGATAATGTAACATTCCTTAGGCCGGTAGATATAAAAAGCAACGCGCCAGCGGTCGCAGGAAGTTAGTGAAGCGACAGACAGTTTACTTTTGAATGAAATATTGAGATATAATTGTTATATAAATTACCTAGTTTGTATGTGGAATAGTATTAAAACTATTTGGACTTCAAATATACTACAATATCTTGCTATCTTCCCACTTTCGACCACTTTAGGGTACTTTTTTTCACTTTGCCGCCGTACCAGTGGTCACTTGACATGTGCTGGAATCAATTTTCATGTTGTTGGAGTTGCATAATAGATCACCAAAAATATTCTTCCAGAACTCTGAATAAACTTTTTTCCTATGTTACATACCTCATGGCGGGCATTGTAAATTGGTATATCGTAAGCAGTTTTGATAGCATTTTTTGAGTTTTCCTTCGACCTAGTTAAAGAAGGTTTGAATAATATTCCATAATTTCATATCTACTACTAGCCATAATAGAACAAGGGCACATAATCTGAGCATGATCAAGTTTATTATAAAAATATCTTGCATTTAACGTATTTGGTGGGAGACTTTGCTTTTGATTCTGAAAAAGAAGTACAGCTGTCATGCCAGGGAGATTTCCACAATATTACAGCATACGGTTGAGGTGGTTTCCGAAAGTTGGTTGTTCTCAATCATCTGATTTGCTAAAATTTTCACTTATAATCTCCCAGTGCTTGAATTATTGCCGGAAATTTTTTGAATAGATACAGTTTTTTTTTTAATTCCTATACGAGATAAATTTCCTGCAATTAATTCAAGCACGCGGGGGATTCGGTAAAAAAATTTCACACCAAAATATATTAAATTGATGCTAATTTCATCTGACTTGGAGATTATTCAAAGCAAAACAATTCATTACATCAGTGGGCAACGAATGGCTTTTGTTGACGCAATGAGAGATACGCATTCGATTCGTGTCGGTGTGTTGAAAATATGTTTCTATCAGAAAAACTGAAAAGCGCTTTGCTGGATACAGCATAAATGCGGTCCAAATTACAGACCACTGAACCGCTTCAAATAAATCCATCGGAAAAGAAATGGCTTTATTTATCTGTAGCGACTGGAAGATTCAACCACTAACCAGTTAGGATCAATTTTCTAGTTCGTATTGTTGTAAAGTTGTTTTCGAAGTTTCAGAAGAATAATATTGCGGAGAATACTTTATAATTAGATACGAAATAATGGAAATACATTATGCATATTGCGAAGAACTTTGCGAAGATGAAAGAATTCACCCATAATTGAAATGAGAAATCAGTCAGCGTAGTATAAAAAAAGCGTCTGGAAATTTCAACCAAGTGTCCACTAAAAGATAAGTTGAATAAAATTGTTTCTAATATCAAAATCATGTAGTCAAGTGTAGGTAGACATTTGATTAATATAATTTTTAAATCGATTGACCTATTCATTGTTGAAATGCAAGGAGTCCTCAAAATATTTTCAGTCACATTCAAAATATCCAGTAAAAACATAATTATGAAATATTGTCTCCTTTCATATGAAAATTTAAATTCCATTAGTACATACGAGTAAAAGCAAAATGTCAACTATCACGTCATGTCAAATATTTCACCGGAAAATTTCCACGTATTAATTTCGCTCAGGGTACCCTGGAGAATAAAAATTTCCGGACATTTTTTGGGTTGTCATGGCAACTAAACTAAAACCAATTTTTTGATCCACTAAAAAACCGAGGTGTGAAATTTTCATTTAAAAATTTCATACTGAAAAATGTACACATAAAATAAGTTTTCCATTACTTCATTGAAATTGACTAAAAGAGATCAGTACTTACGAAGTAAACACGCCTTTGCATCAGTTGTTGCGATATAGTTTTCTCTACAACTGCATCTGTCGTCTCTGCACGCTGAATGATCTATATTGCAATCACTGTTTCTTCTACAGGTTTCACCCAATTTCGTGACTATCAACGTATTTTTCTCTGTGCATAAGTTGGTTTGATTACAGTTGCATATGAAGTCTTTGCAGGTTGCATTTTCTAAATGCTCACATTCTTCATTATCGTAACAAGGAACTATATCTGAAAAAAAAAACAAAAATGATGGTAGTTATTTTCCTGAGATATGTAGCTCTCTTTTTGGAGGAGCAATGATACATAATAACTGATACAAAAGGACCACGCACACATCTTCTGGGAAAAAGTATCTCTGTGAATGGCTGGATTTTTTATATTATGTAGCTGGAGTCATTTTGAGTTGAAGTCTCCATTGGCTCAACTCGATCCTATTACCTATTACCAGTGAATGAATTCGCCTAAGAGGTTATAGGTTGATTGAGTTAATCATTGAGGATCAATCAGAACGGTTTGTTGATCGACCAAAATATAATGAAGCTCTGAATATAGAGTGTTTGAAATGAGGACGGGTCCATATACAGGGTGGCCCATTAGTATGAGGAAGTAAAGTATCACGCCGATCATGAGGAGTATGCAAAAAATGTTTCGGTTGAAAGTTATACGGTTTACTTCGTTACTTGCTATGAAAACATTCCAAAATTTACAGCGTGTTTCTTTGAATCGGGGCATCACAAAGCATCAATGTTTTAAATGGACCACTCTGTAAATTTTCCCACTATTGAACTGAGCAAATCGTTTCACATACGCAGGTATACTCTTTTTTCGAAAATTTGGAGGCGTTATCAAGTTATTCCATCATAAATACTTTACGAATAGAATTTAACCTAAAATTTTTGTGTCAAACACAAATTATGGAGAATATATGTTCCTTCCTCTAGGTTTTCAATCAAGGGCTAGTTCAATAACTCCGTGCCTATGATTTATCTGAATTCACTCGAAAATGATAAAATTCGTGATTTAGGGTAATTAGATGTATATAATAATACAATATGGACAATTCCAAACACTCTGTATTCACAGCTTCATTTCATTTTGGTCGATAAACAAACCATTCTGATCGATCCTCACAATGATATACTCAATCAACTTAGAACCTCGTAGACGAATTCATTTACTGATGAATTGAACATATTGTTGAAAACCCTTTAGAAAAACAGTAGCGTTCTTTATTCTGTATCATGGAAAAATATTCTTGGCAATTTTAGGAATGCTCAGTCGTATAGACTATTGGATATAAATGAGATGTTGGTATTTATTTTATTCAGCTGAATTTCTCCAGAAATCGCAAAATGATTTAGCGCCCTCTAGCGCCGAATCTAGTCATACGATCGAGTTGGGCCCTTCAACTCAAAATGGCTCCAGCTACAACATAGAAAATCCGGTTATTTTCACTGAAATACTTTTTCCCATAAGATGTGTGGGTAGTCTTTGTTCATATACCTACATGAAAAATAGTAGGACAAATATACCGGGAGGCCGTCCAGGGCCGGATTAAGACCACTTAGCGCCTGGGGAACAGTACACTATTTCGCTCTCCAGATATTACAAAAATAAATGAAAATAAAGCAGTCATATCTTCATAATGATGGTTTTTCACAATGACATATTACCGCTAGACTCCATTAGTTACATTTCGAACTGAAGTTACATTCTAAGCACAATTTTTATTGCCGCTTGTTTCGCGGAAAATAGTTGCCAGTCAACCCAAAAGTCGACAAAGCTGAGTTTCTGCTGAATTATCTGCTTATACACAATGTAAATAAGCAGATAATTGCCGCGAAACAAGCGGCAGTAAAAACTGTTCTTAGAATGTGACTCTGTCTTGACCACAGCTCAAAATGTGGATTAACAGCTAACAAAAATTATGAATCAAAACAATGAACAGTACAAACAGGTGAGTACTGATGAATTAACGACAATATTTGAAAGCATACGGACATATTATGATATAATTGGTCAGATGGATAGAAAACAGTGAATAAACAATACCAGATCTATAAAATATTCAAAGAGATTATCATAATCCTTAGTAATATACCTACCTATTCAATCCATACGTAAAGAGTGAAAGTGTAAATGCAACGAATATAAATATTCGAATACATAATAAACTCAGTCAGAAACAATAAAAAATAAATTGATGGAAAAATCACAGGCAAGAGATATACAGGGTGTTCATTAAGTACTCGTTCAAACTTCAAGAGATAAATATTTGAATAATTTCATGATGAAAAGTTCATATGAACATGTGTCCGCAAATGTTTCCTTTCGGAGATACAGAGTGTTGAAGTTGACATTTTATTTTCAATTATTTTGAATAATTTTTGTAAAAAATTTATTTTTTGCACAAAATTTGGTAAACGTTTTTTTTTTAGAGTAAAAATCATTATTCGTTAAAAAATTTATGCAGCACTTAGAGGGCGCTGTGTACGCTATCATTATTTATTTTAATTTGCTCTAACTTTTTTTACAGTGAATTTTCAAAGTTTTTTATATTTAAATCTTATTTCTTCACCTTTTTAAACAAAAAAAGTATACCTGTTCAACAACACTAGGAACAAGCATTATTATGAAATTTGCTAATTTCTTCTTTGATGTAGGTTTTGGGGTCACCTAGGCGCCGGACGTATTGGTATTGGTATTGGTAGGTATGGATGATGACTGATGCGCTGCGACCTAGTTAGATCTATTGTGTCCCATCTTCTGCTATCTCGAGGTGTTCTCGTTTACAGCAGCCCCTCAAGCTTCAATTCCTTCAGGAATTTTAGGATTTTGAGGGGGTCCATTTGTGGTATTTCTTCCATAGTCAGCTGGTGTGATCCCAGTATATTTAATCTTTTGTGGTGTACGGCATAACACTCCATCAATATGTGGTGAGGTGTTTCTGGATGTTCCCCACAGAATCTGCAGGTGTTCTCCTCCTCCAAGCCTAGCTTCCTTAGGTGTTCTTTGAGTCTGCAATGCCCCGTTAGAAATCCTGTGATTGTCTTTAGACTAATTTTGCTGAGGTTAATCAGTGTTTTCGATCTTGCTCGGTTGAAATTGCGGAGGAGATCTTTGGCTTGCCTTAGCCCTGGAAGTCTTTGCCAGTATGTTGCTCTCATTTCTTCTTCAGTTTTATTGAATTCTTCTTGGAAGTGAGATTTTCCAAGTCCGCAGAATGGTTCTGGCCCGATCACTGGCGTTGATGCCCCTTTTCGTGCCAGGGTGTCTGCTTGTTCATTGTCCTCTACTCCGACGTGCCCAGGCACCCAGAGGAGGATCACCTTGTTGTTCCTACCTAGATCATTAAGTTTTTCTAGGCATTCCCAGACCATCTTCGAGATGATGTTATATGAGCTCCACGCTTTGATGGCTGCTTGACTATCGGAGAGGATTGCAATTTCCTTGTTCCGGTAGTTCCTGTCGAGGTTGAAATGAATGCATCTTGCTATGGCGTGAATTTCCGCTTGAAAAATGCTTGGGAAGTGTCCCATGGGTTCGGAGTACTTTGTACAAGGTCCAAATACTCCTGCTCCAGTTCCGTCGGGAGTTTTAGACCCGTCCGTGTACCATGTAATGGTATTCTTACCAGTGCTCGAATGGATTCTGTGCTCCATTGTTTCTTGGTATTTAGTTCCGTTCGAAAAAATTTCTCGAAACTAAATTTCCTGGTTATTTCGTCAGTTGGGAGATCGGCAAGGTGTGCACTTCCGGTGGGGGTTGAGCCCCTTACACTGTGTGCTGTCCCTTTGAGTCGCGCCGGACGTAAGTTACTCAAAACTTAGTATCTTATAGAACATGCCAAAATAAATTGATTTTTATCAATCAAGATGCATCGAAAAATTATTCGTTTTCAGAATACAGGATGTTGAAATTAAAAAAAAAATCGGTTTCTCAACATTGTATCTTGAGAATGAATTAGTTCTCGATACATCTTCGTTTAAAATAGTTGTTTATTTTAGCGAGTTCATTCACATATCAGTTCTGAGCGAGCAATTTCATATGGCGCCCAAGGGAACTCATAACCTGCATCGGTGCAGCAATTTGCAAATTTCTCAAAAATGGTTGCCCCTAGCGTTGTGGAGCAAGTCTACCTTTTTTGTGAAACCTACGTTTACGCACTTTCGTAGAAAATAGTCATTTTTGTAGTGCGTAAAGTGGGTGTTTTTTAATGGCACATGAGAGTGTTAATTTTTGGAAGAAACCGAAGGTCGAGGCCAAAAATTCCCTCGAATGTGCCATGAATACACGAAGTTTATACACGAAATACAAACAAAATTTTTGTACAACTGTGAATGTGAATTCACATCGTCTGAAGTATTTTAAAAATAAATACTTCCAATACATCTTGACGTGGTTTTTTGACCCGATAAGTTATGGCTTTCAAACGACTCTTTAGTCTTGAAAATATTATTCAATGTTTTCATTAAAATCGTATTCAAAAATGTTTCCTGTCTGAAAAAAATAAGTCCAAAATAACTAAATTATACTTCTCTTTTCCATACAAGTTATCTTTTATGTTATCAATACTTCCAATACAATTTCACAGCATCCAGTGGTCTTTTTGAGTCGTTACTATAAAAACGGTTTGTTGGCACGCCGCGTGTTTGACTGTTTGACTGTGTTTGCTCGTAGTTCCTTCAATTTCAAGTTATTTTCAAGAAGATGGATATTGATTATGATAGTGATACCTACCCTATTAGTATCTAATATGTTTCCGGCCAAATCCAAGTTGATATATGAGAAAACATATATGACCAATTCCGTGAATAGTGCGACAAAAAACATGTAAAAAGAAATTGTCTGAAAATCTACTTATTTGCTATTTTGAGGAAAAATCAAAAACTATAAAACCTCCTACGTTATGGAGTGTCTACTCAATATTGAAAAGTACATTGAATGTTAAGAAAAATATTGATATATAGGAAGTTTTCAAAATTGGTCCCGCTCTTAAGGAACAAAAGCGTCGGAAAGAAATCTAAAGTTTTATCAAGGGATGATATCAATACATGTATTCAAGATGCTAATAACGAAACAAATTTACTTTATAAGGTACAAATATACTCATAATTTTGTAAGATTAGTAGAAATTTCAATATTTTTTATTTGTGGGTTGTCCTAATTTTGGGTATCAGCGGTGCGTGTCGTCGTGAAGAATTATAACAGATATCTATTGATGCCATTGAAGAAGCTGGATCTATATTGATTGTTAAAATACCTGATACGAAGACCTATTATTTTTGAAATACTCGAGAGGAAAATGTATCAACCAACATTTAGGGGAAAATAAAATTGGAGAAATTCCCAGCTTGATTGCAAAATGGCTTGGAAAAGACATGTATAAGAGCTACACATGTCACTGTTTCAGGAGAAGCTCTGTAACTCTTCTAGCCAATGCAGGGGGCAACATAACATCCATAAAACGTCACGGTAGCTGCCTCCATAGCAGAAGCATATATAAAAGATAGTTTGAATAGCAAAATAGAGATTTCTAACAAAATCCACCTTCTTCCAAACAAATTAAAATATCTGATCAAATTGTGGAATCTACTCCTCAAGAAATATCTAACGTTGCTGATCAGCAGCAACATGGAACATTTTTGGGAATTTATGATGGAAGTTGTTGTTCAAACTTTACTATCAATTACTATTCCAATAAATTAAATTGCTTCATGATGAATAATCAATTAATAATTGACTCTGTTAAAAATAAATCCTTCAAAAGTAATATTTCATGTTTATTTTGTGAAATATTTTGGCAGTGAAAGAAAGTAAACATTTACATATCAATAGAGATGCAGAAATGTAATTTTTCTTTGTCAATCCTACCCAAGTACGACGTTTTTACACACCATGACCACTTATACCTCAGAAACGACATATACAAATTGATTCAAACTCACACATTTTTTTAACAACCTATCCCACTACAACATAATTCAATTTCAGCCAATTTGACAGAGACGCAATTTCCCATATGTGTTGTTGATCCTTTGGAGGACATGTAGGACATTGAACTGTATTTCTTGATAAGTTACCTAACTTCATACTGCGAATGCGACATAAACTTTTGATTTCTAAATGGGACACCCCATATAATTTATTTTTTTTTTACTCCATATGAAATTCTCAATACCTGTATCAGTTATTTTTTCTTTTAAAAGTTTATTTTTCAAGCTAGAGTGCTATGAATACGTTCATATCAATAATTTAACCACTAATATTTTGGGAAAACTGTTATTTCAATATTTTCGATCGAATGTATATGCTATGTGAAATTAAATTTTCAAATTGACATTACTGTTATTTTTTAAATGGCAACATGGTGGATTGTCGGGTTAGGAAAAAAGATCATTCTATAACGATTAATTTGATATCGCACACTATTAGGTTTTAAACAAACTTCCGTTCTGAAATTTAAAACGATAACGTTAGATGTAGCATCATTTGTTAATGAAATGATATTTGAATGCATCGAGTAACGTGTGACCAACACTCCTGATAAAACAAATCATAAAAGAATTACATGCCTGCATTTCATTCCACCTCGCTTCTGCAAAAGTAAGTTACGTAATTATTGGAGATGTTATTAGGTTTTGGATGATTTTGTTTCATCAGTTGTGTTGCTACAGATTATTGAATACATTTGAATTTTATTTGAATCTCAAATGATGCTCCATTTCAAAAAATATCTAAAGTATTTTTTCATGTTTTCAATGGAAGTTTGTGTGAACCGTAATAAAATGTTGTTTTTTCCTAAAACGATCCACCATTTTGTCATTTGAAGAAAATTAGTAATACAAATTTTAAAATTAAATTTTACATAGCAGATACACTTGGACTGAAAACGGAAGAGTTGCATTTTCCCAAATTTTAGGATGGAAATTAAAGATTTAGACGTGTCCATTTCATAGCCCTCAAGAATAAAAATTTATTTCAAAACAATAAATCATACATTTTGACAATATATCTCCTTGCTCAACAACCAATCAGTCGATTTAAAATTTTGAAATTCATCCAATAGAATCGGAATTACAGTGAAAATATAGCTTGTCGCTGTATTTTCACGGTGATAAACCTGCTTAGTTTTTGTTTGTAATGATTATAATTATAAACGTCAAATCTTGTTTTGACTAGTTATATTTCTTAATCAATATGAGCGATCGTTGGGGACAAATGGCTATTGGTATCATAGATGAAGCAGTGGAAAAGAGTATTCCGTTGAATACGGCCAGAAATAAAGAATCAATTACCAGGCAATTCAACAATTTTCAAATTGATATATTTTCGTCCTAAATATAATTCGTGGAATGATTAATAACCTATAATTTTTTGGAATATCAATTCATTGGCAATCCCAATGCAAGAAAATACAACTCGTCCTGCGGACTCGTTGTATTTTCAGCTTTGGGATTGCAATTCATTAATATTCCAAAAAATTATCGGTAATAATCATACCACTTATTATATTACCCCTGATAATACGATCCTTCAAAAGGTTTAATCATGGGATAACCATAAGTCCATTACTTGCTGAAATTTTCAATTCACCAAAAACCTTCCCACACGGATTCATTGCGATTCTACTCATCCTTTTCAACATAAAGTATCAGCATATAACAGCATGATTCATAGATTAGTAAAGACACTCTCAGAAGACAGGTAGCTTCATTTCCAAATAAACAAGAAATATGTGTTGCATATAGAACAAATACCACGTTGGAAAGGTTTATCAAAAATAATAAAGACAGAACTCCCAAATTCGATAAATCAGGGGTATATAAATTGAGATGTTGTACGTGTCCTGAGGTATATATTGGTCAAACTGGTGGAACATGTAGAAATCGCACTCCTGAACATCATATGAGTTATGTGAATAAGAAAACAAATTCAACATTTTGAAATCATCTTTTAGAAAAAACTCACACTTTTGATGTAGAGTTCGAAATTTCACACATCGAAAATGAAGGAATAAAGCAAATCATTAGGAATCATTAAAAACAAATAAACCTAAAAATTCATACTCAACTCAACGACTAACTTGATTTGATCAATCCACCATGGTTGAATTTATTTTCTTAGAGAGAACTTTCCATGTACCTATTCCTAATCAATCTGCTGAGTTATGTTATTATTAATTAATTATTTTCTGAAGTAGAACTTCTTGATTACCTTTTAATACTAATCCTTCATATTATTGTTATTTTAGGATTAGAATGTTTACCTTTGTAATATTGGATACAATTTTATTAATGCAGGTATGGTGCGTTATATAGATCCTAACTCCCGGAGGGTAACATTCACCAGAGGGCCTTTGGCCCGAGGGATGAATGTTGCCCGATGGGCGTTAGGATCTAGAAACGTTCGTGAGACATACAAAATTTTATTTTTTTTTTGAAAAAATTATCTTGAACGACGTTGTTTACTTCATAAAGTTCTTCTCATAATATTCACTGCGTTTTGGTCGGCAACTGAGCACAAGTTAGCTTCTATGCAATTGCCATGGAAACATTGAATAGGTTGATGAGGGTTGTTTATTCAATAAAATGACGCTGCATTTTTGTAAGAATTGACAAGCTTGTTAGTGGAGGAAACTAAAAACGGTTGTGTTCATAATGGAAATCTCACAGAAAGTGACTCTCAAAGCCGAAAAAGCGTTAGGAAATTTACTGCCTGTGAAATCGAAATACTTATACGAGAAGGAGTATGACCATTTTTTGAAATGGAAAGATGAAAGCAGAGTGAATACCGTAAATAAAACTGTCTTAGCGGCATGAAATATATTAATACTTTTTATTTATTTTACATCATTTCAATCCAGAAAATATAGTGCAAATAGTCTAAGGGCCAAGTATACTCACAGCTGAAATCAACATCGATTGTTAAAGAAAACATTAATCAGCATTCAGTCAACTGATGGCCTTTCTGAAAGTTAAATCAAAAGAAAACGTTCCTAAAAAATCAAAGGTGTTGGAAGGTGGACAAGTATTACTTTTCATAAGAAAAGGTCCTGATGATTCTTTTCTGCTACATAAAGTTGTTCTGGTAATGGGCGTATTTGGAGGCTTAAGACTTGATGAAATGGTCAAGATGACAATTGATGACCTTGAAGACAGAGGAGCCGTTTTACTGATCAACGTACCAGAAACCAAGACATGCACATCAGAAAAATTCACCATTGTTGAAGAAAGCGAAATAGGAGCCTTGAACTTAGTTAACTAGTACATTGCACTATGGCCAAAAGGACGTAAACAACGTAGGTTTTTTAAACCTACAGAAATAATAAATGTATTGAGTTACCTGTAGGTAAAAATATTATAGGAAGTGTTCCTTCCATCATAGCAAAATACCTTAATTGGGAAAACCCGAAAGGTAACGCTGGACATTGTCTACGCCGAACGTCGTCAATGGTTCTTGTTCAAGGTGGTGCTTCTTTTGAAACACTAAAATTACATAGAAAATGGAAGAGAGATGGAAGATAAATGGAAGAGAAAGTATCTCCTCGAAGAACAAAATTGCTACAATGATAGCCCATTCCGTTTCCGAAAAAGAAAATGTTAACGTTCCGAACGAAACCGAATGCACATTGAGGAGTTCATCATCGGTCAACTCACAGAACTTCAAACTTGGTACTTATTTTTCAGGAACATTTGAAAATTGTAATTTCTATATGAGAGAAAATAATTAGTCACTTTTTTATGTACAGTTATAAATAAAACTTTTCTGAGTAATTAATGTATTGAACTACAGAAAAAACATTTAGCGGGCGTTATGATTCATAATGCCCTCCATAACGCCCCGGGCGTTATGGGTTTGTTAATAGCAACCGTTGCCAAGGTATTATAAAGCAGTAATGGACAAGTGAAGAATAAAATTATTAAAAGTCTGGTTTGGGGTTTCAGTTGTAATTAATGTTAAGGGTATATAACTGGATGTATTGTATAATCACTTGAGAAAGCTACTGTGATAGCGAAACATGTCGTAGTTAAATAAAAGTTTGTGAAGATCAAATCGTCTCTTGTTTATACAATGAAAAAATTGGTTATGAAAAGTGGCAAGTGATACATGGTTTTCATTCAGTGTGTCATGAGGAGTCAAAAAATGTGAAAATATACCGGGTGTCCCATCCTAAAATAAAAAGTTAATGTCACTTCCGGTAAAACCAGAAATTGCATGAAGCAGAGCCACCATTCCATTATCTTCAAAAACAAAACAACAACAAAACAAAGTGTCAATCGATTGGTGATTTATCATAAAAGCACCGGTAAAAGTAAGTTCATCGGGCTTTTTCTCGAAAAAAACAAAAATGTGTTGCAACTGACGTAGTATTATCTCCTGAACACGATTACCAAGGAATTTCGTAGGGTACTCAAATACATTTTGTCTTTTTTAATATTGGTATTCTACCATTTTCAAACACGAACTTTTCAGTCGAAAATCGCTCGAAAGACAATTTTTTCAGATGCAAATCTACCCATATTTCACAATAACAAGCACGAAAACCAACCGTTCTACACAAAAATCGACCTCCTTTCACTGTTAGTTTTCCCTGGGTTCATAGTTATTGCCATTCTTGTGGTAAGTTGGTCACTTGGGATTTGCGCCGCCAACTTTTTGAATTGAATTGTGAATAATAACTTACCCTTCATTTTAACGTTCTAAATTTTCCTCTCACAACAAATATTGTACAAAATGGCGGAATTTGAACAATTGATTATACAGAGTGGGGCAAATCATACGACACGATCCCTTTAAGCCAAACCATTAATAGTTCAGGGAATCTCTCCGCTTCATCATTTTGGAGTCTACAGGGCTTGAAAAAGTGTAAGAAATGAAAGTTGTGTTTTATCAAATAAAACACCCTGTACTTCGTTTCACTTCTGAAAGGGCCAGGAAAGAATGGTATGATTCCGTATAACATATACGTACCCAACTTTAACCGTTCTCGAGTAATTGATTTTTCTATGAAACTGCCAGGTTCAATTGGAAACTAAATAACATCGAAATGAATAGAAATCATCCCTTCGAAATTGGACCATGGATCAAACAACCCAATTTCTCAAAATTATACAGAATGTTCACTAATCATTGCTGCTTTTTTATAATTTTGAACAAAGATAACTATGTCATTTCAATTCGAACCCATTGAATTAGAGTAATGGAAAATTCAATTATCTTCCACTGCATGTTGGGGTTTTCTATAACTAATCTGAATAGGTTTTCAGATATTGGCTTTTTCAAATTGTAGTTTTTATTGCATTCTTTGAATCAGGAAAGCTTTGACACGATATTTATTTGATTTGCTCACAGAATTCTTATTGACACTTATTATACCTCACTTCATTGAAAATTTTTACTGTTCACCAATATTGAATTGTCAATAACAACAAAATATGGATAAGAAATGTAGTCAGTTCATAGTAGGTGCTCGAGATGACGACCATCCTGTTGAATACAAAGAGCCACTCTCTGTTCGAAAGACATTTAATAACATTTGAGAAGCCACTGTTCGAAAAGCAGTGTCGAAAACCTCGTTCTTCAAGTATCCCCATATAGACCAGTGGTGATGCATTATTGACACAAAGAAAAACAGCATGAGACCTACTGGAATATTGTTTTCATTCTACCTATCTGAAAACACTATATTTACATGCTTATTTAGCATACTGAAAAAGGGTTTTTTCCGTGCGCTGGTGTCATTAGGTGTCTAATTACATGTCAAAATTAAATAATATGTTGACAGTTTTCTAGAAATCGCAAATTGTTTGATTATTTCCTTACCAACAGTGTGAATAACGCTTGTTCTGTGGCAATTTCTGGATATTTTTGTACCAAAAATATTTCAATTAATAATACATGTTTTTGTTCCTTCATCATTAAAAATAAATGTTTCTGTCTGTGGTTTTCAGGTAGATATGATGAAAAATATCGTCCATAAATGCTTTTTCCGTGCTTGCGCGACTTCCCGTGTTCGGCTTCGGCTCCCACGGGAACATTATGCGCACGCACGGACAAAGCCTATTTTCTGAACTCGTAATGAAATATATTATTGAACGACGGGGAAAATAATTTGGAGTCGACAAAATGGAGTAGGGTCGAACGGGGTGAACGTTCAGGGGATGAAAGTGATATTTCACAGTTTTTCGCGATTAGCAACGAAAGTTGACATCTTATCGGAAAAAGTTGTTTAGCGAAGTTGTTAATAATGAAAAGATCTACAACTTCATATCCCAACATTTATTCACATAACCTCAAATTTCCCGGGAAAATCAGAAAAACCTAATTTTCAGTTATTAATTTTTTCCTCGACTGAAAAAAATTTTTTTTACGAAATTTTGTGGAAGTATAGTTTATGTTTCGAGTAAGCTGTTATTTTTTTGTAGAGGAATACAACTTTTTCATTTTTTTTTCGACAAATTCCAATAAAATTCGTCTTTTCAAGCTCGCCAGCTGCCAGTTTTTTTGTTGAAGCGTCTTCTTTCAGATTATGTAATGAAATACACTGCTGTGGCAATTTTTTACAGAAAATGCGAAAAAATTAAAAATCAGATTATCAAATATCAGTTAATTAAATTTTTGTTGTAAACTCAAAATTATTTATTGAAATTAACAGTTGAAACCTTTCGAAGTATTAATTTCATGTTACCTTAATAGGTACAAAGAATGGACATAAAAGAGGATCTGATTATGATAGAATGGCCAAAAGAGGTGAACTTTTGAGGGAAAAAAATTATGATCATTTGACAACAAAAAAGACATATTCCTGAAAAATTTCATGTAAATTGAATCATTTATACGCGAGAAAAAAATTAAATACTGAAAATTTGATTTTTCGCCATTTTGAAGGTCAATTTTAGGTTATGTCGAAAAGTGTTGTATACAAAAGTTTTCGATTTTTCAAACATCTACAACTTTTCCATCAAACGTTTTCTGCTAACAGGTCACGTTTCGTGTTTAAAGATTTGTTTACTCAAAGTTGGAACCTATACAACATTCTCAACCTGGTCCTTGCCTGTTCCTTTTTTTCTTATTTTATTCGTTTGGCATCAGCCTAACTAGGAGCCACCTCCTCTCCTAGTACTTCGAAAAGGTTCGAGAAAAATAAATATTTCGATGCAAAAAAAACGCCTTTTTCAGAACATGAAAAGGTATATTTCCACTAGATTTTGCGACAAAAAAATTAAAACCAAATCAAAACGATTTTCCCGAAAAATTTGGGGTAATATGGAAAAATCTTGGGAACAAAAGTTGTAGATCTTTTCATTGCCAACAACTTTTTTTCAATTTTTTTTTGTTGGAGTTTAATTTTCGCTGCAAATCGTGAGAAACCATTTTTACCCCCTAAAGTTCACCTCCTTTCGCCCTTCTATTATAATCTATTTATTATTCATTTCTTGTACCTATTAAGGTAACATGAAATTAATATTCTCGAAAGGTTTTAACTGTTAATTTCAATAACTTCAATAAATAAGTGTATGTTTAGAACAATAATTTAGAAAATTGATTTTTGAAAATCTGTTTTATCGCGTCTTCTGGAAAAAATTTCCGGAGTAGTTCTACTCTTTTATTAAATAATCTACAAGTAGACGCTTCTACGGAAAAACTGACTGCTGGCGAGATGGAAAAAACGAATTTTACCATTGAAACTTTTCAGTTGAAAATAAGGTCGTTTTTTCGGAATTTGTCGAAAAACAAGTAAAAATCTGTAGTCTGCTACAAAAAAAAACAGCTTACTCGAAACACAATGAGTTTATTTCCACCAAATTTCGTGAAAAAAATCAATTTTTGCGCAAGAAAAAAATTTAAAACTGAAAAATTGGTTTTTCCGATTTTCCCGGAAAATTTGAGGTAATGTGGAAAAATGTTCGATACAAAAAATGTAGATCTTTCCATTATAAACAACTTTGCTTCTCATTTCTTTTGATAGGAGGTCAACTTCCGTGGTCAATCTCAAAAAACCGTGAAATATCACTTTCAACCCCTAAAAGTTCACCCCTTTCCGCCCTTCTTCATTTTTTCACTCTTATATTTTTTTGGCCTAATAGGTTGATTTTTTGTGTAAAACGTTTGGTTTTGGTGCTTGTAATTGTGAAATATGAGTTGATTAGGATCTCAAGGAAGTGTTAAAAAAAGATGGAGTAATTTTGTGCGATTTCTCAGTGGAAAAATAGTTTTTGCAAATGGTCGATTAAACTACAGAAGTAATACCACTTTTCTTTTTGTATCGAGAAAGAGCCCGATAAACTCACCTATACCGAGAATTCAGTCGGGATCCCCGATAAAAATCAACCTTTCCCGTTCGAGGTCAAGAAAAAAATAACTTTGCACTCCAATGGATTTGTTGATCTTCTGAAATGTAAAATGAACAAAATCATACGATTCCTAATGTAATTTTCTGTTTCAAGATGTGTAGGTTTTAATTTGGAGATCAATTACAAAATAGAAATTTTATGAATAACCCAAAATTTAGCAAAATGGAGAAAATGAACAAAGAGGTTTTCACATTTCACAAAAGCCGAAGAGTAACATTGTTGAATTATGAAATTGCTTACTGTACGCTCTGTTGCCGAAACCAAGAACTGTAACCATTACGAAAACCACTGACAAATATTCCAGAGTATCCATTTTTCTATTTTATACGCTGTTAAGTACGGTATGAGATCAAGCAACACTGAACGCTTGTCAGCAATACCTCTATTTGTCACTTTTGAAAAAACAACATATTTTTTATAAAAACTCAACAAAAACAGAAGTTCTGTTTATGGTGTGGTTAGTTGGAATTATAATTAAGAGGGCTATGAAGAATAGATTCTATAATGAACATGAAGTAGTTTAGTGGTTGATTACCAGAGGAAAATGATATACAGAGTTAGTCAAATCTATGGATCCGCCCATTTTTCTTAATTAATATTAAGTTAAAGTTGAAGGGTATTTCACTCTGCACCTTTCTGTAAATTCAAATATGTTTTAGATGTGCCATTGATGGAGAAGTGACGTTATCGGCATTTTTTTAAAACCATATGCCATGTTCAGTATCGCTGGAAAGCTTGTTTTCTCTCATTTCAGCAGTACTAATATTATTTTAACTCTTTCGATAGGTACAGTGTGTTTCGTATTTTTGTGTCCAGCTCTATAAGTCACTTACCAATTGCTTGATTTGTTAAAAAAAAATCTGTCAGGAAATACCTATAGCCAGTTAGATGTTTTAAGCTATATGGCAATTTCATTCAGACAGTGGCGCACGTAAGTTTTTATAAAAATATATTTTTATATGCTACATTGACAGCTGTTTCATTAAAATATTTCATCATTTTATAAATAGATTAATTTGAGTTTTTAAGACTTGAAATTATCCCAAACATCGTAAGTGAAATTTTTTAATGAAACAACTGTCGATGTAGTTCATAAAAAATGTTTTTTATAAAAACTTACGTACGCCACTGTCTGATTCAAATTGCCATATCGCTTAAAATATTCAACTGGCCACGTTCACTGATTGAGAAAAATTTTGAACAAATTGAGCAATAAATAGGTGAATTATAGAGGTAGACACAAAAATACGAAACACACCGTACCAAACGAGAGAGTTGAAATAATATTAGTACTGCTGAACTGATAAAGAAACAAGCATTTCTGCGATACTAAACATGATATATGGTTCCGTTAAAAAAATGTTGATGACGTCACTTCTCCACCAATGGCAAGTCTAAAAAATAATTGAATTCATGGAAAGGTGCAAAGTAGAATACCCTTCAACTTTCATTGGAATTTTTTTTATAATCCTCATATTAAATGAGAAAAATGGGCGGGTCAGAACATTTGACTAATTCTGTATAATTTATTTGCCTTGATAATGAAAAATTATAGATTATTTTATTGGTGATACTCGATTATTAAGACTAACCCTCAAACACATGGAATTATTTTTGTTTTTTTTTATATACTCTAGGAAACAATGAATACAGTTACAGAATGAGCATCAACTTTGCCAGAGGACCCAAATAGAGAGCCAAATAAGTTCCTCAGTTAATAACTGAGTAGTTGCCACAAACTATCGAATATTATTTTGATTTTCTGTTGATAGAAAAAACTGATGATTTCTTTTGCAAGAATATTACAATATTACAAGCATTATTTTTCTCATTTCGAAAACTAAACAAAGTTACCGACATAGTCTTTGGGAGTTGATAAATACCAAACCAAAAAACACGCATCACGTCCAGTTTACATCATACCGAAACATTGATTACATTCTGTCCACAAAATACCTTGTTCGTGTGGGGAAGTTATACAGTGTGGTATTTTTTAGTCCTTCCCGTGTTAACTTTTGGACGGTTTGAATCAAAAATATGAAACAAAAACCATTTTGAATGAATCCCACCGATACTACTTTTTCAAATAAAATACATTGCGATTGCCAGATAGGGTATGCACGGGGGCACATCACTTTAAAAATTTCAAATGGCATTGATTTTAAAATTACACATCGTTGGAAAGAGAATTCAATTCTCTTTTCAATGTTATAGTTCTTTTAAAATTTTCTTCAATACCTATTTCCACAATATCGATCTCTTTGCCTTTCGAAATTTTTGAGTTGATGTGCCCCCTGCGTCATCCCTGAAGTAATTACAATGAATCGTCTCTCAAAAAGTAGGATCTGTAACACCATTCAAAATGTTTTTGTCCCATTGCTCCACATCAACCTGTTTAAATCATGGACTATAATATCGTATAAATACAGATGGACTCAGCATTGCCATACTTACGACACGGAGTGATTTGAAGTCGCTCTGTTTTTAGGCGCGCGAGCTGTGGGGAAGAGAGAAGGTAGCCTTCCACACAACAGACAGGAGCGCACGCATTTGCTGAAAATAGGGTTCAATCACAAGAAAAAAATGCTGAATATGAAATAGTGATGAAAATATCAAGGAAAGTGTTAGAATATATATCCGATGGGACTTCGTGAGATAGAAAAACTCATTTGACATACCTGATGCCATAAAAAACTTCATTGACTCGGATAGTATCGATCCTTAGAAAATTAGGTTCACAAATTTTTCATAAAAAAAGACTTTTAAGACTTTCGTTTTCAATTAATGGAAAGCTGGAGACAGTCGACTGAAAAAAAAAATGCATTTACTAAAAAATGGTATTTTATATAATTAATAAATACATGTTCAGATAATCACAATACAGATAATCAAACTAACATTTTCTTCTAGAAGATATCAAAAATCTAGTACGTACAGAGTTTCACAAAAACAACAATACAATAAAAACGAAGAAATTGTTTTCTATTCTGAAATGATTTGCTAATTTCTTGAGCTCCCTCCTTGAGCAATGATAACCGCCTGTTATCCTCAATATCAGAGTCCTTATTCAATTATGTCTCCCAAGTTCACTAAACTGTCCCTCAGCTCATTCAAAGTAACTTTGGGCTGCTGCAGGGCTCTAATTCATCTCCCAAGAATATCATATATATGTTCGATGGGGTTCGTATCAGGACTTCTCGCGGGCAATACTTTATAGGTCCATGGTTTAAATTCATCAAGATAAGGGTACCATTCAGATCCGCACTCATACTTGACATTTCGAAAGCATGTATGGTGAAAAAAATATTAACGAAATAAGAAAAAATTAGAAGGTTGAAAAGAGAAGTGGCGTGGTGTTAGAGCATTTGGAGTCTACCCAGGCGGTCCGGGTTCGATCCCCGGTCGCGTGTCACTGAGCTGAAGTGGTTCGGATTCCACTTTTATTCAAACTGTAGGTCCCGGATCTCCCTTGCTCGCACAAGGTCTGTGTTTGAGGGGTTTTCTCCGAAAACCTGGGAGTTTTGTAAAAACAAATTTTACATTTTTTTTTTACAGAATTGAATTATCTTTTCTACGATGTGTCACTTCACCCCCATTTTATTTGAATTTTTTAAATTTATGTTCTCCCCCCCTCGCCCCTTATACCAAGCAATCACAGCAATTCCAAAAGGAGTTTCGCTCATACCTTTCAAAACAGTTTTTGTTCCATGTTTCCAACCGTCAACAGGGGGGCTAAAAAAAGCCGCACCGTACCTATAGGTGAAACATAGAGATCATTAACTATGCGCCAGGAAGAGCCTAGCAATAAAATTCGGAAACATTAACATTTTTTTTCTTATCCGCAGACTGAAAAACACTACATGATTTCAGATAGTCTTTTTCTGGGTTCTAGCGCTGGTAATAAGTTTCTACGGTTTCCAGGACCGGTATGCCTCAAGCAATATTTTACAACTTCCTCATTAGGAACTCTGCTACTTACATATCACAGAATGACAATCAGAAAGGGCTGAGAAAAAAAAATATGGTCAACATTTTTCATATCTCAGTGCGACAGTCAGAACAAGTTTATAAAAAAAATAACACATGATGGAAATAATTTTTTGGGTCGTCCAGAGCCAGTTTCATTCCAGCAATATTCCTCAATTCGTTATTATGGATTGTGCCTTTTTCATATTTGAGTTCGACAATCAGAATTAATTGTGGAAAAATACCTTATGATAGAAAATATTTTTATGGGTGTCCAGGCCCGGTTTCACTCTAGCAATATTCGCCAACTTCCTCATTATGGCTCTGCCATTTTCATATTTCAGAACGATAATCAGAGTAGGTTTGGAAAAAACCGAATGGTCGAAGTGATTTTTCCGGGCGTCCAGGGCCGGTGTCACTTCAGCCACCAACTTCCTTATTATGTATTTTCCCTTTTTCATTTTTGAGTATGACAATCAGAATAGGTTTCACTCTAAGCATAATGGTCCAGCTTTCTTCTTATGG